>JAODGC010000007.1:5402858-5419536 GCA_027574925.1 Ecitoglossa quadriceps
CAATAGCTCGATTAATTTTTTATTTATCCTAAAAATGTACACTTGCAATTCACGTTTTTCCTCAATAACCAAAAATTAAAGCTATACAATTGTTATTTTTCACAAATAATTGTTAAATTGTATTTGCCTAAAATATTACATTTTGAAAAAGTTATTAACTAATATAATAGAATGCAATGTATTAAATTACAAATTGTATCTTGTTCAATTGAAAAAAACCCAATTGCAAGCCCACATTTCTTAGCCACAATTTCCACCAAAGCTTTTCTCAGTTTTCCCCCCTTCGTCCTTTTCCCAGCATGCAAATAAATCTTGTCAGTTGTAAATCACATTTGAAATATGAGGCGTTATTGTTGCTTCTCTTCCTCGCTACATATTGCGGTCAGACTTGAGTGGCTGCACACTAGTTCACGCCACCACCGCGAATACCATAACCGCCCCGCACGAGAAGTAATAAAGTCCGATATGTATTATAAACGCTTTTGTTTAAGCATAGTGCGCCTGGTGCGCACATAAATTGAATATCTATCTCAAAGGACATGCCAACCCAAGACTGTTGCGCGTTGGAAATGAATAATGCCCTCTTGAGCACTGGATGATTTTGTTCAACAATAATACGTTTAGTTTACGAATCAGCAATTTATTCTGTCGGGAATTCCCCAATAGTTGGCTATATTTGAGAGAATATTAGTGAATGCACTTTATACGATTGTTGTGAAATCCGCCAATGTGGGTTTGTGCTGGATTTATGATATTCATATCGCAGCAACTACAAACAGGCGCAGAGTGCCCTATAACTTGAATACCCGTACAACCCAAGAAATTATAATTACACACTTTGCCCGATTAATATCAATTAATTTGTATACGGTTTGATATAATTTATGCCAACGCCACTCACGCTGGAGATTGTGGTTAAATTAATTTCACAAATTTCCTTCTCCTGCCACTTGTAGTAGAGTGTGCTAAATCTAAAAGTGAGCCTATTATCAATTGCAGGAAAAGAATCATTTGCTTCCAAAACAAGCACAATTTGAATTGTTGCAAATTTGATTGCAGAACAAACTATAATTACATCCCCAAAGTCGCTTAGATACTTGGCACACATTTACGAATATCACCAACCCTAATATGTGGCGAAGGTATATTGAACTTTGTTCCAATGAAATTCCTACTCTAAAGATGCTCCCCTAATGGGAGGAGACAATATAATGGCACCTGGGAAGTTCTAGCGATGCTTTGAGTGGACTATATAGCTTTAATTAAATCCCTATCTATAGCACTTCGGAATGAGATATTCGGTCCGCAAGGAGTGAAAAACGGGATGAAAAGCAGGCACTAGCAAGTGAAAAGCAGGAACACAGCATAAAGTTCTGTGGATAAGATGAAGCGTTCTTTCCAGACAAAGACCTCCTTCGGTTCCAATGAGTGCGAGCAAATAGAGACTAACTGATCGTTGAGATCTGTAAAGTGAAAACTAAAAAAATCTTGCGTGATATGGTTAAGGAGCAATGGAAACCTAAGAAAAAATAGGGTTTATCTCATTCCCTCATTGCCTATTCCACCATCTTGGGACGCTAACAGTTTTTTTTCCGCTTCTGCAATACTTGGTCTTAAACTAAGAATTATACAGTTGGGGCATATCTAAATGTGATTCTAAAATTTCATTAATTTTTTTCTTTTTCTTTTTGAAACATTTTATTGTTTTTCTTCACCGTTTGAAAGAAAATATAGTGTTAGTGGACGTAGATAAGTGCTTTCCCGTCTTTGCAATCCCCTTAGCTAATTAATGAAATTAGATCTGCATCTAGCCTGACCAGATTATTATACGGAGCGGAACGTCCTCAAGGGAAGTCCATGCTCGACTTTCCACAACAGCTCAGCGAGCATGCAAATGTGGAGTAAAACCTTGCCCACATGACTTTTCGAGCACTTTCCGAGTAGATGGTCGAGTATGTTGCTGGCGAGTTCGAGGCAAGAACGGGGTTGCTGGTTTCATGTACAGCCCGACGTAAACTTAACGAACCTCGTCAGTCCCTTGAGACCATCTTCAAATCTATTGTACCTTGCTATACACACGCCCCAAAACATTTTAATTAACGTACCAGTTTTATGAACTCAATAAGATAGCAATGGGTTTTTTTTAATTTAAAGAAGTGTATTTTATTTGCGAGAAACAAGTAGTCATATTGATTGGACTGGGCTGTCAGGAGTTTTGCTTCCAGCAGATTTGCTCCCTTGCTTATTTTTTTCAATAAAGTCACAGCAATAAATGTGACAATCGGATGTCTGCAGTGCAGATGCGTCCCTGTGTGCGGCAAATGTGTTGCAATGCGTGGCTGAGACAGCGAAAAGGGCGCAATAATAAAACTGTCTTTGGTCATATTGGGCCAGCAAGTTGGAAGTTGGACGTCTTATTGTAGTATGTGGAATGAGTATTGGTCACCCAGCTTCGACTATTTGATGTCCAGTTGTAGATTGGGGGTGGTAGAGTTGAAAGGTTAGTGCCTTATTGGAAACGCATATTCGCCCTCAATAAAACGTCGCCTTGAATGAAGTTATTTGTGTTTGTCACACAAAAGTGTACTCCAATATCCTTTCTCATTTTCATTTATAGTATGGGTCTTATAGCTACGGTTGGTTTGCTCCTGATGATAATATATGTTCCATTGTTCCCTTACCTGTTGTGTCGTTTATGAAGTATGGTATTGGTGGGGATGGCAATTGCGAGCCTCTCGGAGGTATCTGGCACGTTGCACACGTCGTCTTACAGACGGTGGTTGACGCCGAAGCAAGACGTGAGCATCGATCGTGAACCACTCAAAAACTGCCCTCGTAAAGGGAAAATCAACAACACTCTCCTTGTGGGGTTTGTCAGCACAATCACTGTGATTCCAAAAAGTCTAAAGTTTACACAGACTAATTTATACCCGCGCACTCTTCGGTATCCAGTAACGTGACAACCCTTTTAAACAAAATGCTTGTGTTCAATAACAACGCTTTCCATACACGTTGGAATGCAACAAACCAACAAATTGCCTGTCTCCTATTTAACAATGCCGCTTTGTCTACCAAAAGTGTTTTGGATCTTTAACTGATTAACTTGTTAGAAGCAGTCAGTCTTCGTCGGTAACGTATTTCGGAATTTGTCGATCAGTCAGCAATTAGACAAATTAACAATGAGCAGGCACTGGGAGAAACAACGTGGCACGCAACGCGCAAGCTGTGTGCGGCGTGAAGGCTGTCGGCGGCAGGGTGGTTGCCTGCGTCCGTCCGAAACGCGTAGGGCCTCTGTCGCGAGATCAGGGTCAGTCTGCACCGCTTCGTGCCACAGCAGCAACGCACTGAAGTCTCCGGCGGCGAAGCGAGCGTCAGATGAGAGCGGCATCTACTATCGCAGGCGCAGGCGGCGCGCGTCGGCCACGAGGACACCCGCCGCCGGCCCCGCGTTTCTCTTGCCGCCGAGCGCCTGCGCCGCGACGCACCTGGCGCCCGCCTCGCGCGCGTTGCCACTCACTTCATAAATCAGCGGCGGCGCACACGCCGGCCCGATTCCCATAACCATCCGCAACATCAACCCGAAATTCGACAAACAACACACCGGACCCGACCAGAAAAACCAGCCGGCAAAATAAACTTTTTCGGTGCGGGTGACTGGGGAGATAACAACAGAAAAACTCGCCAAAGTTTGCTCAGTGCAACGCGATGTCGGTTTGCGTTTGCCTATCGGGTACGTGGATGTGGAATTGCTGTAATTACTTTCCGTGTGGTCCGGACAAAAGTTTCACATGTTTTTCATGTGGTTCTGAGAAGTTTTACAATAAAAACTATAATGAATTCAAAGACTTTTCTTTGTCAAAACCCACACACCATAATTTACAATTCGGACCACGCATGAGTGACATGTATCAAATCCGATTTCCAAAGTAATTCTGCAACTAAAATCGATTACTCACCTTTGTGCATTCCAGTGTACTTATCTTTCAAGACTGTAAATTCGTAGATTTTCCCAAACTCCTCAAACATTGGTCTCAGATCATCCTCTTCCAAATGCCTCGGAATTTGTCCCACAAATAATTTGATGACGTCCCGGTTGCCCGGAGGCGGTCCATTCGGCGTGCACATCATCGGTGGGGATGTTGGAATGAGCATCGTAATTAGCAATGAAAACACTCCAAGTGTGAACTGCTAAACCACTGATCGTAAATATCTCCTGTCTAATGGTTGTGGATGGAACGACAGGAAAGCCGTTCCCGCACGTATCGGACGTTCGCACACACGTTATCGATTTGCAAAACGCGACGCACACGCCACGCACAACGTGCAGGAAAAGCAACACGCTTAGTCTGGACCCTTTTAATTTTCCGCTAATCCAAAATATCCATAGAGTTAATCAATTATGCCAGCACCCCACCGCCACAATACACTTACCTGAGTTTGTAACACTACTTAGATTAAATATCCCTATTTTGGAACACTTTCAGGTGGTTATCCTGCTTTGCCATAGCAATCAAGCTGAAGCAGGTCTCACATACAGACAAAATACAATACACCGTTTCTGGCAAATAAATACGATATAGTTGTTATTGCACACAAAATTTTCTTGGATATTTTTTCTGTCTTACAAGCTAACGACCACAGTACTGCACTTCCACAACACTAAACCAACACTGATGTCATATTGGCGTCGGGCGCGCTTTGTGCAGGAGGGTATCCTCGGTGCGCGCCACCCTTACCCAATAAAGAGGTGTAGGGTAGGACCCCTCACAATGCCGGGCTTGTATACAGCTGACTCATGCACGTAACCCCCTATCACTGGCGGGTGATCCCGTTGTGCACTGCCTGCAATGTACAGTGAGCTTTATTTGGACTCTGGGATCTCGGGAGCGCTGGACTCTTTGTCTGCAAAGACATTGTTATCAACTCTCTTCACACATGAATATTCCCAGGATTGGTTTGCAGGCAAAATAAAGAAAATTACACATTGAAAAGTATTATAATGGATGGATATTGACTTATTCAAGTTGTGCAACTTGCTAAAACCTTCTAATGCTTAAGTAGATGGCGCTACCATAACAATATGTGCCCTTTACTTAAAGCAACGTTTTAATTCATTACATATTTTTTTAATAGCAAACCTACATGAAGAAAGCTAGTAAATAAAATACTCCTACATGTTGGGCACTGACAACAAGGTGTATTAAATATTCTCTGTTCAACAATGTGCATTGTATTCAGATTGGAGGGTACGCTGCACCATAATACCCCCTTCCACAACCGCTTGCGTAACCCTCCATGTATATATTGTGTACAGTGTGCATACAAATCCCTCCTGTGTCCGGTGCATTCTTTTGTAGATACGAAGTGTGCACGAGAGCATGACAAATGAAAGAGAAAAGAATTTCAAGTCGCTAGTGAAGTAGCTTTAAAAAGGGGTACTTTGATAAAACCCCAAAGAAAGTCTAAAACAAAACATTAGATTTGACCTAATTTTCAATGCAAAATTTCTTCACGTTTAATTTTCATGTTGTTTAAGTAATAAATGTTTCAGCAATTTATTTCTGAAAATCGCTGGCGGCAATCTGGGTTGAAACATCTAAAGCACACGAAGAGTAGTTTAAACTTTTAAGCAATTCTATGCCCCTAATCACCTTCATCAATTCCAATGTCAAAAACTTCCTTCGTGGCGATACAAGTAGAGCGAAGTTGGTTTCTGGCTTGAAAAGAAGAGCCTGTACACTGCCCGCGACTCTATCATCCTTTCATCCCACTTGGACTTTTTCACCTTTTCTAGCTAGGCAGAGATGCCGCAAGCGGAATCAGTAGATCAATTTGCAAAATCGAAGGATCCTCGCGTCAAAGTTGGACTCGCCTAAACGCTGCGAAATAGTTTGGCTAAAACTTAAAAGATTTAACTTTCGATATAAACACATTACAATCGCCCAATATAACTTTCGCGACGTGGCAAGCGCAGCGCGAAGGGGAAAACGAATTGGAATCGCCATCTCGATCTGCTGCTGCTCTGTGTAGGTGGATCTGGATGTGGATTCGGCAAGCTCTCAAGATCAGACAAAGGTTACGCCTAAGTTAGTTTGTTCTTGGTCGTTTGGCTTCCTTTTGCTTTATTTTACTTTTCACTTGCTTTATCGCAGTTAACGGGTAGATTTACCACTCCAAGTCGGGGATCTTTGCGAAACAGGGAATGTAGAGTGTCGTACATCACATTTAAATAACCAAGACTAACACTTTTAGTGCTCACAGTGCATTGTATAACAATGGGGATTGTCGACTTTTGTGTGTGACTGTAAAAGTTTGAAACATTAGCGTGATTACCTTAAAACGCAACACAAACACACTGGAAGTGATGTAAATTGATGTTAACACCATGTAAATGCCATCCAGAACAATCACTCTTCTTGTCTCGGCGCTTACAAAGATGTTATTATGAATTTAATTAAAACTAATTATGTTTTCGTGTTTTTCGTAAAAACATGCTACTGTGTTCTAAGAACGAAACTAGTATGGACTTGCAGGGAATTATGTTTGGAATTAAAAATGTTTTGTCAACAGAATTACATTAATTGCTCTGCTTTCTTAAGTACTTCATATTTTATCATTTGTTTTAATGTAAAATTAAAATGTGGCCAAATTTAATTACAGCTTTGTCTAATTATGTACACCAAGTAATTACCTAAACGTTCAAAAATAGTCTCCTAAATAAGTCGTATAATTTTTTCATTTCCCCAATGGCATTTCCACTTTTCTCTAATTATGATAGCTTCGCATCGTGTCCGGACTACTGTAGTAATAGTCATATCTGGTCATAGTCGTCGGGAGTATCAAGTGGGACAAGTATTCCACGTGTGGGGAATTGGTGGAAGGGTGAACGTTTGAAGAGGTGAGTGAGGGATAAATTGTAGCCGGGAAGCAAGGGTGACTTTGGCGCACGTAAAACTACTTCATTTTCAGTAGGCCATAAGGGAGGCCCAGTGTATTTATTCGAGTTGCCCAAGTTTGGTACACTCACAGATTTCAAATGTTGCATTGAATTCCGAACATGAATTGGGTTGAATTTGGCAAAGAATTACGAGATCTTTTAATCTTAAAGTTCAGATAGCGTTGAATTGATGAAAATTGAGGATATTACATTTATCACTTTGATGTAATAGCCAAATTGTGGGGCTACAATTCAATTTTGATCAATTTCTCGCTTTTTACCCAAGATCTTGGTACTGAGATCATTCTTACGCGATAACTGTAAAAAATATAGAGTGCTTTTAATCACCATGAAATGCATGTTAGTATATCGTTGGAAGGCAATGAGTGCAATAAACGTTGAAAATGTGAGTTTTATTGAATTTGTATGTAAATGTATGGTGCTGACACGCATTCTCCTTCTACTGCATAAAACTTATGTTTTCTGATTCAAAGCTAACGTTGAAAATGTACACATTCATCCATATTAGGAAATTTTACTACTAAAATAATCAACAATGTTCAAAATTAGTTTAAAATAACTACTTGGCTACGATTTCTCTAAAATAATTTTTGTTGTTATTGGAAGATTGTGTTGTTGTCTATGGTGGCTTTGATTGTTAAGAAAAATTTATTTTCCTGCGCTGTTCATGAATATTGTGTACAGTTGTGTATATTTATTGAACAATCTATTTTTCGGGTATGCGGATTAGATAAGTGAAGCAAACGTAATGGGCGGACAAAACTGTTATCGCTAGCGCGCACGAATCCAGCCTAATGCTCTTTATGTACCTATCTCTATGCAGACTGCCAAAACAACAAACCGCCCCCGTTTCGATTGTCTCTCTGCGAATGCTATCCACGCACCTTTCCACGCAGAAATACTCTGCGAAGTACATTATTGGGATTTATTCCCAATGCCTACACATTGATATTTTGTATTCAAATCTAACAAATGTCCTATAAGCAAAACACTTCCTTTAAACCAAACAATGCAACATAGTCTTGCAAGAAATAATATCAATATTAAATAAATATTTCATATTTTCTCAACATTCCTAATATGAACATAAAACAAGGAATAATCTAATCAAGATGAATGTTTTCCGTTTTCATATTGTTGTTTTGAATGCCATTTGAGATTGAAGATGATGAAGGCAAAAGCACCATTTGCTTCCTTTAGGAAAGCAATCGTTGAGGGAAAAGTAAGAAAAAGTTTCGCAGTAAAATCAATCATGTTGCGGTATTTTACGAACGCCAAATACGCTCCAAACTGTATTCATTATTTATTATTGTTTTGGTCTTATGTACATGGCCATCCATTCGAATGGCAATTGATTACGTACAAATCAAATAAAATCATTTCGAGAAGAACGTAATAAATGCGAAAGAAATAAAGCGCAAGCGGCAAGTCAAAAAGCAACGCGCATTGAAAAAATACTAGCCGTGCAGCCGTGTGTACCATTTATCATCTGGGGCGGCGCGGCAAGGGAAGGAGAGGCGGTCAGGACGATTGATTGGCCACGCAATGCCGATTGCTACGACGACAGGCAGCGAATCTAATAAAAACCTAATGATCTGGCTGGTCAGGAAGTACAAATGCTTTTACCGAATTTTTGTTTGGAAGCACCAGGAAGAATTACCGTGAGAGAGGAAAAAATACAATAAATGATTAAGAGGAAAATGTTTCAAATGTTTTGAAGATTTTATTAACATGGCAACCTATATTCGTTTAGTATAAAGTTAGAGTTTATATAGGTGTTGAGAATGACACAATGTAAGTACGATTTGAACAGGCTAATATTGCTTTCTGCTCTGATAACTAGTTAGAGATAACAGGGCAACATTCTTCACACCACAGCGACAATTCACGCTTGATACGATTCCGATATTTTCCCATCTTGGAATGTGTTTTGTGTTGCAATGAAGAATGGCAATACTATACCAGTTTACAATACAGAATCAGAAGTGAATGGAAAATATGGGACATGCGGAAATAATATCTTGTGATATTTCAGAATCGTAAAAATATACACATCGCTTTAGCAGCTCACATGGCAATGCGCTGAGTTGCAAGTAGGAAGATCACAAATCCAAACCTTGCTAACCCCTCGGTTGAGAGCGTTGCAGTTAAAACCAAAGAAAAGTCTGTATTCTCCCGAATAAACGGCCCAGCTACCGATCGACCAGCCAGTGGGAGGCCGGGTATGATGTTGGTTTATGGTACAAGCACACATCACAAAACTCTACATCCGGCATCTGGATTTAATATCGAAATTACCTTGTAACCTGCTGCTCGGTTGCTAAATTAGAGTATTTTACGATGGCTTTTTTTTTCTTATTTGCTAAATTATAGTACGCGTATGCCCAGTTTAGGACAGGGATTAAAATTGGTTGTTACAGGATAGGCCTTGGCGTTGGTTCAGGGTGGTCCAGTAGTTACACCTTAGGGAAGTCCTGTAGTAGTTTTTGTGTTTGAGATAGCCGGCATAACCTGTGACGTGTTTTACAATATATGAGAGTAAACAAATGCTGGGACAGATGTTCCAGATTAAACCAACCTTCACTAACCCATCCTGCATTCCAATTAGACTGTGGGATCAGATAAAATCCATGAGTGCTGCGCCACTTGGGATTATTTAGACTCAAACATAAAATAATACCTCTTAGATAATTATATCAATCTCATTTCTAAATCTGATATTTTATTGAAAATTTGCAGCTCCAGAATTTTATTCATGCGTTCCGATTTATTTTTCTTGGTCCAAAAACAAAACGTAAAATAATTTCCAAATATTAATTAAAAATCAAATGTTTCTACCACCATGCCTAGAATTCAATAAAACGGATTCTTCTTAGTTGTCTGTGTGGGTAATTCCAATGAACCATGGAATCCTGATCCATGTAAAAGTCCGGATTACTCTACTGGTCGTCGTTTGGGTGACGAGTGTTAGCACGGTCGAGCATTTCGGACAATTTTAAAAGTCCATTTCATCATTTTACATCCCCTTGCCACATCGCCGGATGAATCCCGACATTCGTTTTGAATCCGCGCGCTGCTAATATGACCCGTCCTGTAATCGACGCTGTATTGCGATGAAAATCGGTTTCGAATGCGCCGCTGGTCGGTGTCTGCGCAGCGAATGACTTTAATTAAACATGAAATACCACTCGGGCGCTAATTAACAAACTCGTCCTCGTTTACCCACACCACTAAGCAGACACCAACAGGACGAAATTAGTGTGAAAAACTCTAACATATAAAAGTAATTTGGCCACAATGAGTTTTTGTTGGATACGTTATATACCGTGGAAAAGGGAATAATAGTCCTTTAAATATATTACATTTTTCTGTAATGTTCAATTGGGAGGTAATTTGGGAGCGCTGCAATTTTGTGTTGCAGGATTACATGCGTGGCTTGTGCCATGACCTTTAATTAAACTCTTGTCACTTTTGGCTCGTTGCGCGGAGACCGTCGACGTTCGTTAAGGTTTTGTGGCGTTTAGGCGTTTATTAAATGCCTGCTGGTCCTGCTTTTATTGTGAGCTCCACTTTTGGTAGGGAGTAATAAATGGGGACGTGCAGAGCAAAATTTACATTTTGATTCAATATACACATTTTACTATAAAATTTAATACGTCACCCTAATTTTCTTCACTTTTGTGACTATAAATAAGATTTCTAACAAAATGAGGAAACGGAAAGTACTAAACTAGCTGCCACTCAAACGCCACCTGCAATTAAATTCAAACAAGCAGCTTTTAAGTAATTTATGTGCAATTTCATTAAAGTCACTCTAAACCACTCAATATTCACATTTGATTGATTCAAAAATAAACTTTGAGTGCAGGAACTGATTCCAGTGGAGTCATACTATGATTTGGCGTTCAGTCGCATCGCATGCAACCTTTATGATGATAACCACCGCTGGAAGCGTTTACGATCGAAGCATCTGCCCGACGTGCGCGACGATAACAGCATTGATTCCCTTGGCAATCCACCTCTCCGCCCAAAGCCGCCATTGAAACTGTAGCTGCACTCTGCAGGAATGCATTTGTGATATTTACATACGAGCAATATTAAAACGAAGCGGTGCTAGGTTTTCATTCCAGCACAGGGCAAAAAACACATATTCCTGGTAATGCGGCTGGTATTAGCTATATTAAATTAATAATTTAGCGTTGGTGGCAAGAGGACGCCCCAGACATTTTGACGAGGACGTCTGCGCGTTTGCACCCTGTGCACCTTGCTAAATGCAATAAACGTAGGAAAAGATGGCGGGCGTAAAATAAACATGAATATACAGCTCCAGGAGTCTAGGTGGCACTGCATACATAAGACATAAAATTCTAGGTTGTAAATTTGTCACGGGAAGTCAGGAGGTCAAAGGACAATTTTAAAAGGTGCACATGCAGGTCTCCTTTTGCATTTGAAATGTTTGAGCTGCAAATTTACTTATTTACTTTTATCTAATTTGCAAAAATGGTTTTTATTACATATTTGAAGAACAGAAGTTTTTTAATCAATCGAAAGGTACCAAATCTTAAGTGTATTGTGATATCCTTGAATATCCTAAGAAATTTATTACTCAAAGAAACTCAAAGATTGCTTTTTTTTTAAATGTGCAATGCTCTTGAAAGCGTTGAATAATCTTAAAGCAAGAGGAGGCAAGGAAACGATATTTTCTATGAAAACTACTTTCGTTGGTTCATATCACCGATGGGAATGTAATTAATGTTACAAAAAGTTTTAATCTCATGCAGTTTGCACGAGCGGTATATAAGCCAAGGGATAATTATGCATTTAAATAAAACAATAATTTTAAAGTTTTATAGTTATGCGCAGCTTTTTACAGCATGCTTCCGAGAATTAGTGCGGTGATAAAATATATTTGTTTTAATTTAAGAAACGAAACAACACGCTAAAGTTTTCCTCTTGACCTCATTCAGAATATTCATTGTTTTTGTTTATACATTTTACAACATTATTTATTCATTTCTTTCATTATTTATTACTGCATAAAACTAAGAATAAACTACGCTTCTAGTAACATAAACATAAAGACTTGTATATTTTATGTAAGTCATGCATAACGTGATGTTTTGATGTCAAATTGACAATGAGTAATGCGTTGAACGACTCCCTTAAGATATCTTCGAATTGATGTGTCTATTTGACAGGAGGTACAGCAAGAAGCAACTGTCTGAAGATACACTAGTACCATGGAAATTATGTGCCCTGGAATATTTAGTATTGCAACATATTGCCGACGACATTGGCAGCAAACGCCTGCGAGTGACGTGTGTACAAGAAGCTTTGTTGTTGCGGATGTATATGTTGCAGGATGCTGTATTGAAAATGTCAGTTTTGCTCCCATCAGATGCAAAGAAATTTTCTTTTGTTTTGAGAATATGATTTAAGATTCTTAAGCATTTAACTGAAATTAATATGTTTTTCAATGGGAATTATTTTACTAATAAATAAATAATGAAATCAATGGAATTACCTTACTTACCTCCAAATAATCTACGTTAATAATATTTGGTATATATATCTGGTATGTGTTATTTTATCTATTTTATATAATATAATGCATATTGTATTATTAAATACCCACTATTTCAAAATTCTCTCCACAATTTCCATCCACGCATAATCCTATGATAGGTAGGCGGAATTAGGCTTAGCATTTTTATTATTGCGTCACGTTTACATTTTCATTCCCCACAGGTGCATTTAGTGTACTTAACAATTTGCTGCCTCCAGGCATAGCGAGTAGATAACTGGTCACCGCCATCCCTTTCAGTCTGTGTTGATTTTCGGGATTACACTTAGTTGGCTCGCAGTTTTATACGTCCAGCTGATGAAAGCAAAATATTGTTGCAGGTGCCAAAAACCCTTGGTTAATCTGCTTGCCAACGCCGTTTGCAAATACGTTTCAATAATAATCATTAAACCAGGTTCAGTATTGAATAAAATTTATTGATCTACTTATAGTCGTATAGAGATGGGTATTTATTTACCTATTGTAAAGTCCATCACTACAATTAGGAACTAATTTCTTAAATAAATCTAGGCTACTATTTAGGCATCCTGCTTGAGGCCAAGCTATCCAACTTGGTGCGCGATTCGAAAATTGGCCAACTTCTCAACTTAACTAACTACTCTAACCGACCTAAACGAGCGCCGCGATTGGAGAGGGAACTTTAATTGCTTTCGTTCTTACTTGTTTGATATGTACATTTCTCAGCTTGTTATTCTCCTGCAGACCAAAAACCAAACAATCAACAAATCAAACATTTTGAGAGAAAAGCAATTGATGCTCTTTGGGGAATACTATTCGTACTTCAATTAATATCATGTGCCTTAGAAATAAAGCAAGCAAACAGAAATAAGAATAAACATAGTACAATGTCCTGATAAGAACTAACTAAGGTAACCAAAGTCTATCTATAAAAAGCAGAGGAGTAGGTTGCTTGGTAGATGGAATATGTTGCTCCTGAAGGAACAGCACTAGCAGTTTATAATAAACTGCAATAATATTCTAATACGTGGTGATATGGTCGGTATTAGAGTGAAGGAGAGTTTGATTTATTAAATACTTTGCATAGAGTCTATGGATTTTTAGGTCCAAGCCTACAATCACGTGTACCACTAACAGTCAACCATAACAAGTCTCAAAATTTCCTCCACAAGCCCGTGTCAACTTGACATATTCCCATTATCTATTAAACTATGCTTAAATAGAAACTCCGAAAGTAAAGATGAAATAGCATCAAATATAAAATGACCGATTTTACGTTGCAACGTAACACGCAGCGTCGCCGCCCCCAGACTTGGATGCATTTATCATACATCGTAAAATATAGTCTAGCGCAGGAATATCGTACAATATCATACAAAATTGTAACATAAAATTGTTGAGAGATAAACCCGACTAGGACCATCCTCCACCGTTGAGACATAAATACCATTTTATACTGCACGCATGGCGACAGAAAACGTCAAGCAATAAAAGTGGAATGCACGTTGCCAATATACCACACTTAGTGACTATGAATCAGATTACACTGAGTGCTTCAAACCTTACTTAACGTGCAAGACTTGTCAGCGGAAATCTGATCAATTTTTGGGTTTTTTATTGGCATTTGATTACAGAAATACTAAAGCGAAGCCATTATCTGATGGGAATATGCTCGAATTGTTAATAAATTATAAGTATATGTTTTTTGTAGGTAAATCATATATTGATTAATAGTATAAATTGTAGTTGCAATTTTTGTGGACACTGCACTCCAACCACTATGCTCTCATCTCTTCACTCGGATTATTCTTGGGCAAATCTCTACAAGCTGTTTTATACAAAACTGAGGAGAATTGTAGCACACCCAAATAGAGCACGAAAAGACGAAGAAAATGACGTCTTCTGCTTGCCGTGTGTATGCGAACACATGTAGGCGGCGCGATCGGACAAAGTTACATTTCAACCCCAACGTGCATGTGTCAGACCCGCTTCCGACACGCCGAGCGCAAATTGTCTCCGCTCGCCTTTTCGGGCCTGAATCTAGCTCTGGAATGCTGCCGACAATGGACGTCCTAGACACCACCGCCTCGGAATTTTCATGAGCGCCACTCATTTTTCCTCATAGCGCAATATCGTCAGGAAAACTCCACTTTTATATGCTGCCGGTTGACACGGCCCAACGTGCTTGGCACAGATCAGTCCAAGGTAAAAACTACACAAATGATGCACTGCCTTTCATATTGTGAAAATTTAAATTAAAGCAAGTGCAATTGCCATTTGTGAGTTTCAAATAAATGTACGCGTGGCAATTGCAATAAAAGTTGCAAAAATTGGTGCGCTTGGCTTTTTCATGCCGCTTCAGGCCTACTCTTGCGTGGTTATTCATTTCCCTATGGTCGAGCTTTCAGCGCAACGCACTAAATAAAATTTCTATCGCGAACACGAGTATTAATAATTTCCCGGAGCATAATAGCCCTGGCTGAAGTACCCCCTTCCAGCAACCGCAAGTTGCCGCCGCCAACCAGGTTGCGAACGCGGTCGTTGCAATGAATCACAAAAATTGCACCGTTATTTTTTCCCGTGGGCGCGCTTGGCCCTCGACTTTCAGTACGAACCACGATGCCATCAAGGGATAACATTAGGAAACAGGAGGAACGATGGAAACGGCCAAACTTTAATCAATTATTACATATTTTTGCAATGAATAATTTGATAACAAAGTTTTTTCACCACCTGACAATGAGTCGAAATAACGTGTCCCAAAATAAAATACAATAACAATTGCATATTGTAAAGAATAAAAAATACCTACAAATAACAATTACGAGTATTACCAGCTTCTGTAATAATAATTACAACATCAACTTGAATTACCTAGATTCTATGGCTGGCTGAAGGTTAGAGAATTCAAATATGACCTCAGCTTACTTGGCAGAACCATATTCTGAACATCCTCGCGCTGGTGGCCGTAAAAGTAGTAATAATAGCAACTGGAAATGTTTAGAGATCCAAGATTGATACCGCTTGTGAGCATCGCAAAGGGGCCCACGCCATCTCAAGCCATCGGCTTACTGCTGACCCGGGAGCTGTTGAGCCTGCAGGTCATAACATTACCAGTTGCCCTTTCGTTAGCAAGGAGGCCCAGGTCGCTCATATTAAGATGTTGGAAGTATGCATTTGGGATTTTGAATCAAAGCTTAGAAATGTAAGATCTTAGAACAATTCAACTTTGCAATTTATTAAACTGGTTATTTAACAAAATACAAAGTATTGCATGTATTTACATAAATATTGAATGATCAATCATGGAAAAAAGCATATCAACTCAAAGTTAAGTCTAATCTATCTGATCTGAAGACTAATCATTATGTTATCTAGTGTTTATCAAAATGACAAAAAACTAGTCAGAGCATTTGAATAAAAATGTACAAGTTTAAATATTAATCCAATAGGATGTATTGTATTAAAGACCAATGTTTTTTATTGTGTTTATTGTTTTATTGTTGTAAGTATATAAATTAGTTCCCATTTTGACCATGCTGGTTTCTTTTTCTGAGGATCGTATCCCCTACAGAGCACTCGCACGCTTGCCGCTGACAACACAGCTGTCTATTTGAAATATTAATTATGAAATGTTTTCTTTCCTTAGAAGTGTCTAGTCTCCAAAAGCGTCCTCTGGGTACCGTTTACATTGTGTCTACGCACTACAATGTTTGTTGAGAACATTCAGGGAATGTTTGCTAAAACAAGAAAAACCTTCTTTATTATTATAAACCATCGATCTGAATCAATTTAATAATCTAGGCTAAGTACAAAAAAAAACAATGCACGTACATTTCATGGAATATTAAACGTTGTTAGGTTAACGTGTTTATTAGTCTCATTATTTTATAGCCAACATCGCCGTAATTATATTTTCAGTAAGCTGCTCTAGTTTGCAATATGATGGTGGCGATGGGTGGTAGAGCGCTTTAGGGGTATTATCCCAAAACGCGCATTTAGACCTCCCAATAATTATAATGATAAATAAGTGCAGAATCAACGCCCCATTAGCATAATCCCTAATTTGGGACCCGCGCGACGGTCCAAGTCGCACCCACTGCGCACAGTCAACTATTTCCTAGAATGCTATTTCCGTTCACTTTTACGCAACTAGCTTCCATGAATATTGTCATTAA
>JAODGC010000007.1:5419636-5450391 GCA_027574925.1 Ecitoglossa quadriceps
AGAGACTGGCACCAGTGTAGATCCAATAAATTGTAATTAACGAGCTTTTTGGTAGTTTTCAAATAAATGAATATGGTGTGTTCATTAACATCATTTGACATCGTAATAATTTAACATGTACTCATGTTTATTACTAAAATGTTTCAAAGTTTTTATCTTTTCACTTTTGAACTGTTGACATGCATCCCCTTGTTGTCATTTTTGGTCTGTTTTATAGCATCCAGTGCATTCCAACACTTGTCTCCTTTGTTCGGAATATAGCAGATGATACCCTCGGTAAATTGTGAATATGTAAAAAGCACGCGCTGAACCAATGTCGCGTTTTATGGCAGGAAGGGAATGGTGAAGGCGCCGGGTTGCACTAGAGTGTGGGAGATAATCTAACGTCGACGATGGTTGTAAATACAGGCGTCGTGGGACGCGCGCGTAACTCTATTGGGGATATGAAAGCCATTTGTATTACTTAGAGTGACGATAAAGCCGCCGCGACTCGGCCAAGGCGACGGGCGCACGATTTTCGCCTCTGCGGCGGCGTTAAACATGATTTGTGACAGCGCCGCTTCCTCCGTCGCCGGCAACTACTAAAAAGCCGCCAAATATAATCCACTATTAAGTGTCTAGCTCTTTTTAGAATAAAACACTTCATAGTTTTAATAAATGCAATTGAAAATGGTCGAAAGCAAAGTTTTGGCTTGATAGCTTAGACACTTGGAGCGAGTAATATCTCACATCAGTACAATGTTAATTGTACAATTTAATTGCTTGTATAACCATGAATTGGTGAGTAGTATATTTTAATGACAAACCAATATAGTTTGAAATGCTTATTGAGGGTTGATAGCTTCGTAAAAGCGTTAAAACACTGCCTACACCGTTCAACATGGCTGCTGTTTGCCCGGCTGTTGCACACACATTTTGAATATAATGCAACGTTGAAAATGATAAAGAGTGCTATCCATGCATGCATCCGCTGCACCGCGGTTTGCTTCACAATAAATGATTTAGCTCCACGCGTATGCAGCGCCACGACCGTCGTAAAATAAAAAAACATAAATATGCTGCATACGGCAAGCGGCGGCGGCGACCACAACGCGCCAGACAGAATGTGTCGGGGTGTAAATTGCGAAAATATGAAAAGTGGGTTACCGTGTATCGGCTGGGGACACTCCATACGCGCCATACAAAGGCAAAATGTCCCTGTGTCCATAAAAAGGACTTGACCTTTCAAACCTACCACGTATACTTCAAGCCCCCTCAAAGGCTTAAATATTCATTTCTTTTTACTTCTCTTTTATACGGGCCTATAAAAAATAAATATGACCAATGAGGGTCTGTTGCAAACCCTCTGTAAATCATGCTTCAATTCCTTGTTAACTTGGATATTAATATGGGATATAATTTTGATTGGAAAAGTTGAGAGAGATGAGGATCCGACGCGAGCGTAATCCTTTAATAATACATCCTTTAGAGAATGGGGATGAAATATCCTTTACAGCATGAAAAAATAAAGTTTCGATTTTTTACACAAACTAATATATCAACTTTATTCTATCTAATTTAGTTGGGAATACAAATAAAATATTTAATATTTGTATAGGAAAATTGCTGATGTGTTTTATTCAGATTCTACTGATTACCAAATGGATTTGGCATGCCCCATAACTATTAATCAGCAGAATTATGTAAAACATTTGTGTGTAGGATTTTCGGAGAAATTCCCTCAACTTTACGTCGAATTTGATTCAACACACGCTTCGATGGACTTGAATAATTCTCAGATAAAGCTGACTTACTACGTGGCGATCATTCCCGAATATTTGCGATGAGAAGGAGGGAGAATATCGAATCAGCTACATTCAGGTAGGGGAGAAGTAGTATTATTGATTAGTGGGGATATTGAAAAGCTTCAGATATGGAAATGTCCTGCACTTGGAATATTGTAGATGTGGACAAAGCAGATGGATGATATATAAAAATTTCTTATTTTTGAGAATGTTAATACTTTTTAGTAAGTTCTATGAGACTTGATATGGGAATTATTGGTACAAATGCAAACATTGTACAGGATAATAGTTTCCGTTTTCAAACTCTGACAGAATTCATGCTAATCTTTGAAAAATACGTCTGAATGTTGCATTTAATTAAATAAATAGAAGAAATTAAATTTATTTTTAGTAAAACTCTGTTTGCATTTGCTAGTATTTGCCTTAAATTTTTAATTTATGCACAACAAACATAATCCCATTAACGCTCATATTTGTTCAACTAAAGAACAAATAAATCCACGGTTGGTCGGCCCTTCCTCTCACCAGTTTCTGGATGCGAGGTGAATATGGGCAAAGTGCACTCTGCACCGTGTGCATTTCGTGCAAGTTAATTAAAATATACATTCGAGCGCTAATTCCCGTGCGCTCACCTGCACGCAGACACGCGGTGTGCGTAGATTTTTAATTAATAGTACAATACACGCATACCACTTTTAAACGCATAAACATTGCGTCCCGCTGGGCAAGCGTTTGTGATTGCATCTATTCATAAACCGTGGAAAAAATTAGCGCAAAAAGCAGTCGGGCCATTGTAATCGAAAATTGAATTTCGTTTTGTGTAATTAAATTTCCCATCTACCGGCCACGCATGGGATGAGCGAGTGCATGCGACGCATGCATGTGTTTCTTGTTATGTGCTTTTTTGATTATTTATTCACTTATCTCGGCCACAATCGATTTGAGCAAATGAAACATTCACACTTTTTGTATTTGAAAATTAATTAATGTATACATTCATCAAATGCAACAACTGATAATTTCTACCCTGTGCTGAATTGGCTCATGCAATTCGGCTTGAATGGTTTTCTCATTTTTCATCGCATTGTGTGACTTTCCGCATTTGAATTCTGGGGATCCAACAGTATATGAAATAGAGTACTGCAGTTTGCATGTTGATTTGTTGTATTTGCCATGTTCCGTATGCAGTGTGATTCTCCTGCGCCGGACAGTTATTGATGGTTGTAGAGGAAGCTCAAGAAATGGGTTGAACCAAGATACAAACACGACCTGGGACTTCGAAGGGCACATGCGTGATCGCCATGTCGAGGACCTGCTCTGCGGGAGCGTGGCACATGTGTCAATACTACAATGACGTCAACACTTGTCCTGGGGATATTTATCTTCTACCCAGCAGGAAAATTTTCGACAACTAAACTGCTCTCAACAAAAAAACATACGAACGTTGAGGTCACACAAAAAGACTAACTCAGTAATGGAAACAAAGACATGCTGAGTTTTACTTCAATAACTGCTCTGAAAGAAAAAATTATTACCAAAGTATTTTAGCACACTTCAGTTCAAACATAGTTGAAACATACAAATTGCTAGAAATTTGTATTGAGATCAAAGCGAAATTGAAGCAAAACGTCAAAACGAAAGAGCATCACTCGCTTCACGTCGACTTTCTCATTGCTTTAGCTCACACAGCGAGTTGATTCCTAAAGTACCCCTCACTATACCTTCGGGGCGAATCGCGGATAATACTGCGCAAATTTCAATTACCGATGGATCGATTTAGGATTATAGTGCTCGTCGTGTGCGCTGGATAAAAGGATGAAAGCAAACAGCGCGGAATTCTCGCTGGTGATGAAAAAGATAGCAAGTCCTCGTCTCTCACCGCCGAAAATGAACGGATGAAAATTGTGCTTAAGTAATCTCGTTATTAATGACGAAGATCAATATTACCTATGGCAGACGAGCCAGCTGGATATCGGCACAAACGGGCTTCGTAGAACATGTAAAGTAAACCAATTTTCCGAGACTTCAAGATTCGGCTGCAGCGTCAAGATCTAGCGCCGAGCCACCAGCGTTTGCAGGCGAGGACGTAATAAGAAAGGCGACGAGCGCCCTCAAGAAAAGAAAATTAATGTTTGGTCCTGAACCTTCCGTTTGTATGCCCAGAGCAGGAAGCAAACCGATATGCTATTTTATACAAAATACCTGAGGTCATAAATTAAATTATTCAGCATAAACCATGCTAAAGATTCCTTAGCTAAATGAATGGAATTTTTGGGATTTAAAACATATACTTAAAAGTAAAACTAAAATCAGTAAATATTACTATTGATTTGGTGGATGCAATTCTAACATATGATGCGAGTGCAAAGTGGGTAGCATAATGCATACAATCTTTAGTTTATTCAAAATTTTTAATTTGTTTTGATCTGCTAATGTAAATGTAAACAACGCAAATTTCTACTAATACAACAATATATTATTTGTATCATTGTGTAATTAACAATTCTCAGTTAGAATGAAAGAAATGCATTTTTTCTGGATTTGGTAGAGGGCAGCACAATGCAGACTCGTATTAATGAAATGAAACCAAATAAAGAAACCACTAGTATACAGAAACAGAATTTTATCGCATTTTGTCAGCCATTTCTTAACCGGAATAAAATATGTGCCACTTGTATGATAGGTAGTATTTTAGGAAACTTCACTAGACTATATAGTGAATCAAAGAAAATAAATTGGCAGCGATTTTGCATTAAATCGTTATATTGTATAGCAGAAACGCTCAAATTAGACAAGTGGACAGGGTAGTAGAGTAAAGCTATGTTCGTAAAGACATGAAATGGTGAAATCGGAGATAATTCAATGAATGCAATATCAGTCCATGTTTACAGCAATATAACCTGGTTTTAACTGAAAATATTAATGTAAAATTTAGGAATTGCATATAATACCTAATAAGGGTTAAATTTAAAATATAATATTTACACAATTGAAAATTTTTTGCATGGAATTGATTTTTTATAATGCAAGCTATTTGGTTGTGCAAGCGGAAATCATTCTGCTGTCGATAGCACTTTTTTTCACTTTCACCCTCAATAAGTAGAAGAAGAAGGGCTGAATAAAAAATATACTAAAGGAGTTTTCTTTCTGCGTTGTATGAACATCGTAAAAACATAAAAAAAGAAACATTTTATCACTCGGTATAGTGTTAATGTTCAGTTCACCGTTATGCTGATGTGTCGCAAAACTGAGTAGACGTCAACACAACAAGAACAGGAAGAACAAGTGGAGCAAGTGGAGGGCGGCACGGCACGTACAATAAGGAAATGAGATCCAGAAGAGATCCGGGCGATGGCGACGGTACAGAGACAGCAATGCCTCGAACGGCCTGCGAACACTCGAATATTCGAGTTTAGTTCCGTTCAGCTCGTTTCTGCTCATTCGGTCGTTATATTTCGATGTTAACTGTCTGCTCGAAATATATACAGATTGTAGTAGAAAATCGAAAAAAATGTTTCGTGCTGGTTTTGAACGACAAAAAAGATATTTCTTTTCATAAATTTGGTATCATATAAGCAGAGGAGATGCTTTGATGCGTTGATGAAGAGAAAAGAATGGTTGTAGTTGTACGAAGCAAGTTGTGTCCAGAGGTAAAATTTCAATATAACCGAATTTCTGTTTATTGCAGGATATTCATGTTTTCATGCATACGCCAAGCATGAATGCATCCAACCACACCGTGGACAATATCCACCCATATCTTCCAGCGTGAATACCGAATATTTTCAAAGCATGCAAATATTTAATATGGCCACGTGCACCCCAATCGAAGCCATGGATACCAGTAAAATCTCCTGGGTATGTGTTTTCGCCAGCATGGCGGAAGGTAGATGACGTTCGGGTGGTTGCACATCTATCTCGCCGGTCTCGTCTGCTACCAGATTGCATCTCGCGTCGTGAGGATGCATGCCCTGTGTAATACGTGCAAGTTTTCAATTATACCAGCTGTCCGCACGCCAAGCTGGTACTTGGCCGGCCGCCACAGAGCGCCACCGGCCGCTATTACGGTTTCCGGTTAACTTCTCTATTTTCCGCCTCGATTGTTTTCCATTTACACATATCGTTATAAGAATTAACACGTTTTTCAGATGCAACTGAAAAGTCCATTGGAAAATTACTCCTTTTAGTTACCAGCTCATTTTCTTTTCTGTCTGCAACACAAACACTCTATAACTAAATGTAAACATTCCAACACAAAAGAAAGTCCACAACAAGATATGAAAATAGTTTTCCACGCAAAAGTTGTGATGTCTCTTTTGCAAAGCGTGCTTTGCATAAAATTACTTAAATACTTTGAATGAGGTGCAATTCATCGATTACATGAAGCTAATACTCACCTCGTCCTTTCTATTGTGTCTGGTGTGATATTTAATGTACGACCAGGACATTCAGGAGTGGAATGAGGCAAATGGAGAAACATACATGCACTACCTTTAAAGCCATCATCACAAACTTAATGGCAATGTATTGCTTCTGAAAGCTTTGTACTGATGACTAAATAATTGCCCAATGTTGTGCATTACAACTGGTTTTAAAGGACATGGGATATATACAAGAGACGTTTTTAAATTGCTTGTTTTCAATCAAAAAAATCAACCAGAAAAAAATTTTTTAATGGATACATTTATATCCATTTAAAGAAAAAATAGAATAAATACAAAATCTATATTTTTGTCATTAACTTTGACAAAGTCATTGGAATAGATAATGAGACATTGTGCACCTTGCACTGTACTGAAATATGCATTTCATGACTGTACAACAAGCATGTTTGGTTTTCATTAGCATAATGACGTCATAAATATGTGATGTGCAATCATATCATTATCACATTGAGGTTTTGGTAAAATTACTTTCATTTGATAAATAATAAATAAAGTTATATCTGCTATATATGGTCACTTATTAATTTATTTTTATTTCAAATCAACTGTACTTGAATTAAACATATTTCAATTAAAGTATTTATTATTACTTGTCTAAGAATTATTATAATCTAACAATAATAGCACATACTTCTGTATTAAATTAGCAGAAACAAACTACAAGCAATATCTCAACTTTTTCAACAACAACTTATCCTTAGAATCAAAGTATAAAAAAATCTTTTTTTAGCACTTGTCTATAGTTATAAACATCAATTGTTATATGCTCATATCGGTAACAAGTAGATTCTAATTTTATTTTGTGGTTTACTAGATATCTAATATGCAAAAAAAAAATTTGAAAAAATTTAATATTGGAATAAATTAGTCAGGCACCATATGAGATATTCACTACTTTAATAAATTCAAATCAATCAAATATAATGTTTTGTTAATTTTTAAGAACATGCGGAAAAATTATTACAATAGCAAAAAGTTTCTCTTGTAACATGTATGACTTTTAATTTTGTTAGGAATGCACAATTAAATCTCAAAGTCAACCAAATAAATTAGACGGATACTACATACTTTGTCTAATAGCCAAAAAGTTGCTTATATCTATTACTCAAACTCAATCAATTTATAAATTTGAAAAAAAATAAATGCGTCAGTAGCAGGCTTGCAGTCGACACATCACAAGGTTAAACAAACCCTGCTATATTACCATTAGGTGCGTTGTAGTTAAAACCTGCCTCCTGGCGAGCAAACGGTACAGTTACCAGGCGGTGATCAAAAGTGAGAGGTTAGGTATTCATAATTAAACACAACAAAACCCTACACCAACAAAACTCTATACATGAGTATGAAAGTAATTAGAATATTGCTTAAACAAAAAAATTGTATTTTTGAACGTACCTCTAAAAAAATGGGCTTTGATGATTGCCAGATACCTCATTTTGTGCCCAACAAATTAACCAATTAACCAATTGAATGCTATTAATTAACAATGTGGTAATTAATTAGAAATGCCAGAAAATAATAGTCAAACTAAAACTATTTTCAAGTTTCGGATAAACAGTGTTGGAAAGTAGAAATTATTGGAAAACTATTAGGGATAGATGATGAACTAATATACAAATTCGTAGCCCAATAATGTGACCAAATAATAACAAAATACCTTAATGACGATATACCAGGATCCCAGAATACATAAAGAGGTAGGTATCTGGTTCATACTTGGTCGGCACTTAAAATAGCAGATACCTAAATAAAACGTAATAAAAATTCATTGCTTTTAGATTTGGTATATACAGAAAGTTATTACAAAGTTAGCAATAAACTATTTTTAAAAATTTTATAGGTTTCAAGTTTGTTCCAAATCCATATCTGAATAAAAATAAATGTAAATTTAGATGCAAAAATGCACTAAAATGGTTCAAAATTACAACAAATAGACTAAAAGAATAAAATGTTGGGCTAAATTTTTTGAATATTTTTTCATAATACTACAAGTAAATAAATAACACTAGTAGTAATTCTAATGGTTAAAAGTAAAATCTATCATTCATTTTTAATGACTTATTGCAAATTAAGAAATGTTCCATTTACATTTTTATTGAAAATATTATTGTGTTGGTTGCATTTTTTTGATTTTCCTTTTCGTATCCGCCTAAAAAGATAAAACATCGTAAATTTTCACGCATACAAAACAAAATAAATGCTCCAGCAATCAAAAGAAATGTACGTCCATCGAACGCTGATCGTTTACGGTTATTGTTCTTGCTGCATCCTTTCCTGATAGACGTTCAGAGAAAATATCCCGGTATTGGTAAATCATCGTAACAATTTATGCGTTGATAATAAACGTTTTTTGTTTCCGATTGGAACTTTTCCTTCCCACGTTATTTTGATTATCTTCACACTGAAGAAACATGTATCTCAAAAACACCGCAGTAAATATTATCATATTTATAAAATTGAAAATTATTTCATTAATATATATCACGTAACAACAAGCTGCTGAACACAAGGCAATTTTTATTTTCACGTCATTTGCACTTGTAGTGCAAAGACATTCAAAAAAAGCATCCATAATTCAATCACAGTCGTCGCGAATTTATTCTCAACAAGTTTTCCATTCCGCTATCCTTCCGATCCCATCAACTTATCACACGCCCTGCATGCAATTCCTGTGCAGGCGCAGTAAGTAACGGCATAAACTTATTATTTATTCCGTATGACATTTTCATTTCGCTGATTTCAACGCGTGCAGCTCACTGCAAGCAATTTAGCTGCGCCGAGGGTTGTCATAAAAAAGGACTAAATGAGTTCATAGCCGAGCGAAATGGGCGCAAATGACGAAATAATCTAAAGTGGGTCATCATCAAGTGCTAGTTGAAACTTAAACCTTTTCCGCCATCTAAGCAGTGCAGTTCAAGTTAGAACTGGAGGCGCCGAGTGTGACAATGACGACTCCAATGGTCGGCAAGGGTGCGGAAGGAAGGATTACAGAATGGTTCGGATGCTGCGAATTCACCGGGTGCTTGCTTGAGCTGTGGAAACAACTACGAACTGGATCCAACGCAAGAAAGCAAACTTTAAACACCTGCAGGTATGTTATAAGAAATTCCTATTTACTTTGTTGGATAATATCGCCAAAGAAAAGTTAGCATCAAATATATTACCTTTTTTGTTTTACTGTTCTTCTTTTTTGTTGCTTCCTTCTTCACTAACTACCTGTATAAAATTTCTTTCTTAAATACAACGAGAGTCGGATCACATCATTAAAGGAACGTATCAAATTGCTGAAAGACTGTGTCTGGCGATCATTAACGGAACAATGCCTTAACTAAGTTAGATCTCCTTTGCCCGCCTTCTTCCTGCGTTTCTTGTCCGTCTTGTCCTTCTTTTCCGCACCCCCAACTCTTTTCAATTCTTCTTTTTCTTCCTACTCACGTTATTAAGCAGTGGTCGTTGTTGGCGTCTCTAGAACCCACTTTTCTTTTCCTTGGTGCACTTTTTGCTATCGTGGCTTTGCTCCCATCAATTCCCTTCCATCCATTCCTACTGTCCATCAGTAGATGGACACACAATTAAAAACTTGAATGAAATGTTTGCGCTCTCAAGCAGAAAAGTGGCTAACAGCAGGAAAGAAAAGAAAATTATGCTAAAAGTAAAGCTTGCGTTACTTGAAAAACAAAGTAATTATCTTGAGACACGTTTTTGGGATACGCTAAGAAGATTAAAAAAGCATGCCCAGGCACTTAGGTTTAGGAAATTTGTTATGTAGGTAAAAATTTACTCAGCAAAACCCAATTAGATCTCTAATAGAATGTGAGTAGCGCTTGGAAAATTTTACTAAACTTTTTCCACTTGGCGACAGCTATTGCAATCTATATGCTTATAAAAATATAAATAAATAATTTCAATCTTGGCCAGGCAAGCCGAATGCTTTTTGGTGCTTTGCGGGCTATAACGTTAAAAATTCACGACTAGTGGCGTACCACTTAGATGAATCACTTTTGACTTTAATGAGAAGCACCGGAATAAGTAATTATGGCCCGTAAATTTATCCGATGGTGAAATTCTACCGAATGTTACAAACAATTATCCGAATACTTAAATACTTCAATTTTTTTATTTGCACGACCATACCTGATCAACATATATTTAACATAATATAGATTTTAGTTTAATTAAGAATCCAGGAAGATTTATCGACGGATTGTTGCATATTAATGTGAAATAATGCCATTATGTGCAACTTTGAACGCAGCATAATAATTGAGCCAGCAACGTGGTACGCACATTGATGCCTTCCAATCAGCGCCCGAAACTGGTAGTTTAAAAGTTAATTATAGCCGATTAATTTACCTTTGCCTGCGTTGAACAAACGCAGGTCGATTGCTATGAATTCGGAATGAAGTCAAATCATGTAGAACAATTGTTTCCATAACTTTTTATACCCTAAACTCCTCCATCAGGTTTATTCAATTGCATTTATTCGAAAACAATTTCGTGCCTGAATAGAAAACACTCTATAGATTACTGCTGCAACCGTAAACAAAGCAGATAATAAACTAAAACCTACACATTCCAGCTAAATTACAAAGCAATTTATAGCATTCATTAAATGCATTAAAAATATACTAAATTTCAAAAGTAAAACTCATGAAAAGCGTGAATTGGTAAGCATAACAATAACCTAGCTGGCATTTGAAGCCACAGTTATTTAATTGAAATTATCTTTCAATGCATACATTTCACAGTTGAGTCAGTAGTGGAAAGACAAAGCGGGGAAATGTCAGCTCGTCGAGCTGACACCCGACAGGACGCTCCGACAGGCGGAACGGGTGGATGCGCGGGGTGACCATAATATCAGCATTCAGCACAAGCGATAAAACTCATTACTGTTATCGCCATCACGCAACATAAATAATTTTGATGGTTTTATTTGAAAATGCGCTTGCTGGTGGACAACTGGGCAAATGCAACGAGTAATCATCAGAGAAAATGTTGGAATTGTGCATTAGGACAAATGAGCAAACCGACAAAGAAAAAAGAATAATTTATTGCATCAAAGTATTTATAATACCAAGCACATTCTAAAATATACAACTAATTACAAAGTATATCTTTATAGGATAGAAAACATCGCACTTGTCGAATAATAAACAACTAACGCTGACCAATCATGTTTTGGGGAGCTTTCAGCACACATTTTGCAAGTTCATAAAATTGAATGGTTAGTTTGTGCACAAGTGCAGATAATGAGTAGCGTTTGGAAGCGGGCGTTTTAATATAAAACGTCGATTTTATTCATTAACACAAAATGGCCACAACTGCGCTCGTCCGGCCGTAACATTATCGTTATCATGGATCGAAGAGCGAGAAAAATTCCACGCGAATAGAATTCCACAGCAAATGGCTGGGGTGAAATCGCCGGATGGCCCAATAGACGTCGTAGTTTAATTAATTTAAAAGCAGTGAAAAAACGCTGAAAAAAGCATTCAGACGGCGAAAAACGAAACTCGACACAGACCGCCATACATTTGCACACCATTAACATACGTCTGCTGCCGGAGAAAATCCGCCAGAATCGTCATTCGCTACGCTTTCCGATTAACATTGCGTATTCAAATTTATTCGATTTATAATTGATTCACATTTATTCAAATCCCCGGCTGAGTTTTGTGTTAATTGAATAAGATCACTTGTTGAGAACACAACTTTCGCCCTGCTCGAATATCGATTGACAATTTAAACAAACCATATAAATGAACAACCTCGATTAACTAATTGCATGTTTGCTAGACAATGTGAACGAGTGAAAAGTAATGTGGGACGTTCATTAACTTGTGCAAATAGATATACAAGCGCGTTTTTGATATTTGTGTGAATTATCCTTTTCAAGCAGGTGAGTTCACCTTCCAAGGGGAATAAACAGCCGCAAACCATGAGCAAATACATCGTATTTTGTTTGCTAAAGAGTTGAATACATCCGCGAATGTTTATCGTGTTTATCTAGTAATTTACATTCGCATTTAGCACCGCTGCCAACATTTGCACAAGGAATAATCAGGCAGCAGATAACAACCATGGGCTGCGTGCCCACAAGTAAAACCACATCATACGGTTCCTTCCTTCAGAATAGATTTGTCCTATGGTTACCTGTTATAGTCAATTCCTTGAATTTTCTAAAAGATTCATTAAAGTAACAACTCGTTACTGGAACATCTAAGTTTTACGATCGATAACTATGAGTTCCGATAACATCAATAAACCCATATTCCATGTATGAACCATAAATTATTTGCCAGGTGAAATATACCAAGCATTTTTTGTGTGTAAAGAAAAATGTGTACACGTTGTTCCCGCAGAGGTATGTTGGGCCTTTGTGCTAACTTTTGGGCAGTAATTCTTGCTGTGCGAAGCTTCCGTATGCCCCTACCCAGTAGAGTTCTGCGAATCACAGAATCCGCAAACGCGCTAGCAATTCGAATGAGCGTAATTTAATTAACGAAATAAACACGTCAGCATCAGCGCAAAATTATAATTTAGGCATGGTGATTCCTGCCTTCAACCATCCCCGCAACCATGAAACCAGGAATAAAATGAGGAACCCTGGAACAGCATATATTATGCAATTAAACAAAAATATTAATTGTTGATTACATTGCATTTCCAAATCTTTGATCAATAACACTGGTACGTAAATGTAATTTAAATAACAATTAAAATTTATAACATGCCCCATTCATGAATAATAAATACTTGTTACTTTGATAATGATGATTGTTACTATAAATATTTATAATACCTAGACTGGTTACAATTGTTGTAATGTGACCCACCTACCCAACAGCAAATCATATACATTGGAATCCAAAATGTTATTTCTTTTGTTAACCAACAAAAAATTATTGTGCACAGTTGGAAAATGCAAAAGGGAGCACTTTGCAAGCGCGGTGAAAATTGAAAAACACTCGGCAACATGTGTTCTGGACTTTTGGCACGGTTCGTATTCCACCATCTCCAGCTCTGCTAAGAGTTTTTTTGCTACCAGCAGTCGTGAAGCATTGAGCACCACCATTATAGCGTATAAATACGAATAAACTTCGATATAGGTCTTTCTTGGCTTCTTTATCCGCTCGAAACAACTAATCAGCCACGCTAACGCACCGCAATCAATTATTGATAGTGAGACCCTGCGGCCTAATCAAAAATTGATCGACGGAAATGCGAGCTTGATAACTTTATTATCGACTTTTACGCTTTTCTATTCAAGAGCAAAGAAAAGGTTTTTTTATAATACAAAAAAGTACTTGGAAAAATAAATTGAAAAAGTTTATCAATAATCGCTACTGTTCCGTTGATATTTTAATTATTTATTGACTGCAACAACAATATTTCTTTTAAAACAATAACATTGTCATTTATTTTGTATTTGGCTCAGATATCTAGCAAAAACGCTGATTGTTCCAGAAAGTTATGATAATTACAAAACAATATATTGTTATTTTTATTACTTTTAATTTCATATGATATGTTGACATTAATCACTTTCATAAATTATTACTGTTTAGAAGGTAAGAGTATATAGATGTCATTAATACTGTTACTAAAAACACAGAAAAAAAAATTCATTTGGTAAACTCAAAGTCACACGGGTCATTTAAGTGACAATTCGAATACATCTGGAGCATTTCGTTGAATTGATGGTCACTCTTGCCAATACCAATTATTTGAAATAATTTTTAAACAAATGTTTCCAAATGTTTTAAGTCAATATATTCACTAGTATTTAAACTTACTCATTTCAAGTGCTTCCGTATTTTTACGAAAATGTGTCCCATCTACACGATTACAATATGAGTCCTATTCATATAATTATTAATTATTTATGTCTTTCAACAAATCGATTACGTATTATGCAACAATTAGTAGGACCATAAATTCCTCACACTCTAAAACAATTGTATAAAAACTAATCCTTTTAGTGTCGACTTTTAATGCGAAAGCAAGACATTAACTCGTCAATTTATGGTGTAACTCGTCTTCTACTTTGATTGCTCTGCAGTGCGATGAGCTACCTTCTTGGGTCATAAAGACGAAAATTGAAACTATCGTAATGTACCGAGAAGCTATTTATTTAATAATGTTACACATTCATAAACTCCTTTATTAAGGCGTAAATTTTCCGATGGCGGAACGCTGCAAAAACGTTTTTTATGACATTGCAGGCAATAGTAAAAAGAAGCATAGTTTGTTTTATACTTACTTCATTGCATATTACAATATACGAGCGCGGATGGGTGTGCATGCAAATAAAAATTTCATTTGCGTTAAACTTTTTACTGTGCCCTGCTTGGTTTTTTGCATTTCCGATGCTTTCTAATAACATGTTAAAGTGTTAGAGATTATTGCTGCGCACTGCAGTAAAGCCAGCTTTTATTTTCTAGACAAATGTACATGGCTTGCTCGCGATTGAATATTCATGTAATAAACATTCATAAGCCCGAGGAAGTACATTATCATTTTTATTTTCATTTAAATTTCATTCAGCCTATGTTTCGCGTTGAATTATTTTTAGTTGAAAATAATTTCATTCATGTGATTCATTGCATTGCACTCCACCATCAATTGCTAGTGCTTTCCAAGTATAAAATTGTTACTAAACAGATAAACGTTAAAACGAATACGTAGTCAACTGTTCTGAAAATAGTGACCGTGGAATAAAGGGGAGTTTTATCCCGCAAAAAAAAAACGATTCGCATTGTTTAGGTTCGCATTATAATTCAACTGTGCCAGCATGATAATATTGTTAACCATCATGGTTAACAATAGCGGGAAAACAACCCCAATAGAAACACACAACTTTATGAAGCGAACGTTTTCCGATGTCAATTTTCAATAATTCAAAATTCAATTACTATGCTATTCAGCCTACATACCCCTCGTTGCTTTATAAAATCAATCCAAATCGTTAGTTGCTTGTTTAACTATATGAAATATTTTTGAAAACAATTCACAAAGCCCGTAATTTTATATTCTATTATAGTATGCAAATTATTTAGTAGTACACAATATTGAATAACTCAATTACTGGTTAATCCAATTAGTTATTTTATTTAAGTTGCACAATACTATTAAATCATGGAGGTAGATGAATTCCTGCGTTCAAATGATATTTATTTTAGATATTATTTGTTTTGGTTACATATAAATTTTGTTTTCTATTTAATTTAAATATTTATTCGGAACTAAATTAAAATAACATTGAATATTTCACGATATAGCAATGAATAATCCGAAAATTAGAGTTTATTATATGCAACCATCTATACAATTTGTAACCTTTTCGATTTATGCAGTTTTTGTTTTTCTCGAATATCTAATAAACTGAGAAGAACGTGAATCAACTACTAATAAGTAGTGATAATGTCGTTAAGGGAATCATTCCGTTACTTAAACCAATATGATTTGCACAAGAAAATAATTAATGAGTATGTTCTACAGCGATCGGGAGATACCAGCAAATTACAACGTGATACATCCAAAGACAGAAGAGACATTGATGTAATTCGTGATAATCACCAGTTTCTTTGGGAAGAAGAAGATGAAACTGCAACATGGGAACAACAATTTGCCAAGAAATACTACGATAGGCTCTTTAAAGAATATTGCATTTGCGATTTAAGTCACTATAAGGAAAACAAGGTTAGTCCAAATGTTATTTTCTTCATCCTAACAACTGCATAACATTCCACAATAAGCAATTTGTCAGATAGCTATGAGATGGAGGATTGAAAAAGAGGTAGTGATTGGCAAGGGACAATTTATTTGTGGGAACAAGCCATGTGCAATTGATAAGTATCTTCGAACTTGGGAAGTAAACTTTGCGTACATTGAGAAGGAAGTAAAAAAGAATGCCTTGGTGAAGATCAGTATGTATTGTAATAGGTAAGAGGATTGGGTGTTGATAATATTAGAATGAGTTTCAGGATTATGTCCAGAATGTTCTTTAAAGTTGAATTATCACAGTAAAAAGCAAGAAGTTAAAAGAATCAAGAAAACTAAGAAGAAACAAATACAAAATGAAAAGAAATCTAATAAGGTGGCATCAGATGAAGAATCGAGTATAGAAGGTTCTACTTCTTCACAGAAAACAACAATTGAAGATGATGTTTGCCAGGGTAGGCAAGAAGGCACTAGTAATCCTTGGGATACAGTGAAACCTGTTGAAATTAAAAGCAGGGATGAGGAAATGGAAGAGTATTTGGATGAATTATTGTTGTAAGTTTTCCTCATCATCTTAAACATTTCCAAGTTTTAATGACAGTTCAACTATAATTGATTAGTTGATATTCCTTTATTCATATTTTAATAAAACAGTATATTTCTTCTGCATAGAACTCTAAACAAAAGAGATTGTTCACAGCAAATGTTAAATTCTCCAGCATTAGAGTATTGCTTCTCAAAATTGGCCTAAATGCAAACACATATTGCTTTACATTAATAAACTTATATCAAAAGAACAATGCTCTATTATCAAATTTGTTAACAATGCATTCAGTTAAAGATAGGAACGCAAAACGAATTGAAAATTTACAACCTATGAATTTGTAAAATTAGATTCATTTCAAATATCTTACACGGTTTAAATTCCCTGTCAGTCTATCTTTAAGTTCTCTGACCCATACACCGGATGGCTACTTTCGGTAGTAATAGTAATAATGTTCGAACTCGTATTGGACGTTGAAGCGTCTGTTTTGCCGGTACTGTAATCTTCATTTTCATCATCCGAATAGTCCTCGTCGTGATCATGCGTTACAGTCATTGGCTTTTCTGGTCTTACATGTGGGATGGCACTGTTTTCACGATTCGACTAAAATTACACATTGACATTATACTTAGATGGTAATAAGAAAATGATTATTTTGTGATCACCTCCATTTTCATTGCTTTGATTGATGAATCATAAAAATGACTTGCGCCACGAGACTGAACGCTACTTATGGCAAACTTTTGTTCGTGAGCCACAGTAGACTCGTGAGGCAAAAGCATTGCGGGTGCGCGGTACATGTACGAAAACGGGTAGTACAATAAATTTAGTATAGTTGCAGCATAGACGTCAGCGTATCTCACGACCTAGAATATAAAAGAAAAAAAAAGTATGCTATGGTGCTTTTTTGTAGGACAAATACCTGTGACGCGAAAAATGTCTGACGGCTTCCTGAACGGAACAAACTGCCCATCATGCCATAGCTCATATCCATTTTATGAGTGACATCACGGATTGCGCCGCGAATGCGGGAAATATCTGGCTTTTCTTTGGCACTACTATCCAAATTTCTAAAAACAAAAGATGCGTTGCATATGAGGGAGTTTGTAATTACACAGAACACACAGAGATAACTTACTTGTACAGTTCGCCCATTTTAATATCTAACACCTGCAATTCCTCAAACAAGTGACACTTGTCGGTCCACACATGTAATTCGCGGACTAGCTCAGGTATAAGAAGGAATGTGCGCCACCCACGAATTTTCTTACTCTTTAAAATATCACCAAAGATGTGATCACCAGCATAAAGTACATCCTTACCCTTGGCGCCCAGTAACTGAGTGAAAATATCACACGAACCTAAAATATTGCGCAATGCGATTAAAGAGTTACTACTCTTTTTGATTTTGTAATTAAATACCTCCGGAATACACGTGTTCATTATTAAATGGACCTGTGTGAAGCCCTAGTTCACAAGCACCAGTTTCAGTGTCTACTTTTCGGAAAATGCTACCGTCTCCGAAAAAATCTGGTTTACGCGCATCCACAACAATAATATCGAAATAAGTGTGCCACGGTCTATGTGGTTCATTGTCCTAGAAACAGTTTTTGTTTAATTATAGATCTAGATTGGCATCAAATACTTACCCAAGCTCCATGTGGAAAATCAAACAAATGCGTCATTATCTTGTTTGTATAGTTGTATCCACTGTTGGTGAGGAGGAATGCCTTCGCTCCACTCTCCCGGATGCGATGAAGAAAAGTCGGTAGACGTTCATCTTTTTTCACATACTTACGCAAATTATCGCAAGTATGCTTTTTTAATTCAGCATCATTAATGTGGATGTAATCAACAGCACTCCTCACGTCCTAAAAATATCATTACATTGATTTTCCAAGGGTTCATATTTTTCTTATCAGCCCATACCTGACAAATGGATTTAAAACTCATAAACATAACTTCGTCCTTGACACCAGTCTTGGTTGCCGTGTACTGCTTGGAATTGGTGAAAAAGTCGACACAGCACGCAAGCATGTACGTTTCAGGGAGATTGAAAAGCGTATTGAGCACGTACACTCGCGACGACTCGTCCAGCTGAAGGAACTTGTTCGGGTACATCTCGTACACTTCTGCACTGAAGTAATAATTATTGTTATCAGTATGCATGTGAGTTAGTTGATGATCCTTGAAAACTTACTGCTTCAGGAAGTTGAAGCCATGAACACAAACAAGGATGTTACCATACGCGTCTACTTTCAGTAGGTTGCCAAGCAAAGTATCGAACCATAATCCTCTACAATCCAAAGCAAACATTAACTCTCATTGACATTGTTTAAAGTAATATTTTTAGAATTGATTGCGTTTAGAAAGAGTTCAAGGTTTTACACTGCGATTGTTTAATTCCGAGGTAAAATGCGCACACGGAAAGTGCGATACAAGTGGTTAACGTGCAACTTTTTTCAACTCATACAAAATTCAAAATTACTCTTGTCGCAAGATAAAGAGCTAGAATCAATTAAATTTATTTCTCATTTTACTTGGTTGCACATCACAACAATGTCGACAAATGGATCTCAGAATTAAATGAACCTAATTTGATTCTCACCTGATGGGGAATGATGGATCATACTCGAACTCTAGGATTTCCCGCGGATAACCCATAGTAATCATGCGTGTCTTAATCAAGTCAAACGCAAGCCGCTCATACTGTGGAGATTTATACTCTAAAATAATATTAAGAATATGATATTTGCACAATAAATCACGTATTCAGGACTAAATAAATGCAAGACTTAGTATTCAAGGTTGCGTTAGCGCAATCTATTTCTGATATGTTGGAAATAGGTGAGCTAGTGCTAGTAGATGAAACCGTAGATGCAATAACAACCCACGTACAGATTGCATTACTTTAATAGCTTATTTATAGTTAAGCGCTATAATTGCAAGCAATTTTTGCGCTGTATTACCTGCAAGAGTGTAATCCATATCAAATCCATAAAATTTAATGTTTTCCAAGTGCAAACTTCTGTTGACAAAAACTCTGAAAATTAATGGAAATCAATTTACTATGAATACAAAATCAGACTTATCCTATTGGACAAAGTATTGTTAGTAACCGTAACAATATCTTAAATTGTAAATATGTGTGCCACTGTCCACATTACGTGATTACGCTTTGTTCCGACAAGCATCGTTGTTGTCCTGCGTCCTAAAATAACTCCTCGCAAACTACACGCTTCATTGACATCTTTGAACCACTCACAACAAATCAATTTAATACAGAAACACTTTCTACTGCGTAAAAGATGAGCTGTAAACTCATGAATCACCTAAATCTAGGGTCATTATGTCGGATGATAGCTTGTGACCCAGCTCGTAATTTCGGGATAGGTATGAAATTACCCTCATCCTCATCATCACTGTCGTCTTCATCATCTAGGCGAGGATACACCTCAATACTGGATTCCCAATTACCTACAGAGACGAAACTATCAGAGGCAGCTCGGTTATTTTTATCGGATGTCATTTCGGCATTAACAAGAGTATTCTTAAGAGTTTGTTCGAATGTGTTGCGTGTTAAATTATCCTTCTTATCCTCCTTCGGTGCCATCTCAATAATTGCAGAACCATGTGGCTTCATGCTCTCTGGAGGTGATGCTGTATTTAATTGTTTGTTATCGACACTTAATTTTATATCACAAGATACTATATCAGTATCACTGCTATCAGTTCCTTCCGAAACAATTTTCACTGCTGGAGAAGCCATTGCACTTCTTTGTTCTTCGGAACCTGTAAAATTAGGAACCGCTTCATCCTTTTTTTGTGCATCATAAGATTCTGTTCCTGCATTTTTCTTTTCTTCGTTCAAAACGGAACAATCTGAGCAAATGCAGTCCTCCTCTTGGTCCATAATGTAAAAATAATAGATAAATAATATCGAATACCAAAAAACTAAATCCAAATGATACTGACATTGTCAAATTACAATATTTTTTTATTTCGCAGTCAACATCTTGACTTATAAGTAACTTACTCATTTGGGGGAAAAGTAAAATCTCGAGCTGCTGTTTGAAAGTTATTCATATCATCCAGAAGCATGTTTATAAAGTTTTAACTTTGATCTTATACAAATTACTATTAAATACACTGTAAACTGGTTGTCAAGGAGCTTATAATCCTACCGCACTGGTGACCGTCACCTTGTAGTTGAAATCAAGCGCATTCAATGTTTGTCCACCGAAACATACATGTTATTTTTATCCCCCATGCAGAGGCCCTAAACGCCTACGACAATCACTTATATTTTGGTGTGTGAAAATTCGCCAATTTATCGCAAATATCACGAAAATATCTTGGAGCTTTGATGGCCGATGTTTGCACTCTCACGATGCGCGTCGAGTGAAGTTGCGCACATTAATAAATGACGAAGGCTTTCGAAGCGCGACTTTAAGCACACAGAGACTTTTCGAAAGTATACGCCAACTCATGTTGGACTTGATACAAATGAATATCAACAAATGCAAGCGCACCAACTATAGTGGCCAATTAAATAAAATGTATGTTCATTTTCTAACATAGTATACAGGCAAATGATGATGGACACATTCGATAAAAATGTTTAAAAAATTATAACTTAGTAATTTAATAACAAAAAATAGTATGTAAGATTTCATTCTCTAGTGGAAACCCGAAAATTATCTGATGTAGACTATAAAGCTGGGATATATATTATATATTTGACAATTCCTTAAATAATTTATTGCGGAAATATTGACCTTTTCATACCATTGAAGTATCTAGCACATAGATGTTTGCTTATTCATTCATGAGAAAAACGATACGAGCTCACAATGTAGGTCTAGTATTCTAGTGCAAATATTGCATTATTGTGTCATAGAGGAATAAAAACAGTGGAACAGTTACAGTGCTAATTATTAAAACACATGCAATCAATTAGTAATGGAAAACAGAATCACAACATGGTGAGTTACCGGAATGACTCACAACTGAAAATAACTTACAGAGTAGATTTAAATATTTCATACTTCAATCAAATAAGCACCAATAATGCGTGATTTTATTAAACCATATTATTTGCGAACCTTGAACAGATTTAAAAATTTAGAATCATTCAATTCGCTGCAACGTTACTCCATGCGGAGCAACAAAAAAGCTAACAATTTTATTTAAAGTATCATGTACAATTCCCTCATTTATTAATTGGTGCAATGCATGTTTTCTCAATAGCCTGACTTTTGGGTTGTTACGTTCATTTACTTCAGACTGGTGGCTAGAAGGAATGAATAACTTGATACGGTAATGAGATAATTTCAATCTCAAACAAGGCCTTTAAAAATTAACAGCTCACTGAAACATGACAGTCTAAAACTGCACTGAACCATACCATTTCAAGCATTGAGAACTAATTCCCTTCCAGATGCAATGCAGATTAGAAAAGAGATCATTTCAAATACTTTTGAATATGCCGTTGAATAGAATATGTCTAAATTAACTTCATTTAGCAATTAACTAGAAATATAACCATTTAACGTGTCGAACTCATTTTGTGCAATTTAAAAGATATGAGATGTCAATTTCAAACACTTTTCCGGACCTGTTACCTACTAATAATTTTCATCAAATATGGCAATACTAGATATTTTATAGTAGTTGCTTCATGGCTTATGATAGAATATAAGTGTGACAGTTGCGATTAATTGTGGATATAACGCTTTCGGTTTGTTGCTTTCTTCAGTATCAACATGGCAAAAGAATCCGAAAACATTATATCCACAATTAATAGCAAGAGTCATAGTAATTTATATATAGAAACACAATGAATATTAAACACTTTGTAACCACACTAACTAATATACAGAATATTTATGTTATTATTAGCCACAAGCAAATAAGATGCAGAATATGGTAAAGAATTGAGTAGGATTTGTTTTAATCCCACACTTGTACTTGTTTTCAAATGCAGCTACAGAGTTAACATTTCCAGAGCTACAAAATTATAGTAATATAGCATATGTTTATATTTTCATTAACTAAAACTAGTTGCGTTTGTTTCAATAATATATGCCTACAGATAATTTCAACAACTTTTATTTAAATCTTGTTATTGTTATTCAACTAGATCACGACTTTGTTTGGTCAATATGCTTATGGACGCATTACTCACATCTAATTCCAATTTCCAAAACAATTTATTAACAATAACTGCATTTGCCACAATTAATATCCCTTATTTATTTAACTTGCGCACTGTTTTATCTTAATAGATATTTTATCTGTTTTTATTTCAGTTTCAGTTATTGTACTCAATGAAATCTTTTCTCCTATACTTCTACTATACTTACGAGTAATTTCTAACAAGGTACTAAGAAAGATTGTTGCAAATACTGGTTGTAATAAGTACATGTTTATTAATTTGCGCTATGCAGCAATAGCTGCTTTATCTTGACCTTTTCGTTGAACTATATTCGTGTGTGAGTGAAGTACATGACAACACATTAGTGACGTTCAGGAAATTGTTTGCAAAACTAATTCATCTTCTCCCATAAAACCTTTGAGTCACAATAACTAATTGGAAACTTCCTCGCAGATGTTATATTTAATTACTAGACATAACATAAACCATTACTGCAAATTGAAATCCTACTGCACAATCTGTAGATTTCTCTCGAGATCAAAAACTCTCAATAGCGCCCGATTGCAATCAAAAAGCACTTCTTTGGTTGCCTTGCCAACGAAATGCGTGCGATATGCGCCGGTTGATAAATCGCAAGCGTGACAAAATAAATAAATCATGCTGCTCGGTCAAACATCCACTTGGCAATCTTTCGGCATTCGCGAAAATATTTTATTTTTAATTACCCTTGAATACTTTGCAAACTGCTGTGCCATGCATTATCATATCAATTGTAAGCATGGTTCAAATGTAACGCTCTATTCTGCAAATATAGCAAACTATTCTGAGACGAGAAGGAAATAATTTTGACATATTTTCGTTACCTATGTGATGCCTCTCGTTTGTGGACCCATTTCTGGTCCTTGGGCATACCACCATGAAAACTACTTTCAATGTCACTGGCTTCGCTTTCATCCCAGGGCATTTTTGGTTTGGTTGAGCTGGATGATGAACTTGCACGAGCTCGCAAAAGATCCGCGCTTATTGGATTAGCCACTGGATTCTTCGCCTCAAAAGCAGCTTGGCCGATTTCAGGCATTCTAATTTTCCTAGCGTCAACTTCGGTTGAGATAAAGCTCTTTTCACTATTGTGTTTTCGACGCAAGTGTTCACAAGTTACTAACACGAGCAGTACAGAAAGTTATTTAAATGAACTGACCTTTGCTCAACTATACTTGATAACAGTGGTCGTAGATCTTAAGTTGTTAATAACTTGTTGATTAAAACAGTCACGAACACTCTGCATGTTGCGCAAAAAATGCGAATTTGTATAGGAAAACATGAAGATTTTATTCACGGGCAGTATTGTAAGTAAAGTTGACATTGTATTCTTGAGTTACTTTTTATCAATTTACTATTGAATGAAATATTTATACTCATGTTTAAAATGATTCATTGTAAACAGAATGTTCTATTAGTAAGAATCACGATTGAATTTAAGCTTACTTTATTAGAATAATGAAATTGTAGATGATAAGAAAATTATGTCGAGGTATAACAATTTAAAAGTCAAGTATGTACTTGGAACAATAAATCTATTCAATTACAACTAATTGTGTCAAGTTTATACCATTAAGTGAACTCTTCACTAAAATAAAATCTATTTGATATTGTTTTCTTCAAAATACAAACAAAGACTAGGAAGTTTTGTGAGCTTGTGTATATTTGGAAGCCGAACTACATGGCACTGTTCTAAATAAAAAAATTTCCATTGTGTGCTTTACAGGAATACTCAGCTGCTCCAATTATGTGTGACCCGTTGTAAGCAACTATTATATGCAAAAGTGCCTCATTAAAACCGAAACACCACATTTTTATTACGATTTCGACACATTGGTTCTATTCAAGGATAATTCATCTTTTCTCACCTATGCGGAGCGCTGCGATACCATTTCTTTGTGTTATGATCCTCACATGTTCCTTCAACTAGCAGCTTTTCCAAAGTTTCTTCACTCGTTCCATCGCTGTTGGATTCTGCAATGCTCGGATTGGGATCCATCTCTCAATATGCTAGTACACAATTATAAATCTAATGTCAATAATGAGCAGTTTTCTTTGCTGGCTGCTGCTATATTTCAACCAAGAGTAGACGCCGGTCTACTACTGCAATGCCAGTAACTTAGGAAGGCATAAAAAAACATGGATGTTTTGTGATGACGAAGCGTTGTTTTGCGGACACCTTTTAATAAATAGAAGCGTCGTTATTGTAGGCAAATGTGCGTTACTAATGAAATTGCACGCGGTAGTAGCTTGTGCTAAACTGAACAAAAATAGACCTGCTACGTCGCTGCTGAACGTGCAAGCTGAGATAATACTATTTAATCTAAGCAAACAATATGGGCATTAGCGTATAGCATTTTTATTGTTAAGAAAATGACACTACAATGTAGGATGAAAGGAGTGGAAATAAATCACAGTAATGGCACCTGCACTACATTTAACACTTTTACAGACTTTGCAACGTAGTTTGTTTTGGTTTTTGATGACAGCAGGGACTGCAGGAAACACAAGAGGGATGGGAAATTCTAGGGAATTTTAAGGTTGGTACACGATCGATGAATTTAGATTAAATACTTGATTACTTGGGTTACTGTCTCGCACTTTCCCGACCTTCCCGACTTTCTCCGTGTCAAAAGTGTAATTAGAAATATTTAAAGGTGAAATCAAATGATGCAATTCTCTTATTTTCCAATTTTACTTCAGGCCCAGCCTGAATCATATATACATTAAAATCGAATCATATTAACAAAAAGTAATAATACGCATTTTCAGGGTAAAGATAGCAATCCAAGCCCTTGTAGGCATATTGTCGCGGCTAAAGCCTTCGCATCTTTTTTATTGCCACTTGCTACATTCGGTTTGTATTCCTGCCCATTTAAAATAACCTGTAAACGATTTCACCTGTAAACTGAATTAAACAGCATAACAAAAGAACGTACCTTAAATAAGAAATTCTTCATATGATCGGGACCACATTCAAAGTCCAACACGTACTCAGGCGGCCCTAACTTCTTCTTCGACGCGTATTCATGTAATAAAGACACTGGGTGTTTCCCTTCCAACATTTTCACCGTTTGTTTTGCTATCCGCACAGCAACTTTCTTCTTGCACTCTTCTTTGGCAATAACTCCCTTCTTATCAAGCTTGACCTCAAGCAGCAAAGGCTCCAATGCTCCCGATTTCTCTTTACCAAGGCCTTCGCCTGGCCGCCAGCCCATTTTCTGCAGGAGGTGCATTCCCATTCCGCCAGAAACAGGCGCTGCAGTTTGCAATTGATCCTAAATCAATCATAAAGCATTAAAGGCCTTTCTTCAGTGGCCAATGCAGTGGAGATGATACAGAATTCGCACATCAAACTTGATGCAAACGTGTCCAGTTGTAAGTTTATTTGTAGTTTGTTTGCAATCACTTACCACACCATTGAAACGTCGAATACATAGTTTCATATAATTAACAGCCAGATGTGGAGTGCTCGAAAACCAATTCCGATAACGGTTCTTTGTCCAGAGTTAAGCCTGTCACATATCTATAACAAATTTTCAGGTTGTTGCTGTTGGGTAGAAACGTGTCTATTCACCAGCAACTATCTACAGCAGTTGAATCCATTTTTAAATGGTCAAGGGCTGTTTTTCTTATTTTGCAACGATACAAGAGTCGCTTCTATAACTGCGCTGCTATAATAGCGATAAAAAGCGGAAGGCGTATTACCTGAAAATTTGTTATAGGATGAGGCCGGCAGTAAGTTACAATTTAGCATAAGATATTTTGATTTCTGTTGGGTTTATGCTAAATTCTAACTTTATACTTCATTAATAATTTGCAAAGAACAGCATAAAAATTACCAAAAGAAATGATAAAAGTTATGCTGTTACAAATGAGCACCTGTAAAATTGGAGTAATGATAAAATAAGAATAATTGTTGATACCTTTCGTGCCCAAGCTTGATAACCTGAAGCAAGTTGTGCTTGGCTCAGTATATTTGCACCTGTGGTACCAGTAAATTGGCCTAAAGGTAGTTTACTTTCAGCCCAAGTATTCATCTAAAATAACATTATTGAGTTCAAATAACTAAATCATCTCTTTATTGAGACCATACCCCTTTTTGAGAATTATACATCTCAATGATTGCCTCTGAATCATTTGGATTTTCTTGTAGTTTTCTCATTGCTGCCAAACGTTGTGAAACAATCGACGCTATTTCTTGTTCAGTTTGATTACCAGTTGGCATAATTTGAGGCACCGGTTGGATTTGCTGAACTAAAGGCCCTAATTGATTCTGTGAATTAACCAGAAGGGCCGCAGGAGGTAATGGAGGCGGTTCAATTGGTAATGGTGGAGCAATTGGTGCAACAGTGGCAGGCTTTGGTGTAGGAGTTGGAGCTGATGCTGCATGTTTTGGTTGAGGCTCTATTTTCTTCGGTGAGACTGGTACCCATTCACTTTCGGTTTTACGGTGATGTTGACCACTACTGACTGGAAATTGAATTCTGAGCTCAGATGCCCTTTCTTGATTCGTTCGAGTTGGCAATGGAACTGAATTCTGCAATAAGTTAGATATAAACATTTCATATTGTCAAAGATTTCGATTATACCTTAAATTAATTGTACTATACTATATATTAATTAATTATAATTATAGTAATTATACCTTAATATTAATGGTAAATGATTTTTCTTTAATTTGGAATGGATGTCGGATTGTTATATCTTCTTCTTCACTTTCTGACTCAGAAGCTGAAGACACACTGGACAATTCCCCTAATTCTTCTTTCTTCGACAGGGATTTGCAGAAATCCGTCAGTTCTTCGATTGTTTTACCTCCCCCACTAATTGCAGCAATGACTTTTTCTTGAGCCTGTGGCCCGAGACTCATAGCACCCGATAACTTACCACTTTTCATCATTTGTATCGCATTTTTTCGAGCTATTTCAAGAAGTTTCTTTTTGTCAAACCGAGTTTCCTTCTCACTACTTTTAGTAGTTCTATGACGATCATATAATTTATACCTAAAATAAAACTTGTATGAATAGCAAATAACAGGCAAAGTAAAAACTCTTTACCTCTCATCCCTTCTTCTTTCTTCATTGCAGTTTTTATAAAAATCATCATCTTTTGCATCATGCCATCTTGAATTCAATTTATATCTGATGTCATCCTTGTATTTATAGCTGTCCCTTTCTTTGTAAATATCATCCTTAGATTTACAATCCTTGGAACCATGTTTATAATCATTTTTAGATTTATCATATCGGCCCTTCTCATATTTATCATAATAGTCGTCTATTTTAGGTCTAGGTGATCTACTTCTGGATCTATCTTTAATTTTATTGTACCTACTATCTTCCTTTTTATCCCTCTTAGAGTTTTCCCTACTTTTACTCCTGCTTTTGCTTCTGCAGTGTTTCTTCTTTTTTGAAGGCACATCATCACTCTTATTATGTTTCTCATAATGCTCATCATGCTTCTTTCTTTTATGGCTCTTTCTATTTTCGTCCTGTTTCGTAAGACTGTCTGCCTTAACATCATTAAATGTTATTTTAAATTTGTGGTTTTTCAGACCATCATCATTCTTATCTTTATGGAGTTTTGTTATTGTATCATTTGATTTTGAATTGTCATTGTTCACTTTCCATGTTTCATCCTTTATTTTAGCCATAAGTGGTTGTTCTGTTACTGCTTGCTTAATTTCAGGATTTTCAGTCTTAATAATCTGTTGTAGAGGGTCACTGAGCAACGTACTTGTAATTTCAGTTTTGATTAACTCAGATACATCAATCCCTTCACTCTCACTGCCACTACTATTATCTGACTTTTTGCGTTTCTTCTTTGACCTTTTCTTATGTTTCTTGTCTTTTTTATCCTTGTGCTTGTGCTTTTTCTTACTTTTCTTGACTTTCTTGTGATCAACATCTTTTTCTCTCTTTACTATCACTGGAGGTTCTGCATCAAATGTTGAGAACAATTCCGAAAGTATTTCCATAGACGACTTTGTTTCAACGAGTGGCTTTTCTTCCTTGGATTTATCTTCCCTATTAACATTGTCTTTAGACATTGTTTACGTTGTTTCCCTTGTTTACCAATAATGATGTTGTAAGTGGAAATGTTTGATAAAATGAAGCAAACCGACATAACCTGACATATCGATGATCTTGTTGCTTTTGTTGCCTACCTTAGCCATCTTAGAGTGCAAAGGTGCAAAACGAAGAAATTTGAGGAAAACCTTTTTTATCGTCGTAATTTCCGCAAGCTTCAGTAAATAATGAATACCTTAGATAATTTGTGTAAAAATCGGAACCCAGCTTAATCCACAATAATGTAATATCTTCTCGTCCTTGTTACATTCGCTAAGATTAAGACTAGTATTGGCCAACTTTGTCCGCACCGTCCTCACGTTCAAAACCAACGTGATTTACAACTTCCTCATACAGAACTAGTAATCGATTAAATATAAATCCACGTTAGATCAATTGTTTATTTATATCCGTTATATAAGATTAACGTGCAAGTGTTACATGCCATGGACCCAGACTATGCTCTATCAGAAACAGTTCGTGAGGAAGCGAACAAACGCCGCGAGAAAGGTAAATAGTAACAACATATTCCTGTAAACAAACACAATAATGAGATGGTGCTGACATAAAATATTCTCCTTAATTGTAGAAAAATGCGAACAGATCGAGAAAGCACGTGCAAGAATACACGAAGATTTTCAAAGAGAGTTTCAAAGGCATGAAGATCAGCTCATAGAGTTTCAGAATAGAATCACATGTCTTGCAAAAACTCTTCATGTCTTGAGATATGTTCTAGTAACCAATTATTATAACAAACAAGAAGCACAGATGCAACTGTCTGCAGAAGATCTTAAACAGGTTGATGTGCAGGCAAAGCTGCACCCAGCTGTCAAGAAACTCACTCAGGATCTAGATCTGTCTATCTTCGATTTCTCAAAGAGAAAGACAAGAAGGAGCTTGAAGCAAAGCCAGGTGATGTCCATTAATCTAAATCAAACTGTTGAGAATACTCCAGTCAAAGCAGAACCATTAATTGCTACTGATACATCCTTGAAAATTGCAACACCCTCTGATGACTGTGCAACTATTCCTCGAAACAGGCAGATGGCTAAAAAAAGAGTTATAATGGGAAACATTTCAAAGTTTATGCCTTCAGATAATTCAGATGACAAATCAACACATAAGTGGATGGTGTACATTCGCGGCCCTCAGGAATATCCTCGCATTGATGACTTTATAGAGAAAATTATATTTCATCTGCACCCTTCATACAAACCACATGATGTAGTTGATATTAGGTGAAAAATATTTTTCAAATTATGATGAAAATGTTTTAAACGTCAATTTTTAGTGAACATCCCTTCCATCTTACTAGACGTGGCTGGGGGGAATTTCCGATACGCTGCCAATTAGTGTTCAAAAATCCTTTAAACAAACCCGTTGATGTTATTCATCATCTTAAGTTGGATAAAACATACAGTGGGCGGCAAACATTGGGAAGTGAAACTATTTTGCAACTTACAATTTATGATGAAAATGCAACCCACGACATACTTGATAACGATGCAGAGCATCAAACAACTGCATCTGAACAACTTGATCCAGTCTTACATTCAAATGAAGAATGTAACAGAGAGATTGCAAAACAACTTCTAGTTGATGAATTTAGTCATTCCGTGGTTGCAAGTAAAGAAATATTGGATCCAAATTACATGGATGTTGAAAACATTGAAATATTTGATGAAGCATTAGCAGAAATTAAGACTGAAAGTGATAATTATGGTGACTACTATTACCAACAATGCCCTGCATTAAGTGATCATACATATTCAAGGGCTGTGAGATCCAATTGAACTTTTGGATCTTATGGTTACTTTTTGATGTTGCAAGCACAAGAAATGTGTTCATATAGAGTAGTTTTTCATGTTATTATACAGTTACAACTTCAAAGCAAGCTTTGTAATTCGGGACTCAAATTGTTTTCCTCGTTTTCCTCGTTCTCCTCTTCTTCTTCAACCCTCTGAGCGTGCTCCTTTTGCTTTTTAGACATATAGA
>JAODGC010000007.1:5466039-5497907 GCA_027574925.1 Ecitoglossa quadriceps
TAACTTTCTACATCAATTTGAATAATCTCAAAGCAACTAACTACTTTGAGGTTTTATTAAATGCATTTACTGCATTTCTATATTTTTATTGAGCTTTGAATAAATAAAGCCCATGACAATGCATGAATATTTTGTGCATTGAATATTTATTTCAACTCTTTTCAATTTTCTGAATTATTTACACATACTCAAAGTTGAATAAACAACGCAGAAATATTCCATTTTTTATATTTTACTCGAAAATTCTATTTTAAAATGTGCGTTCCATTTCACAATTTCTATATATGTATCTTATTGAATAGGTTTATGTTTATGACAAGGAAATAAAGGCAAATTGTAAAACGCTTATGCCTCTGAGAATTCATAAAGATCAAACTAATTAACTGAAAACGAAGTTGTTTGCATCAGTCAGGCCTTTAAAATGATTAACCTCGTGCAGACACATCGGAATTAAATAATTTACACTTGCAATATTCGAAATATCTGAAAATTAAAAAAAAATTTTGGTGCTTATTAAAATACTCATCATAATTTTGATAAAACCCATAGTAAAATTTCATTTTGTTGTTATTTATTTTGACTGCTTCCATTCTTAGTTGTTGTTTTGTGTATTTAAATTTCTTTTTAGAATGCTCATCTGATTACAGAAATTATCTTGTTGAACATCACACTTACTGAGTTATTTCCTAATTATAACTTAGTAATATTCTTTAATGACAAAAATGTCTTGCTTTGTTTTGGGATGTTCAATGACTTGGTTTGTACAAGTTGAAAATTAACAAGGAAAATTTATTACTTAACATACTAGTTTCATCCTCTCATAATTCCTAGTACAAAATTGACATGCAAACTAACAACATGTAGTTTAAACTTGAATATAACTTACATTTTCTTCTTCAGTTTTCATACTTAGCTTTCGATTGAAGACTTTTGTAATGTTTGCAATAATAAATTGAATTATTTGTGTTTGATGAAATTATCTTTCATTATTCCTTAAAACTTTCTTGTAACAAGCTTCTGGAGTTTCAAGCAAGCACCAACCATTTATTTGCTTGAGATGTTTTATAGATTTATTGCAGGCAACGAAGGCACCGTCGACTTGACAGTTAATTAACTCCGCAGCTTTTCCGAGGGAAGTGGAAACTCCCGCTAGAAGCCGATATTTGCGCGAATCTTTGTGCTTGTTTCCACACTGAATGTCACTAGTGCACTGCCGCTCAGGTGGAGCCTGCTTGGAGCTTTTCCGAGTTTCCCTCCATCTTCCTCAGCTGCGTCATTCTCCGCACATTCACACAACTGAACATGCGTAAAGCTTGCATAATTCTTCAGCAGACAACGTGCATGCGACCAAAATAAAAATGTTGCGTACATTTAAATTGATCTATAAATATACTATATATAGTTCCATTAACATTCAGGAAGGCTATTAAATAGGTAGTAAGTCCTGAAATTACCTTACTTGTCAAGAGAAGGTCATTGAAGGTGACGTCTCTTACATCCTTAATGTAGGAGTAATGCAATCGCAGTTCTTTGATGACTACATTATCAAGAAAAAATGAAGGGAAATAAGAGACGCATTTACAGATATTATCAGGACTTTATGAAGATATTTTTGAATCTACTGCCGCTCTTCACCCCGCCCCGCCTGCTCCACAATGAAAAAATGGTTGTTGCGGCTGAGTGCACAATATACCAACTTAACAAGTTGTAATTTTTAAAATTACTCACCATCACTCTTCTTAAATTACACCTTTATTCTATTCATTTACAATCAGCTATGATGTGTGGTACAAAATTGTATTTGAATGATAGGATGTGCAAAGCTGGTGGTAATTTAACAGACGCTTGGTGAAATTGTTAATTATACAAGGGTCAATAACAGCTGGGATGCAAATGGCACAAGTGGAATGACATGAGGGCGTATGGATAATTACCTCGGTTGGGTACAGTTACAGTTTGGTTCAGTAATTAATGTGGTATAACAATTTTCCCCAATTATATTTCTTAAGTGTTAATATAAGTATTTTACAAATATTTTGGCCTTATTTACATTAATCGTAATATTTATAAACTAACCAAAGTATTCTGCACTAACAACAAAATATTTTAATCAATGATCAACTTTTTAAGTCCCAATCTTCTTTATGAATCCAGCGGAATCTATAAACTTATTTGCAACTTTTGCTTATCCATGGCAAATCAAATCATAATTTTGAAATTAAATAGAAACAAAACCTCCAAACATATTATTAGCCATTTGCAAACCACTTAATTAAACATTCACATGCGGGCAAGAAGATCAATTCAACACCAACAATATTAAAATATGACGATAAACATTAAAAATATATGTAAATCTATAAACACAAATTGAAAAATCAAAAAAATCCAAAAATGTAATGATTTAATTCCTTAAATTTTCATCTTTGGCAAAAAAAAATCAACTGACAACATTCATCTAATCATTACCAATCATCAACAAAGACTATATTAATAAACAATTTACTAACAAAGTTCTATTGATACAAAATATTAAGTGTTAGAGTAAACTAATATCAATATTATAAATATCAAACAATGGTCACAACAGTGTTTATTGATTCATTTATTCTTTTATTTCCAAATACATAATAATCTTTAAAGTTTTCATATAAAAACCAAATAAATATTTATTTTTAAGAGCAATTGTACAATAAAGGATATTGATGTAATATTTATGTATTATTTGTCTGTTTTGAGTATCTCTTGATTTTCCTTTGTGGGAATTCAATACTCCCAGCAACATCCCTAACAAACTAAACACAAAATTAATTCTAGTTTTAGACAAAATCTTAATTGAGATCTTAGAATTCAATTTAATTATAACTACGGTTTTGGAGAATAATAAATAATAATAATAAATATGATCTTCCAAACTGAAAATTTGCTGTTAACTGAAATCATTAAAATCAATTCGAATTTTTATGTTTTAAATAAACATTTAATTATTCTACTGTGAAATATACGCAAAGCTTTTATCTATTATTTCAGTTTAAGAATAAATTGCATTTGTTAACTAAATCATGTAACAACTAGTGTCAAATTTAAAACAACTAATGCAGAGCCCCTCATATGATATAATCTAGGATGTTAAGGTTCTGATTATTGAAGGACACTCTTATACTTTAAAACATTTTCAAAGTGCATTTTTCTAATATATTTTGTCTGAATCTCAATTTTTTTTCTTGATTTTTTATAATTTCCTTATTTTTTTTTACAAAACTTGGTTAGAAATTAAATTAAAAAATCAACGCTGTTTTATATAAATTTACAGGTAGTTTCACTGATATTTAACATATCAGCCCAAATATATTAAAAAAAAACGAAATTAATAAAATTGTAGTGCACACTGTAAAACAATTCAGATATTCAGATGCATTTCAGTAAATTTTCAGGTGAATCAGCAAATAGTATATATAGAATGTATCGAGCTGTAATTCTCAAGGGAACAAAACTGTAATTGAATTCAGTTATAATTTATCATGCTTATTTATTAATCGAGTTTGGTTTTTATTTTAACAATAAAAAAATTAAATTATTTTGAGCTAATCACCAATCCAAATTATGCTCTTTTTACATTAATGCAATAATAGACAACTAATAATACATCACAAATACAATTTATCACATTAATTAGCTATAACTACCACGTTGCTTCTTTTTTACTGAAAATAAGTTTTACATCAAAGTCTTTTACAGACTATCAATGAATTTTCTGTTTGCTAATCTGCAATACATGCATGCATTGTAAAAGCCAAAATAATCCTGACATGAGGAAGAAGACCTCCACTATGAGGAGAATGTTGGGATCCACGTCGGGAAATTCCAAGCGTTGGACAGCAGTGACTAAAACCATGCAACGCAATAATTCAAAAACGCAAGCGTGCGGCTTGTCTTCAAAAAGCATTCCAATTGTCGTCAATGATCCTATTATATACAGTACGAATAAAAGTACTGCAAATGGATTCATGCCCTGGAACAACAAAATAAACAAATTTTGAATGCGCCTTAATCAAATTTAACGATGAATAGGGAAAATGGTCCCATTTATTTAGTTAAGCTTTGAATTGAATTATTTCAAATTTGTGACTGTCAACAAAATAAATAACTTGATAAAGTCATTCTTAGACGATAATGATAATTTTGTAGTAATCTAATTTATTGTACTGTTGTCCTGTGTTGCTTTATTTTCGACCTTGCTTTGATGTCCTTCGTAATTAACAAGCGTTATAATTTATTCTCACTGGTTTGCACCTGTTGGTGTTGCACCTAGAATTATTACCAAAGTGTACTGTAATTAATTAGGTCATAACATGTCCTAATTAGTTTTATATTTATACACTCCTGTAATATGCCCATTAGGATACAACCCAAAAACTAAAATTCAAATGATTTACTTGGACTTGCAAATAAATTAAAATATTGTTTTTGTTCTCAACATGAAATCGTTTGTATTCAATTATTCCCTGAGGAAAGCTTTAAAATGTTTTCAGCATTGGTACAAATGAGGTCACTCAACAACAGACGCTTAAGACCTGGCATTTTTTGTTTATTTTGTGTAAATTTGCATTTAACTTTGTCTGTATCCCGTGCTGGCAATAAATGCTTGTCAGAGAAAGTAATTTGTAGTTAAAGGATTAAAAACTAAAAAAGGGGGTTTTGCTGCATTAAGCATACTCGTTTGTTGCGAAGTGAAACTTCAATTAAAACGATTTTCAAAGCAATTAAAAAGGCATTGTAAATTAAAACCTTGGAAAATATTTCAATGTTGTCCCTGGATAATTCAACAGTCAGGACATTAACATTTCAAACAATTCCACATGCCTGATAAGCTCGGCTGTGGCATACCTACTGCCGTGAATAATTCATAAAGCGTTTATGAATTTCTTCTCGTAAGAATTTTCGAAAGCATTTTGCCAGGTGGCAAAACTTATTAAAGCCATGGAATATCTCAGAACATTTTAGTAAACATTTGTAAATCTTAGCTATAAATCTTATATGAATTTAGTTCAGCTCCTCCGTATTTATCTCAAATGTTTACCAGTTAAGTAAGTGTATGGAAACTCCTTTCATATAGTTTCACTGTTATACGGTGGGCCTTTTAGCGTTAGCTTTTATTGTTGATTATGCACCGTACGCAAATACACAAACAAGATGAAAATGGAAAATACTCACCACGTGCCTTGCAGCGAGTTCGTGGAAACCGTAGACTACGACACAAAAGTGCACCAAAATATAGCCATTACACCAAAGGGGTAGTTTTACGTCGTACTTTTCCCTAGCCACAACCTGGAAGAGAACAAAAAGATAACATAAATTGTATTTTTAGCAGACAACCAAACCAAATATGAAATGATTTGAAGATTGTTATAGCGGAAATTGAGTTGAGGGATATTTTCATCAGATTGAGACAAGTTGGAAAACTGGAAAAGTTGGACATTTCATACTTTCCCACAGAAAGTTAAATTGTACCAACTTTTGGTTTTTCATTAAGAACGCCCGTTTGATCGCATTTTGAAACTACCTGTATATATCACTAATGTAATACTTAAGAAAATAAAAGGAAACATTAATACAAAAAATATCCTAAAACACATTGTTGGTGGATTTATACCTCAGAGAATTTTATCCGCTAGTAACGTCAAAACCGATAAAAAAGACGTAAGCGATATATTTGTACATGAAATTTTATCAACGACATATCATCATTGATATCTCGATTTCACAAAAAAAAGAACAGAAACAAAATGATGACAAGTCAAGAAGAAAATAAATATTGTTATACTCAAAATATGCTCATTATTTTACAACACAAAACTTTTCCTATTGTCAAAAGATAAAGTTTCAAATAAACACAAAAGTTAAGTTAGTTATCTTTTGTATTCGCATCTAACGATTCTAGAAAATTCAATGAAAGTAACCTACATGTACCTCTAATAAAATCTATCCAGATATGACGGAAAAAAAAGTATATGTTGAATAATTTACCTTGACTTTGTCTTCCTCTACGCCCAGTCGTGGCTTGCCCGGCTGCCAGCTGGGGCCGTAGAAAATCGAAGCAAGCCTGTCGCTCCAAGTTGTCATGCTTAGGACCCTCTCAATCACGTACTGTGTGTAGAAAGTCTGTAAAGAAATACATCCCATTAACGCACTATTCAGAGTGAAACTTAATTAATACCTACTTGTAAATGAATAGAATTAAATGAGGGTTGATTGTACACTAATCCGTAGATAATTTGTTCATCGTCAGCTTCATCGGCAAAAGTACCAAATATCCTATCCCAGACAATAAGAACTCCTCCGTAGTTCTTATCGAGACAGTAGATGTTAGAGCCGTGATGGACTCGATGGTGCTTAGGTGTGTTGAAAATATACTCAAGAGGTCCAAGGGTTTTCACAGCTTGAGTGTGAATCCAGAATTGATAAAGCAGGTTGAATTGTTGATGTGTAATGAACAATGAGGGTGAAATGCAGAGGGCTAGCGGTAGGTAGAAAAGGAAACCGCACCATCCTTGTAGTGCTGACTGGCGTAAACCAACAGCCATGTTGAATTCCTCTGAAGAATGGTGAACCTGATGTTGCGCCCATAGGATATGGACTTCTAATAAAAGGAAAATAATGTTTAAAGAACGAATACCGTGCACAAAGGGCAATGATATTTTGTAATGACAAATGTCCGTGTTTGGTTGTGGTACAACTGATGGCAATTCAATAAATGAAAATTCTTTACCGTGACATGCCCGATGGACCCAGTAATAGCAGAAGTCCACTCCGATAGCAGCCAAATACCACACATAGGGCTCATTCCAGGCTATATCTACGATACGGAAGTGTTCGTAGAGGTACATATACGAATAGCTTTCAGCTCCACGAACCAATAATCTAAATCAAAAAAACAAATCAAACCTTAATAAGTAAAAACAATCAAGCACCGTAAAAAATATCTCTTGCGCTCCCAAGCAGGAAATGATTAAACCTGTCAGGGATAACAACTTCTTAATCCCTAATTAAAACGATAAAAGGTTGACCTCAAACCTATAGGTATTTTCGACAAACAACAAAACTGGTTTATGCTAGACCAACGCCTACAAGATTCTATCTGACAGCAGTGTTAGGTAGTTAATTAATGTCCATCAAAGTCCTAATCGACCTTTGAAGACACCATATATTATTTATACAAACTATACATTAGCATATTAATAAATGCCTTAATTACCTGCCACATTCCTGCATCAAGCCCTGACTGATGCTAGTGATGCTGTCGTTGAGGCGATGCGTTGGCTTGCGCTCCAGCCACAGCAAAACATTCTCCAAGACCATGAAGACTAGAAAGTAGGGCCATGCCTAAAAAAGCAACAAGAGAAAAATGTGTGTTAATTTAGCTTGCTTCTTGCTCCGCGTTGGTCCTGCATAAATTACATTTATTTGCGCGTTACAGTTTTCTCATATAAATAGGTACGATTGTTAATAAGATGATTAGGTAAGTTAGTTAATTCTATTCTCATGTTAATTATTAAGGTTGGGCATAACTTTCAACTCATACTTTTAAACACGGACAATACAGAAACATGTTTGGGCCTTTAGTCCTATTCACTTGACATAAGTTAGGCTAATTTATGAAAATTGGATTGTAATCTGTATAACTTTGTAACTCTCTCAACGGTATGTGTGTCTAACTGATTTAAGTTGAATATTTACTTAATACACCAGTGTAATACAACTTTGACTTGAACCAAAGATTTTGTGATGAATATTTGTCTCTGAATAGAAGAAGAAAAGTAACAACACAATAATTTCATCCAGATAACAATCGACACTTAAGCAAGTTTCGTAAGCCGAAAATTGGAATGGCTGTGCAATTACCTGATTGAAATACTTTGGCACATCATGGGCATGCTCAAACGTCGTCTCTGCCGGCTTTACAATGTAGAACATGCGTGCAAGATCCAACAGGACATTCGACAGTAAATCTCCCGGAAGCCAAACAGGAGCGACCGTTCCAGCAAGGGAGGCATTTCTCTCCAACTCCAGGACGATAGCACTGAAGCCGCTGGACCAATTATTATTCCCCGCTAGGTTAGCGGTGTGCTGATGTAAAATAGCGCTCATCGTTGCACAAAGGGCCAGAAGGGTTTACCTCTGCCTTTAGCTTGCTCTCTGACAAATACCAACTTGTTCTGCGTGCAAATGAGTAACATTGACGCTAGGTACGATTCAGACCCTTGTTGTTCGGGACCAAGGAGGTAGTTGAACAAACTGAAGTGGGATGTGTGGCAACTAGGTCCTATGTACGCGTACTTGATCGATTTGGCTGAATGATCACTTGGTGACTTTGGACGACACTGATTGAGTGGTCGCGTGTTGGTTGCTCTGAGATTACTTTGGCAATTGAACAGATTGGCATGGTGCGCACCAATTTATTTATAGACATGCTTATCGCCTGTGACAGTAGCAACGTCTCGATTAACAAAGTGGGGGCGAACGAACTGTTTACGCTTAGTTATTTTGCATACATTATGGAATTGCTGAAATCTCAACAAAAACCTACACGTAAAGTGCGGGCAAAAAGAAAAGGGAAAACAAACCAGTTCTCACCACGAGTTCTCACCACGCGATTCAACTTGAGAAAAATAGAAAAGGCATTAAATCATCAAGTTATCAAATCAATTACTAATAATATTAGCTTAACTTAGACCTAGTGATAAATAAATTTTATTGCAATTCAAATGCCAATAAGTCATAAAATTATTATCAACATACATGTGTTAAAATTAGCTTTACTTCCGCACATATTTCTCACTCTATTTTATAATGACTTGCTGAATAAACTTGTATTAATATTATCGTCGTGTTTATAAGAACTCAACTCATTGCCCAAGTATTAATTTTAAAGTTGAATGTGTTCGTTCCATGTGTGATTTAAGTCACGCCAAGCGCAAATCTCACACAAATTAGAAAGGTGTTTATATTGTTTATCAGCAGCTATATGCGCTGTAGATTAATCTGGAATTGCGTTGGCTTGTGAAGCCGACAATCACCTGCTGATTATTCGTGATCACCAGTATCTTACAAGATTTCAAGTTCAATTCGCGCCACTTACCTTCGACACGTAAATACAAGAGAAGCAATCAATAACTGGTTCATATTGCATACTTAATTTATGATTGAGGACGCAAAAAAAAGTAATCGTTAACGGTAATGTCTTCAACAAACTACTACGCCATAAAGTAATATCTTCTAAACGAAAATAGTAATAAGGTTGTAAACAGTTAAACATTGTTCACGTGATAATGAGAAGGCACCACATAAGTAGTATTATGCAGTTATGATGATAAATAGTAAATAAGCAAATAAGTGAATGACGAATGGAATAAATTTATCACCATTCCAACATGTTGGTAATTCATCGTTTTATGGAATCAATCATGTATGATACTCACACTATCTACATTGAATATTTTATGTAGTTGACGAATGTAGTAAGTTAATTTTGGTTTATACAACAAAAGACACGTGCCTGATGTATTTATATTTAAAAATTTTCTTGTACTATATCTCCCACTTGGTGCTTAGACCAATGCAGAGAATGATATTCATGTCTACGCTATGATTTCACTGAACTCCTTCACATTGTCGCAACTATCATTCTACTACACAATGAAATTTTTATTTCGCTCGAAACAATTGTGAGGATTTTCTTCATTTCAACTGCGCTTGATTTATCAGTTGGTGTACGTTTTGTTTTGGGAAAATGTTGTACATCCTTGACTTACTAAGTCAAATAGGTTTTTGCCTTAAATAAGCAACAGAATCTATGTGATCAGTTTCGCAACTCGCAACTAGTTTTGTAAAGCTGAAAGCGGTGATATTTGCCAAGAGATTGGCAATATAATGAATTACTTGATACCCTTTGCTAGACTCAGTTAATTTCCAAAGTGTTGGACATTACTGCATCGGATTACCAAGCAACAATACTTTCGTAACAGAAACCTCTCAAGCACATTGCAATGACTGAATAACTTCTGAATAAATCTGTGATTTATTTACTCAAATTGCGCTAATTAGTAACAAGCATTGTGCCGTTTTTTTCTGTAACTAATATGTAACTAATGGCGCAATGAATGTACTTACATTATTCTGCTGAACCCGTAGCTGAAATATTGGAGCAACGATGAAAATAGAATTATTTCACTTGACTTGTACGCATACAAGTTTAGCACTGTTGTACATGAGTACTTATAAGGAGTGCTTCACGTTTCATTACCTTGTTTTATAGAAAAATGCATAATAACTTACTGATAAGACATATCAAAACAAGGCTCATTCATTATTCAAAGTGTAAATTCTGGAAAACGGTGCCTGCGTATTTATTTCTATTTCATTCCTTCTCTATTTTGTAACTTGCCGAAATTGCAAACCCAAATAATTCAAAGGCATAACTCAAAATAGAGTGAAATTGGTATAGACCGGAATATCATCATTACTACATTTATTTATTTCTTACTTGTGTGTGGGATGTAGGATTATTGTAAAGATGTGAGCGTACTGTTACCTATATCAATGAAACACCGACACCGTATTTGACCTCTTACTACCAGCCGCTTTGTCCGAGAAGATGCAAACCTCTCTCCGGTTTTACAGGTTGGATTATGATATGCATGTTTTTTAAATAGTTTAATTTCTGGGAAACGCTGCTTTAATATTTATTTCTATGTCATTCCTTCTCTATTTTGTAACTTGTCGAAATTGCAAACCCAAATAATTCAAAGGCATAACTCAAAATAGAGTGAAATTGGTATAGACCGGAATATCATCATTACTACATTTATTTATTTCTTACTTGTGTGTGGGATGTAGGATTATTGTAAAGATGTGAGCGTACTGTTACCTATATCAATGATACACCGACACCGTATTTGACCTCCTACTACCAGCCGCTTTGTCCGAGAAGATGCAAACCTCTCTCCGGTTTTACAGGTTGGATTATGATTTGTATAATTTACAAACTTTTGCGACGTCACTTTGCAGTTGGATTGGCATTGCTTTTAGATAAGCACTAAGCTTATGTACTTAAGTACTAGTATAAGAAACTAGGTAACACAAGACGTTTTAACGCTCTCGTTTTAAATAAGTTCCAGTTTGCATAAGAAACATTAACGTGTGAAGGAATGTTCGACGCAAAAAATATAGAACAAAAATATGTAGTACATTGGTTAATGCGATAGTATTTCGCTAATATATTGTAAACTATTACTCACTTTTATGTGACACAGAAATAGACTGATTGTTTTGTGGAAAATTTGTTCACATTAATGTCCAAATGGCGTTTTTGATGGAAATTGATGTATAATACCTATAAAAAATTTCATACTACTACAATCATCATTAGTTTTATTCTTTTTGTACCTGAATACCAGGTGGAGAATTTTGTGTTGTATACTTGTGAGTGTCGGTAAAACACCGAGATCGTTCTTGACTTCTCACCACTAGTAGTTGGACCGTCTACTCGGGGGGATACACTGGGATATAAAGACTAGTAAAGTATTCATCAAAGTATTCATCTTCGACAAAAAATAAAATTGATAACCCTTACTCAATCATATATCAATCACCAAGGAAGACTTATATTAACAAATTACCAAGAAAATACCAAATTGAAGAAAGCACCAAGCCGCAGACGTTCAATCTATGAATAATAGTAAGAGTTAAGGTAAAATGAAAACTATCATAATGAACATTAAGCACTTTGTAACTGAAGTAAACATTAAACTGAAACATTATTTCCTATCCTCCACAAGATCATTTTGAATCTGAAGCTGAATAAATATGGTGTCAAATCACTTTTGTGCTGAACAGTATCCTCGAATGATATTAATTTTGTTATATTATCTATTTCAGTTTTATTATACCTATATATCAGTTTTAGTTCAATTTTATTCAGTACTTGTTTTCTTCTGTACTGGTATGTTCAAAGCAATAACAGAACAAGCTAAAATATAAATTAAAATCAACCAAATAACAAATTGAGCTCAGTAAATCACTTACCGATTGCACATATAGATGCCATCACAAAAGTGAGATTACAATTCCATTTCAATAAATACTCCAACGAAGAATTTGTAAGTATCCCTCCAAGTCTTCCAGTAAACATTGAAATACAAACAGCCATTCCTCGCATATGCGTTGGATAAATATCCACAGTGGATGCATTACAAGCAGAAATACTTACTCCAGGTAAAATAATCATAATATTAAATAAAAAATGTGTCAATGTTGAATTTGTAATAAAGTGTATTAGGATTGCCGATAAACCAGATAAACTCAACAAAGTCACTAGAAAAAAAAGAGTAAAACAATAAAAGTAAAATAAGTATTTTGTTGATTTGAATCACAAAGTACCTGATATTGTATTGCAATAACTTTACATTGTTACTTGTAGTTGAACTGAAAAAAGCAACACACCGCAAATGTTATAAACCGTAAAGAATTAGTATCAAAGTAAAGTTTTTGCAATAAGATGTGAAATAGGATTTTAATTGTAAGCATACCTAAAATAATTCTGAATCCTAATTTTTTCACGAAAATACTGATCATTACAAAACCAATTGTATATCCAGTGCCAATGAGAGAATTCTCAATATAAACTGTATCATCAATTTGGGCTGCAAAATTATCCATCTGAGCAATTGAATGGTTTGTGGATCTTTCAAACAAAGTTAATGCTTGGCATACAGTTGCGTTTGTTGTAAAAGACATTTTTTCTAAAATATCAGCATACCACATGTGGAAGCCATCGGACATTGTAAAGGACCCAGCTTGTATGAAGCAGATTGCTAGAGTCGTCCAAATATATTGTTTGCTAAATAAACTCAGAACACAAACGTCGGATATTTCTTCTTCGGTGGTAACCAGTCCAATGCAAGACATGGGCTGCTTACAGTTATTTAAATTATGCATTTTGCGAATTACTCGAAACGCTTTCTCGTGGCGTTTCGCTTTCACCAAATACTTGGGACTTTCAGGGCAAAGGTACAACGCGAATGCAGTCAGCAAAGATGGCATTGCAGCAAGTATTACAAGCACACGCCAAGATGCTACCTTCGTACCCCACGGTGTATCAAAGGAATTGTATGGGATAATATACCATGCTAAGATAGGGTTTATAATTAAAACCATCCCAATTGAATTTGCCATTGCCATCATAGCGGCAGGTCGGTAACGATCAGCAAAGAATTCACTGATGAATGGGAAGGTAAGTCCCGATAAAGCTGCTATGCTTGAATTTAATTATATGAATGCAACAAAACAATTAATAATTTAATTCAGTTCACTTACAAAACTCCATTTAAGAAACGAAACAATGCTAGGATCCGGAAGGTTGATACCGATACGCAAACAAGAGTACAACAGAAACCAGCTATAACTGCAAATAATATAATTGTTCTTCGTCCCCAACAATCGGAAATGTAACCCCAAAGAAATTGGACTGCTAATATGCCAATTGCTCCAATTACAATCAAAATCGTCTTCTCTTCTTGGTTTAGATTCATGTCGGATGCAATTGCAGGAATTACGAAACTAATTGTGTGCACTTCAGAATTGTAGGTAAATAGTAATAGTCCACCCATTATTGTTATACCAATGTGAAACTTTCCAAATCCTGTGGTGACTAATGCATCGTCTATAGTTTTCTCAAACAAAAGTTTATTTTCGCTCATTTTGAAAAGTCTGTTGTGGGAAAGTAACAAATTCCTTAAACGACAAAATTTTGAATGACAGTATTAAATTATATTTTTATCTTATCTTTGCAATAAAATTTGCAAATGAAAAGCTATATCATTATTATTTGCGAGGTAATTAACTGTAAATATTTTTTGTTAGTCGGTAAGATGTACATATTGTAGCAGCCACAGCAAAGAGAATATTTGGGAGACAAAATCTCGTATTTTGATAAAACAGCTAATAAATAACCACTGTAGGTAGTATTGTAAAACATACCTCACAACGTTGTTACCTTCACCACTTCGTTTAATGCACACAATACTATCAGGATGAGTAAGCAAACTACAAATTTTATTAGGTAACATTGCAAAAGAAACAAGAAGAAGATCTGTTTATATTTCCACGATATGTAGTTTATAAGTTCCATTGTTATTCCACATCAGTTTTCTATTATCTGCAACAAGCAGATTTTTTCTTCTTCTTAATTTTTTTTTTTTTTTTTAATGCTTCAAGGTACTAGCTCCGGCTGTACTAGGTACCCCGGTACTAGGCAGTTGGTGTTTTTTAGACCTAAATTTTTGTGGTCCGGGTACTCAAGTAAATGGTAAAAATTTATTAGGGAATTATCCTAGCAACTATTCTTACGGATGTCAAGACAACCACTTTGAGTTTATCTTTAATGCTTTTTCTTCTTTGGTGGACTAGATTTATAAGAGCAAGAATACTGAAGCTTTTGAAAAGATCTTCATTACAAGTGTGATACGGTAAATCATTTGCAGTTCGAATTACTCGAATTAGACCTCCTTGACTTCTTCCATTGTGATTTTGCTTTTGTACATTAACATATTCGGCATTTTCGGAAATGTTGCCTTCTTTAATTGATCAGTTCGTCGAAGAATGGAAAAATACCACTCTATATGCTTAGCATAATGTAATGAAGAGTATATAAAAACAATCAAACAAAAAAAGGTAAGTAACATGCTAAAAATGTTATTATAACATCGAATACCAAATTGATTCAATGTCGACTTGTAGCTTAAGAAATATTTCAGTTCAAATAAAGCTAACTGCGTCTGTGAGTCAATTTCTCTCTCACTTTTACTCTTAGTGCACTGAATATCTCCCGACTCTCTCACGCGTCAACACAGCTCACGTTAAACACTAAAGATAAGAAAGTATACTGCGCTGGTGTGCCACTCTCCCTCTCACTTGTACTCCCTACTCACTGCATATCTCCTTACTCTCTCAAGCGTCAACACAGCTCACGTTAAACACTAAAGATAAGAAAGTATACTGCGCTGGTGTGCCACTCTCCCTCTCACTTGTACTCCCTACTCACTGCATATCTCCTTACTCTCTCAAGCGTCAACACGGCTCACGTTAAACACTAAAGATAAGAAAGTATGCTGCGCTGGTGTGCCACTCTCCGGCTCACTTGTACTCCCTATTCACTGCATATCTTTTTACTCTCTCAAGCGTCAGCATTGCTCACTTTTAACACTAATAACTGAAGAATGAACATGCCAAAAACGCTGTTACAACGTTACAGTATCAACGGAAACTAATCTTAACAAAATAAAATTTATTTTAAAGCAAAGCTGAAAATTAAAAGCGTATAATCCAAAACAAATAAATCTTAAGATATTTTACTATATTTTGCGTAATACTTTTTTCACACACGAAAAGTTTTAATTACATGTTTCCAATGTTTTTTGTACTATATAATTATCTGATCTCATCTCTCAACTCTCATCTCATAATCAAAGACCTATATATTTCACATCAGGAAATAAACAACTTACTTCCTTGTCAATTCATTATATTGTTATGCTCATAAAAGCTAAAACGTAGTTATTTGTCGAGCATATCAAATTAAGATGAATTGATCCCAGTCAAAACAAATTTTAGTTGCCTACAATTTATTGCTAGTATTTATATGCTGACCATGAAATTTGCGCATTAAACCAAATTCTGTTTACTTGTCATTAGTTCAAGTTCACATGCTTGAACCAAACCTTTTTGTAAAACAGTTCGTCAGATTTCAAAGAAAAATCTTGACTTTTCTTACTTCTTGCAACATAACATACACATTGCGAGTTTTACAGTGGAAATAAATATGTAGATTGAAGTTCAGTTAAAATTGGGTCAATTTAATGATATAAAGGCCAACAATATTTAACATAACACGAATGAGTCCCAAATAAATCTGTTGATAAGTAGAGTTTGTTTGAAATTAGTACATTTGATCTTCATTATTCATATGTCATTTTAATTGAGGGTACGATTAGTAATACTAACAATGTTGAACATTGCCCTTGGTGCACTTGATGCACTCTGCAATCAAATAATAACTTGATGTCAGTGATGGAATAAGCCATTAAGAAAAGAATTCCACTCCTAGGCAAATAAATATTTATTTCTTATTTATTACTTATGTATTTACGTTATTTAAAATTGCTCCCTAAATTGAATGGTGTATATAAAAAACAGTAAACACCTCATTGCTTCAGTTGATTTTTTATTAAACCCTAAAATGTTTGCCACAAATTTGGAGTTTTTGGTCTATTACGGGCAAATAATGCTATAGAATTACTCATTTTTTGTATATAGGTTTTCTTGGGGGTTAATATATCGTATGGGCTTAAAATATGATGGTTTTTATTAAAGCGCTGCCGGTAGCGAATGAAAATAATTCAAAAATTGGGGAATTTTCCATCGCCTGCAGGACCTATTAAAATTGATAATCTTTAGCTGTAACTTTGTATTGTTTTAATATAACAATCGCTCTCCACTATACTGAAAACCAAATTTCATTACACAGCTTAGTTTTTAATATTTTTCAAAGTAAAAAATGTTTTTACACTGACAACTCACTTATTTTATTTGGATTGAGATGGAGAGATGCCTAAGAACCGTAAGTTGGTGGAGAGAGAGAGAGAGAGATAAAGCGCGAGTTATTAATTGGGAAGTGGGAGAACCATCGCCATTACGGTCGTAGTACGCATGCGTGAACCATAGTAAAAGCAAGCAAAATTAACCTATAATGACCATATGCCAAATACGTTTTTAATTTAAAAAAAAATATTATTCAAAAACTAAGGCATGTAATTAAATTCAGATTTCTGTACAATGTACTGCATTTGTTATATTAAAATATCGTAAACTTTCAGTAAACGTCTATTACTTTTAATAGGTCTTGTTGGCGATTGAAAATACCTCAATTTTTGCATAAATTTTTATCACTTACCGCCGCCCCTCTTAATAAAAATGAGTATATTTTAAGCCAGTTAATGTATCATAACCCACTAGCAAACCTATTTTGCAAAAAATAAGCAATTCTATTGCATTATTTGTTCGTAAATGGGCAAAAACCGCAAATTTTGGACAAAAACTCACGAGTTGAATTAAAGTTTAACCCTACCAATGGATAGTAAATGCTTTACATCAGTGCATTCAGGAGAAAATTTTACATAATCATGTGGAAATCAACGTGTGATTATTTTTAGTGTTAAACAGTATTATCTGACGTAAATGACATAATTGCGGTTCAATTACTTTTCAAGGCTTATTGATCCATAACTACTTTGTCGCAAGGATGTAATCCTTAAAATTATGAATCAGAGCATTATAATTTTTTAAAGAATTTTTAAACAAGGCACATTTATTCTTCATATTCTTTGAACTGATGCAATACTTATTATGAATATTTATGAATTTTATGAATACACCGAACATGTTTACTACGGAAGTAATGGAAAAGTAAGATTAATTTACATTCACGCCTACACTTTTTGTTTTTCGTCTTATTTTATGCATGATTAATTATTACTACAAGGAATACAATCGAACATAATGTATTCTTAATTGACACTAATTTCATTTACATATTTCAATTCTTTGATTTTTCTTTGTAAATACTTGAACTGTTATAGATGTTAAAACTGTTAGATGTGTAACTAGAAAAAGGCATTACATACGTAATACATATATATAATATTGTGAAATTGTAAAATTGTGTCAACATTCGGTATAAACTGAAATATCTTTCGCAAATTATGCCAATGTATTATAGTATGATTCAACAAGCTGATGAATAACGTGATCAAGTTACATAGTACTCAACAAAATGAGAAAACTAATTTCTCACCGGTTAATTAGGATCAGATTTTTTGTAGAAAACAATAATAATATGATGTAATTAAGCGAGCGTATTACAAGAATTTGGAATTAATATAAGCGATGGATATAAACATTTACTTTAATGTGTTGCTACTACGACTATTCGCTATTCTAGCTGGACTGAGGTATTTACTATAATTACTATGCTTAGTTGCGTTGGCCCTTTTTCTATTGAATAAAGTTATTTGTTTATGTGGCCACAATTTCAAAAGTATCTTGATTTATATGAAGTATAATGAAACAAATGATTTATTGCATTAGAGCTGACATAAATTTGCAGATAACTAGAAAAAGACATATTACAAATATAAAATTAAATAGTAATATCAATAAATAAACAGAATAATTTAAATGTATGGCCGTGATTGTTTCAATCGGGTTAAAACAATTGAAAATGACACAAATTTTCTTAAAATTATACTTCCTTATTATATGCAACACTTTATACATGTGTATAACGTGCTGCGTTTTGTTAGGATGTTTCAGTTGATATTTCTTCTGTCGTTGGAGTTAATCAATCTAGCAAGAATCTAAACACGTAATTATCATTTAATTAAATCTTCATTATGGTGGAAATGGATTCTTGGTCGGAAACTGAAGCCTACGGGCTAGGCTGTGCGATGGAATACTTTTCGGATCATGAAGAGGTCTTGAACATGGTTGATAACCTCAACGATGTTCTTCAGCAAGGTAACTCGCAAATCGAACGTGCATATGAAAGATTTGTTGATATTTTAAAACAATATCATGAACAACCGCACCTTTTGGACACTCATCTTGAACAGATACTTGATAAAATGATAGGAATTATTAGAAATAAAGAAGGTGCAATGCCAGTTAAACATGCAGTGTTCAAATATATGTATGTCATCACAAATGTCCGGGGTTACAAAGTAATTGTTAGACAATTACCACATGAAGTAAGGAAGTGTAAAGTACTTGTTTTTGTCTATATGATAATTAATTTATTTTGACTTGGTAGGTCACAGATTTTGAACCAGTTTTAAAGTTGCTTGAACTGCAAAATCCCACAGATCCAAACACTTGGACCAGCAGGTATATTTTGTTATTATGGATGTCAATTATTGTGATGATTCCATTTCACATGTCTCGACTGGATGGTTTTGATCCAGAAGCAACTGGGGATGCAGTGGAAAAAACAGTTATGGAAAGAGTTTTGGATGTATGTAAGACATACACTGTTCAGCCTGACAAGTGTAGAGATTCGGCAGCATTTCTAATTTCAAAGTTTCTCACAAGGTAGCAATTTGACTTTTATTGATATATCAAAATTATTTTATAAGTTTGTTTCAGGACTGATGTGAAGGAAAAATACTTGGAGACATTCCTAACTTGGGCATGTGAATTAAGCATTTCTCAATCCAGCAGTTCCTATGTAAAATATGGCACATTATCATCTATCGCCATGATTTTAAAGCATGGCAAACGTGAAGATGTCGTCCCTCATGCACGCAAACTTCTCTCGTGGATCATAAATGACGAATTTAAAAATCATCCTGGAAGTAATATTCAAAAATTAGTATACAAGATAATACAGCGCATTGGGTTGGTTTTCTTGCCTCCCAAAATTGCCAAATGGCGCTACCAACGCGGCAATCGTTCTTTAACAGCGAATTTAAGTTCTGGTGATAGCGATGCCGCTGCCAAGTCAACAGTAATTGCAGCAGATGAATTGCTTGATTCCCCAGAAACAAATGTAGACATTCCTGAAGAAATTGAAGAGATTATTGATCAACTTATCCAAGGGTTAAAAAGTGGTGATAGTGTTGTAAGATGGTCTGCAGCTAAAGGCATTGGCAGAGTTACTGGTAGACTTCCCAAAGAGTTTGCTGATGATGTGGTGGGATCTGTTTTGGAACTGTTTAGTCCACGAGAGGGATTTGGAGCATGGCATGGTGGATGTTTAGCTATGGCAGAGTTAGGCAGGAGAGGATTGTTACTGCCATCAAGGCTACCAGAAGTAGTACCCGTTGTAATGCAAGCTTTGGTTTATGATGAACCTAAAGGATATGCGTCTGTTGGGAGTCCAATTCGTGATGCAGCATGTTATGTCTGCTGGTCATTTGCACGAGCTTATGAAACTTGCGACTTGGCACCATTTGTGAATGATATTGCTGCGCAATTGTTGATCGTCACCTGTTTTGACAGAGAAGTAGTTCTATTTAAATTACATGTTCCGGCAATTTATAATTTATCATCTTTGCATTCTTAGATTAACTGTAGGCGAGCAGCTTCAGCTGCATTTCAAGAAAACGTCGGTCGCCAAGGAACATTTCCACATGGAATTGATATCCTCACGGCCGCAGATTTCTTTGCAGTTAGCATACGTACAAACGCCTTCCTCACCATTAGTGTGTTTATCGCAAAATATCAAGAATATACAGTAAAAATGATCAATCATTTGGTAGAACGTAAAGTACCACATTGGGATATTGCGATTCGCGAGTTAACAAGCAGAGCACTGAATCAACTGACACCAATGGCTTCTGACTATATTGCAACAACAATTCTTGATGATTTATTCACGAAGACAATTAGCATTGATTTGAATACTCGTCATGGATCAATTTTAGCGATTGGAGAGATATTCCTAGGTCTTTCAAACATAAAAAAAGACATTTCAGCCATCAACCCATGTGCTGTTGAAGCCGCTAAAGCTTTGGTGAGCACATATAAAGAAAGAATGTATTACAGAGGCATGGGTGGTGAGTTAATGAGACTTGCATCGTGCCACTTCATTGATAAATGCTCGCGAGCCCACATGCCATACCATGGGGACCCAGTTACCGAGGAGTGGCTGACTTTATTAAACGATTGTCTCGGATATGATTTGTCTAACATTCAACAAACTGCAGTTGAAGCGCTTCCGGCGTTATTAGCTGAGTATTTTATGAATGACAATGAGAAGCAGAGTAACCTGGTGGATTTGTATATTCAGAATTTATTGGCTGAGAATTTGGTGCATGTTCGAATGGGCCATGCTTTAGCAATTGGCGCTTTGCCTAAGTATATCATAAAGAATCATTTTGATCGGATTATTGACGCACTCTTGAAGGCTTTAGTAATAAAAAACACTGAAAAGTGGGCAGAAGCAAGAAGAGATACGATTCGTGCAATAGTAGCGGTTATAAATAAGTTAGAAGAAGGTAAGGTAAACTTATTAACAACAAGTGTCCAATGTTTATGGTTTGTTTCATAATTCAGGTTATTCTGACCAACATCTTCTAAACATTTTTGAATCTTTACTCACTTGTATTAAGGAATATACTCAGGATAATCGGGGCGATATTGGTGCTTGGGTTCGAGAAGCATCTATGATTGGTCTGCAATCATTAATATTAAAAGTATCCACCACAAGGCAGCATCTGCTCTCAGATAATTTGGTTGAGAAAATTGTTATCAATATAGCACAACAAAGCGTGGAGAAAATTGATCGAACAAGAGCTTTAGCTGGGAAATCATTTTATAAAATTATTCAAAGGTATTTTTATATACTTATATTGGTGCATTAACTAAAGCGCCCACAATATATTCTGCTCCATTCTTATGCTGCCCGGACCCCATATTTGTTGCTTATATTTATGTCGGACGCTTTTCTCGGGTCACGACTTATATTCAACTTGCTAGTGCTAATACAATTTATGAATTATGTTTATAGTTCTACTGTTCAGAAAATTCCCAATCATAAAGAAGTACTGGATATTTTTAACCGCAGAACATGTGAAAGTCTTAATTGGAATTCATCGGCTGTGACGTTCCCCTTATTTGTGGAGCTTCTGAACTTCCCTAAATATAGTTACAACATTATGTTAGGTCTTATTTGTAGCATTGGAGGGATGACTGAAACTTTGGTAGGGTTAATTAGAGAAGGTAATTAATTATGTAAAGATATTTTAATGTTGTTACCTTTCTTCAGGTGAAAAATTCGTCGCAAGCATTTTTCGCCTACTTGGATAAAATATCGTCTACTGAAAACGAATTAGCACGGATTTGCGATGTTATCGAACAAATATACAGAGATCATCAAAAAGTAGACAGAATATCGCTTCCTATGCTGAAATTTCTTGATAAGCTTTTTGCATCTAGTAAAATAACCTGCATACTGGAAGATGAAGCATCTACCTTTCCAAATAGAATTTTCAAGTTGACACAAACTGAAATCACTGGGTGCAAAGACATTTACAAGTTAATTGAAGCAATTAATTTGTTCTGTCAATATGTACAAGTAAGCAGAAGAAAAAACATTGCAAAAGTTATAATATATATTGCTACTTTGACACTACTTTTAGATTAATTCGGAAGATAGTAAGTCAGCGCTGGTCCAGTTGAGTATTTTATTATGTCATAGACAGTCCTACATAAGAAAGTCCACTGCAAGTAAACTATTTGAAGCGATTTTAGTTTACGGTGACAGCAGCGTCATTCCTCCAGAGAATTTGGATGATGTACAGGCTTGCTTGAGTTCTACAAACTGGGAAGAACCTATTGATAAAGTTAAGCCAATAAGGAATAATATCTGTACATTAATGGGCACGAGAGTTCCGGTCCCAGCTATACGAAAATAAGCTAATTATGGTTACACTGTGGAATTATTTATATGACACTTCATAATTAACAACATTTGTATCCTACAACTATATTTTTACAATCATATGCTTGTGTAGATATAGTTGTAATAATATTGTGTGTGTGTGTGTGTGTGTGTACTGTTTCAGTTTTATGTAACATTTACAGTATGCGTAATAAGCATGTTGTATGGTTTGGTTTAAAGAATTTATTTTTATAGTCAAACGAAGAATAATAATTATCGACAACTAATTCTATGGCTTATTATTATAAGTTAATGATGAGAATCTAATTTATGCAGTAATTTTAAACCAACGTTTTTGCTTACTTAAATTGATATGTCAAAATTATTCTGTCTGTCTATTTTATTTATTAAATTGTTCGTCAGATGGCATTAGAATACTCATAACGCATTACCTGAATTCAGAGCTGGCGGCGGGCGAGTGGGTCGCTCGTTCGTGTTCGCCTCCAGTGTTCACTTTGATCGTTAAGTGCTGCAGGCGTTCGCCGTTGTGATCAGGCTTCTGGTGCGCGGGGTGCGTGATTTCCGCGTCGCATACATTCCAGCCGCCAAACAACAAAAGGGTGTAGATTAGATGGCTGAATAATCTGGTTTGGGCGCGTGTGTTCCTACCTCATTGAAGTGCGTTAACATCTTGCAGAACGGCCGCAATCAGCACAACACAACAAACGCATGCGCTCGCTTGTGCACGAGACAAAGGTTCTTGAAGCGCGCGGCATTCGGCGAAGGGACGGCGCAGTCAGCTGTACCTGATCAACACAGTGCGCGTCGGCGATGGTGTAGTGTGCAGTTCAGCGACGAATTATTCACCTGGGTCGTGGTGGCGGTTTTGAGAGGCGAGTGCGCTGGTTATATGTCCGTGGAGACGGGGCCTTCGCCCGCCGTGCGGTGGTCGTGCTGCGTTTTATGAAAGCATCTTCATTGGCGAAATCTTGTGCACGCAAAGGGATTATAAAAAGATGGTTATTCGCTGCGGGATTATCGGACTCGTCATATTTTTGGTTCCTTACATAGAGACAAGTAAGTTGTATCAAGTTGCGCATGCCAACTAGATGGTGGTTTATTTTAATTTCGTGCAATTTGTTTGCCTATTGTGTGTATCAATTTGTTATCAGTGACTTATCATGTACAGTCACATCAACAATGGAACAGTCACTGGTTTTGCTCTGAGAATGTCATAATGATTTTACATTCTTCATACGTTTTCTTCTGCGAATATTTCGCTTTGTATTGGACCATGGCGTTGCTTGAGCAGAGTGAATTATTCATGATTTTATTACACTTTAGTCTCTTGGTAGACATTCAACAAAATGGATTCCAGCCTTTAATACTCTTCCAGATTTTTATATTTTTGCCACATAAATTTTTATCTCTGGCGTTTTTTTTTTTGTTAAATCGCCAGGGTAAACACACCAAATAAAATGTTAACATTAGACAAATCCGAATCAACTCAAATCTGTTTAAGCATAACACAACTCCTGCATAATGAAATTGTTCACATCCTCATCAACATTGTGGTTTACTTTGTGAGGAGAGTCGTAACATTGAATAAATATGCTGGATGATTACATTCCGAAAGTTTACACCTGTTTATGCGCATTTTTTACGAGCTGCACCGTGATGTGATCACTTTGAGTAACTTCCAGCGCTGCTGGTTGGTATTTGCAAAGTTATGCGTTTGTTTATTCATTGTTGTTGGGTACTTGCGTTGTTTCACCCAGCCCCTACATAGTGCATATTCGCGTCGACATATTCTACAAGTATACATTCACCAAGCCAGTCAGTCTGACGAGCAATAATCTTGACCAAGGCCAATTCATGAATCACGTTTTTCACATCCCATGCGACGTGTCAATGTCCTGTCCTCAACGAAGTTCATTTGTATGCTAGTATCAAATGGCTGGCTAGTCATTCTACTAAAAGCACTGAAAGAATCTGTATAATGTGTACAAGTGTGCATGATCCTATCATACTTGGCAAACATCTCCCCTATGTGCTGGGATTAGCATATTAGCAATATTGGAAGTGTTACTAACAGGATTTCTTTTTTAGGCCATACTTAATAGAGATTATTGCGCGTAATAACAATTGGATAGGAAGTATATGTTCTGTTTACTAAATGCAAAGTTTGGATTTATTTTAGTTTCAGACTCTTAGCTGTATTTAATTAAATGAGTAACAAGCATCTTCTTCTTTGTGATTAAATCCAACAAACGTCAAACGATTGAAGGGTGTGTCTATTTGATCTAGTTTTCCTTATTACCGGAATCATGGACCCTTCAAGTTTACATTTGGCATCACCTTCTATGCACCTTTTGGAGCATCTACTATTTTCCATAACTCATCAAAGTTTGGGAATATATTTGCATTTGCTTTCCATCTACAACATACCAAGAGAATACATCTCAGCATTTTCTCTTCCGTAATTTGCAGTTCATCTTGCATGCAACTATGTTAATATTTATGACCTTCAAGAACCAGTTGCTCAGGTGATGTTGCACTGGTCTCCACTTGTAAACATTTGCAATCTTACACATCTTCACTTCCAGTTACCATTCATAGTTTGCCATTTTCTTAATTCATCTCAATATGCTTAACTTCCTTGGCATAGAGCGCTTCAAGTTTAAATCATTTCACTTACCAACCAGCGATGCAATTAACAGATTGGAAAAGCTTGCCTACTACTTGTATGCACTTTCTTTTCACTACAAAAAAAACCGGCATTAAATCTCATGTGGGACAAGTTTCGATTTTTCAAATAAAACTTCGATTCTAAACCTAGGTGTTTGCTGTGCTTAGCGCAGATTTAAGTTAAGCCGCCTCATTTAATTGTTTCTGATTTAATAATACAATTATTATGTTTCCTGCGTAATGTGATTCAAATTAATAGCATATTCATGATTTTTGCTTCTTTGCTACTTCTTGGAAGCCTTCAGTTTTGAGACGTTGCTGAACCTCGTGTGAGGTTCGTTGAACACATGCAGTCTTTGTACGTTTAAATTTAAACTCTTTGCTCCTGCGTAATTAAATTAGCATATAATAACTATGCACTCATCAGATAATATTTCATGCCACTTTACCTGTTTCATTTCGTATTCTTGTACAATGTACTGGCGGAATATGCAAGGACGTGTGGCACCCTGCAATCCCCCGCTTAGAAAACATGGCAAATTGGAGGAAAGATAAGTTGAAGGATTAGGTGTTATTTACGTATGTGGACTATTGTGTAAACAAAATTGTTGAAAAATACAATGCTTTAAATGTAATGCCGATGAAAATTGAACTTTTTGCTTTGCATATAAATATGGACTTTTGTTCGGATCATGTTAAGGATTAACAATGGGCATAAATCATATGCTTATCTAAAATATATGTGATTGTATTTTTATGTGCGCATTGTTTACAGTACGATGATTTTCTGCTTCATCACCGGTAAGTACGAATGGAAGTGGACGATATTCCTTGGTAATAGGATTTAATTTTTCGAATTGGCATCCCATTGAAAGTAGTTTATTAAAAATGTTTTAGTATGATTCAGAATTGTTATATAAAAATATTCAAGTTTCTAAGCCGACGTGGCATTCAATTTGGAGTTATCAATACAAAAAAAATGTAGTCAATTTTATGAAAATTCGACCCTTTTTCATATTTCTTAGCTTTTCCCAGTGTTGACTTATCTGGCATACCTGGATATTTGCAATTGTGTGCCTTCTATACAATTCCCAGTCCGCCATTCCAAGTTCTGTGCCAAGTTAAATCCTCCACCCTAAGACGCAACTCAAACTGGTAGCACAAAATGCAAGGAAAACATACCTGAGCCCATTGAAAATGGCTTTGCTTGCAATATAATCAATACAACGGTATATCTCCACTGGTGCCCGCCATGCATCGTCCGAATCGGGCCACTGGTGACATTCCTGAATAAATCTGGCATATTCCAGTTTAAGCTCATATCTAAACCCTCGCAATTCACAAGCTAAACTTCCCGCAGAGTAATATTGGCATCACATCCTAGCCCAACCATACGACAGCTGTTTGTGTCCGAATGGTAGCAAAAAATGTGCGCCACCATACGCTCTCGCACTTTACCACATGTCGAAATTTACGTGTTCCGACGTTGCAATTGTAGCCCAGTGCCATTCTGACATTTGAGAGCAATCAGGCATCAATATCGGCGTGGCATATGTTGCGTCCGTTGAATGTTGCTGCGTGCACGAATTGAATCCATTCAGTTGCAACTTGTGAGAGTATGCACATGCACGGAGCATAATACATCGCAATAGGCACACGGGTTACAGGGGCGGTGATGATTTCAATTGCGCCTTTATTTTATTGCGTGACGTGCGCGCGTTCGACACGTTTCAATCCGTTGGTATTGTACTTTTTTACAGCATTTCAGCGATGCGTTATCGTGCATGGCGTGCCTCCGGCGCTGTGGAAATTATGGATTTCCGCTGGAAGCCGGGACATTCAACTAGTCTACCACGAGCTGTGCGCTCAGAGCCATTGCTTCTAGGTTTTTAATCACTTTAATTCATTTGAATTGTTGCTATCACTGTCAGAATTCACTAGGTAGGATTGCTATTAATGTCAGGTGCTGAAAATTTGAAACCAAATTTGCTGTTCATTAATATAAATTGTTTTGTTCCAAGAGTACAGTGCCATAACTCTCATTTATACATTCAAATCTTGGCTTTTTGATTCATTATCAGCATGCTTTAAGTTTGAAACGTGGAAACATTGAAAGTTTCTTAAACTCCGCAACTATCGCCCTAAGAAACGGAATTCTGCACGCTTTTCAGATGCGCTCTGAGATAGATTGCTGACATTCAATTTCATTCTGAATTCCAGGCAACGACTTGCAGATTGAACAAATCCAAGATCTGTCTTCACGGTGAGATGCTACCTGATGCTATTCATAATGTTCACCATGTATTTTTTCACAACCAGCTGACTGGGGAGTTGTTTCCGTGAGCGGTGTTCCATACAAAATCTTCCACATTTGACTGCATTTGCTATTCATTTGGAAGAATTCAGCGAATTAATCTAAGCCATCTTTCGCCATTCAAAATCTTTGTGTAATTGTGGTTTAACGTTTTAGCATATTGTTCGGTTGCCTTCCTGTCATTTCTGAATAAATTAAAGTGTGTGTTCCTACTGATTTCTTTTGAGATGGTTAAAACAGTTCCAATTGTAAATGTTGCTTTGTTTTGGCGTTCTAATGATTTATACGCTCCGTGAGCAATGTAATTTTTTTAGAGCACGTTCTATTTCTTGTTAGAAAGAAGAAATCTTAAAGTCTTTTAAAGCTGGGATTTAATTCAACTTCGGAATGAATCTTTTTGCAAATTAATATTAAAGTCATTGTGGCGTTTTGCAGTTCACACTTTTTTCGTGTTTGTTGTTTGCTGCTGGTGCTAAGTCTTCGTCTGTTTTATTTTCCACAGTTGCAATTGTCGGCGGTTCTGTGTGGCATACCGATTAACCCAGTGGCCTATATCATCCTGAAAGTTCAGGGCCATAAAATATGCAATCGCATTGAGGCGGTGAACGCCGACCGTTTCACGAGCTGGGACCCGGAGGATTCGCGGCTGCAGTGCACTATAAAGCATGCTGGATTTGGACTTAGAATTAATGCTATAACTTTAACGATGGCCATTTAATTTGTTTCGGGGATGGATTCTGAATAGGGTTTTGCTGACAGTGCCAGTTTGGTGTAGATGGCTTAAATGTGGTATGAATCTAGGAAGTGCAAATAACAATTATACATTTAAAACCTTCCTCACTTACAATAATGCGGTTCTTCCTAGAAACCTCGATGATGCGTAAGCTCAGATTTACGTGAATTCACAATTTCCAGTTCAAACGCATTAAATGCTAAGATATGTATCAATTAGATTTCTGGATATCTAAGTTTTCTCCTAGGCGGAAAATTAGCAAGTCCCTTTTGGCAAAATCCACCTTAAACTGGGCAAAAGTAGTGATGTTTTCATTCTAGTGATGTTGCGTTTACTATTTAAATATGTAGCAAATTGTTCCAATAGCGCCAATTGTTATAAATTCATACTTAACCATCTTGTGTTTAGTTCCAGTGAACTATTATCTGAATGAAACATACATGAAGTTACTTATTAGAGTTTGTCTGCAATGAGTTGTTAAGTCACTTAATAAATGTGGCTATTTCAATGTCCTTACTAATCTCCTCTTTATTGTGTCAGATAAGCAGGCATTATATCTAGTTGTACCTTCAATTCAACACGACAAAGGAGTCCCTGATTATTGTTTGCCAACGTGCAATAATCAAGGTAAATGAAACATGGCGAAATTTAGTTTGGTCTCCTACTGTCTAGTTGTTTTTATAATATACTTGGCGAGGTTATATACACCGTTTTTGATGCAGTAATTTGTTTGCTTTGTCCTCAATGAGGACACTTTGCTCAATTTGTGATGTTGAAACAGTTGACAAACCAACCAACAAGTACATCAACTAAATCAGGCAGCTATACAGTAATTTATTATTTAACCTTAAATTAACAATTTTGATGGATTGAAGTAGGTGACTCTTGTGGATTTGGAGAAAGTAGCGGAATTTATTAATTCGGTGGTCACTATATGTAATTGTTGATTTTGTCACAAGTTTGCAAATTTAACCTGAACGTTGGAATGCGATAAGGATAATTAATTTGTGACATTGATGTGGAATTAACCGTCTTGGCACGTAGCACACTTGGCAACACACTGGTTTGCCAGTCTGCAGGTCGCGGGTTTAGATCCTGCTAACACCTCCGTTGGGAGCATTGTACTTAAAACCGAAGAGAGATCTGCATCCTGTCGAACAAACGGTCCAGCTATCGAGCGGGGTCAATGGTGGGAGGTCGAGTACGGTGTCAGTTTATGACCAGCATGGGTAACAATAAACTCACAATCATACACCGTGAAATCCTACACCCGGCATCCGGGTTCGAAAGGGATAATAATAATGAAGAATGGTGATATGGGATTTATTCCGCAAAACTTGATTGTGAAGTAATGAAAATGTTTGTTTAATTGTACGGCATAATATCAATTATAAGAATTTCCTTCATCCCGGTTACGACGTGTTTTGATATTTCTTGAATTGAGATGAGTTTACTTTGACACCTAGTAAATATTTGATGTTATAATAGCGTTTTCGGCATAATGGCTTCTTTATGTATATAGTAAGTGTAAAGTAAACCCATCTCAATTCAAGGAATATCAATTGTATATAATAACAGATGTGAATATTTCAAACCGGTAATGAATGACTTCGCAAGAACATTACGTCATTTATTTATTTATACTTGGAACTGTCAATAATGAAAAAAAATTGAAAATAAAACTCAATTCAGGGAGATAAAACTCTTGTATTGTCGTCGAACTTGCATCTGTTCTCTGGTAATATAACTTCTATTAAATTAGTGGAGTTCAATTGGTGCATATTTCCAACAATTCGAATTGTATTGTCGTTATCATCATGCAGTACGAATGTAATTGAAGCATGTGCTTAAAAAAAATGTTTGCACAAATAATGGCACAGTTTGCAACCAGGGGTTAACCGTCACCATGGTTACTGCATGCAACTGGCAGCCAAGTGGCAACGAAAGGAAGTTCTATTAATATTAATTACTTGATTTTCTGAGTTGTTTCAAGCACGTTTATCGCACATGTTGCTTGGGAATGAGTCATAACTTTTACCAGAGCTGTAATTAAAATGTGGACTGTTTTCATCTTTTTAAGTGAACCAAATTGCAAGTTATTATTTTACCAGCACTTGGGGAAGAAATGAATTCTTTTCATGTGGCAAATGGACTTATGTGCGGTTGTTTAGATACAACATGAGCTTGTTCTACGTAAGAACCCCAAAGGGATTTCTGTTGTTGCATTTCAAACTAGTATTTCGAGGATGTTCATGTGCTTGTTTTGACAGGGCGGGACACGTGGTATATGGCCACGTACGCTGAGTGTGTTCAATTTCCTCGGGCTGTAACCATTCCCTCCTCATCGGTGTTGTAGCAACTCCTCCCCGTGCCAGTGCGCTTTGGTGCAGGGACAGAACGCGCAGCAGTTCTGCTTGTGTTGAACATGCAAATGTGTAGTTGCTGCATTCAGCAGTGACATGAGTTAGGGCTGAACTTTTGTGATCAAATTACGCCATTTAGATGAGAACACACAGATATATTTATCACTAACCAGGCGTCTTTGAAAACTTTGCCTTCAATTTACCTGTCTTTGAAATGGGAGATATTAATTGTATTGAAACGTCAACAACATTGAGTTGATGTTTTTCTTGTATCTTATGACAGTTTAATACTTGATGCATTTATCCATATTAGTTGAAAATTGTAGATATTTGTTTTAAATTGGATTCGTTATTAAATTTAAGCTTTCGGAGTCTTTTCCAATTAACAGTTCTGCCTTTTTGTGACGTTATTTCAGATTTGCAAATGTATAGAGATTTTTTCCTCTGTAGTTTGACCCTAATTGCAATCAGTAAAAAGAATTCAATACGGCATTGGTTATTTTGCTTGGCGACGGGAGTTAAAAGTAGATTTGATACAAAATACGGCAAATCTGTATCTACCTCGTTAGTTTTTTTTTTATAGTGCTCTGCTTTTCATTTTGTGCACTTTTCAAATGCTGGATACAAGCATACACTCAAAAAAAGAAATAGTGAAAATTCCATTTTTCATCTTGTTTCAAGTTTATAGTTCAGCGAGTACACAATTTCAACAGGACTCAAAATCCGACCGATTTAAAGATTATCACGGAATTTACGTCGATGCTGAACGCGTTTCAAATATTTTCGTTTAAAATTTAAATACATCTTGCTGCTTTATTAGCACTTTTGTAAATTAGATCTCATAAATATTGATTGGCTAACAGACGAGGGAATTCGATGCAATGTGTACGTTATTTCCAGTAGAATATTTGTTTTATTTTTGGTAGAATGTACAACAAGACATAAAACACACCAAAATGACAATTTCACTTCCAGACGTTTGTTTTATGCACGTCTAGTGCAGGTTTCGTCCTTGATAAAGGTAAAATCGCAGGTAAAGAGACGAAAATATTTAAATGCGTCTAGACTCGTGCACTATTGGTGTCTAGACCTTAAAACCAACTATGTCTCACAATAGAATATTAGTCTAAAGCTGAGGAGTAGAGGGTACATATTTTGAATCCTAGATTAATTTAATTAAAACTATATTTTCCGCAGACATTACCTTCACATCCTTACCCTAGGTTGCTTGTTAACCACAACAATATTAGTATTTTCGGGAGTGTCTAATGCTTGAAA
>JAODGC010000007.1:5502969-5520702 GCA_027574925.1 Ecitoglossa quadriceps
TTGGGCATCCACATGTATAATTGAAAATTGGGCGAGAAAAATAAATGCCAAAGGAAACAAATTGATGGAGAATGCGATTTGCGAGTTATGCGAAGCATCAAAATTGTTCTTGATGGAAATACGTAATTATTGCTTGCCAAATCAGAATGGAGCGTCTGTAAAATTAAACAATTAAGTACGCGAGCGCCAGGAACCGGTGTAATTAAAACTTCATTAACCTCCGACGAATCGAACGATTGTCTTGAGTTGTAGAGATATCTTCTGGGGAGTAACCAACCGAATTTCTGCCATTTCAAAATGTGACACCCTACAAGTTTATCTTTTTTTGTTGGTGTGATTGAAAGTGCAAACAGAAGGGAAGTTTGTGAGCATCTGAAAACCGCCTGTGCTTCAGTAAACAGGGAAACGTTTTATTTTCACGGAAGCATTTTCTAAGATTTCTAACATATAAGGTATTAGTTTTGCGTGTTAATCACACATTAGTTTGAAATGACAATGTCTCACGTCTATTCTTAGTTATATTCCTGCACCACGCAAGTGCCAGAGAGCAAATAAGCTGCAATTAATTACTGACAGCTCATAGAAGCGCAATCAGTCTTAATCAAGTCATCACCTGCCCTGTTGCTCGCTTATTCGATTATTATTGATTGATAAGACCTTCATTAGATTCCAAACCAACAGTCGTGCAGGGAAATTAGTAAGTCACATTATATTTGCTTCCAGACATGCGTTGAAAGTGAGAAATTAGGAAACTCGACTTTGTTTTGGTTCGTAATGACTACCAGCCGTAAAATGGCGTGTTTCACATCCGATTGCATATCTAGGTCGACGCTTCACGCCTTTTCATCGAGTTTGCATTATTTCCTTCAATTTGTTATTACCGGCTCGGCCGGCAAAGCGGCGTGCGCTATTGCACACCGAGTTATTGAAGCAATAACTAGCTCTCTTGATTCAAGCGCCAAAGTCGAGTTAAATTCAATCTATCTGTGAGCAGGGGCCTTTTATCGATTTCGTCGATTGAACGCGCTTTGCAATCCTTGGCTTTAGTTTTCTATGTTTATCGGTAAACGCATTGTTTACATATCTGATAGAGATGTGAAAGATAAAATATCATCGAAGGTGTTTTTACGTATAAAAACGTATTATGCGATGCATAATCCAATTGGAAAATACAACTATGAATTATAATGATTTGAGTCATAAATTATATAAAACTCCCTTGTGAATCCATTGATCTATACCGATAAAGATACTTTGAAATTTACATGCTTTTTGAACCACAACTGACATTGTGTAGTTTTCTAAAACTAGCTTTATATGGGGTTTATTATGTTATTGGCAATAGAATATGGGTGGCTGTGTGGGATGAAAATTGAGTCAAAAAAAAATAGTTTCCTTTCAATCACAAGGTCATCATTATTAATAATATTGTCTGGAAATGTTCTCTCATGTTTGATCAACATTTGAAATAGTTTGGTGGGGGCATTTTAGTTGATCTATGATATCAGTCTGTTGACACTGTGAATTGGAAATGTATTCGCAATAAATCAATTTATTCATTTAGCTATCCTCCATACGTAATTAACGATCAGATTGGAAATTGTGCTGTTTATTTGTAATTAACGGTGGACCGCATGCACTAATCGCATCAAACGCTGATCATCAAATTATAATTAATAATACTTCATATACCCACCAATGAGTCCACTGGCCATTTGCACCTTACTCAAATTCAACCACAATTATCGCATTCCAATGCCTGCAGGCAGGCATTCAAACTCAATGAAATGTTTGCTAATGGCATTTTGTCATAATTGACTTTTTGATATCATCATATAAACTTTAGTAGTTCAATATTTGACAAATGCTTGGTGCTTTATGTCTGCGAAAAACATGCGGGAATTCTTTGTTTTAATTGCTGAGACTATACGACGTATATATATATATAATCATGCAATAATTTCTATACTTGCCTATTCACTAGTGAATGCATTTATGGTGATTTCAAGAGATTAACTGGCAAATTAATTGCATGAACTACGCAGTAGGATTTTTTATTTCCAGAAATTGTATTGAAAATTGTCCAGAATTTTATACATGGATTTTGGTTGAAATCTATGGAAGTAGTCATTTTTATCGAGTGGCTATTTTATTGATGCCGTATTGGACTATAAAATAATCAGTTGATAACATGAAACAGTCAACAACAATTTCACGAAGCAGTGAAAGTGTAACATTTTTTGTAATAATTGTACTTCGTTTGTTACACTACAACAATTGTATCACGTAATGCTTGGAATTTTACAAGTCTAGTTTCAGTTTTAGGTGAATACTCTTTTATTTGTTTTATGGGAATGGGAAATTGTTGTTAAAATCTACTTCCATATCCTATCATAAAACTAAAACAAGAGCTTTATGGCTACACTAAATAAGCGTTTATATATCGGTTATCAAAATTTATACTACAAAGCTCTAATTTAGTTATAATAAAATACAATAGATTTCAATTAATAATTACGCTGCTGATGTTCAGAGCAGATATTGGAAAATATAAACTAAAGCCACTAATTAATGTGTACATGTGATAGACACGCAGACCCCCAGGACCTCATTTGCTTTTTCAACTAGGATTTGAATAAATAATTCAATTTATGTCATAATAAAATTGAACAGAAAGAGTGGTAATTTTAAGCAGATATTTAATTTTTTTCTATTTTGAAGGTAATGCATTAAATCTCTAGTTTTAGGAAGGTTATTAAAGTTTTTGTTCTGTATGGTCTCGGTAGCACACTTGGTAACTTGCTGGCTTGTGAATCGGTAGATCAGGTCGCGGGTTCAAATCCTACTAACATCTCCATTGGGAGCATTGTAGTTGAAACCAAAGAGAGAGGTCTACATCCTCCGAAATAAACTGTCCACTTACTGGGCGGCCAGTGGTGGCACGCCGAGGACGGTGTCGGTTTATGATCGGCATGGGTTACACACGTTCACAATTATATACCATGAAACCACCTGGGCCTAAGGATACGCAAGAAGATATAATAAATTTTATTGATAAGTTTCATATTATTGTTTAATTGCATAGACTAGGCGTTATCATATTGAACCCTCCGGTGTTATGATTACATAATATAGTCCTTGCAATTCTTAGCTTTTGAGAGCATATTCCATGTAGTGATGATGCAGTTTCTAATTAGGCAGAATAATCAATAAATGGAATGTCCAGGTTGCTCGGAGCAAATAAATTTTAATAAAACACAAGGCATGGGTTAGAATATAGTTTAACTCTTGTAGTAATTAACATTAAGGGAATTATAATGTTACTTCGGTTAATATTTGTTTTCTAGTTTGATGAAATACTTTAATTGGTTTATTATCACATTTTATACCGGAAATAATAATTAAATGTATCTCTTGTTTATTCCAGCAAATCGTCTTAATGAATACATTTCATACTACGAGACATTATCCTACGACCATGCGGACGTACACAGGGCCCATCTGCGAGCTCGCCGTTCAGTGACGCGCGACCACCAGGTGCATGTGGCGTTTCGTGCCCATGGTCGTCAGTTCCACCTGCGGTTACGACGAGACCTCGCTGTTTTCGCAGACGTCCTCGAAGTGCACGACACGAATGGACAACCGATCGATGTGGATACGTCGCACATCTATCATGGTCATCTCATCGGTAAGCAATTACATTCAGAGGCAGAGCAAACATGTCCGACACACCAATTCGGTTACATTCTTTAAAATAGCAATAATCTATTCAATTATTTTAGTACCATTATTATCAATGTAAATCTTTTCAAAGATGGTGGTTATGCAATGCATACCGTGTTTATACTTGTTGAGTTACATTTCAGTGGCTTCTTGTTATTGGATTCATCAATGCAAACAATTTTTTTTATGAAATGAAGATTTTGTTATTACCGCACCCAATACTGCTATACTTTTTATATGAAAATTGTAATAGGTACAAACCTAAAACATCTCAAGAGCATTCTCTAAATAATAAGTTGATCATGAAGGTATCGAGGTTTGATATTTCACTTTTACTTTTTATTAGCTCCTTCTGGCGATTTCACTTTAAATATGATTAATGGCAGGCTCTCGTTCTGTTGTTGAGCCTACGCCGTTGTATGTGCGGGACATAAGATTCATCGGCAATAAATCACAAAAACTTTAGATTATGTACCCATGCCCAAACTCTCTGAATATTTTAACTGTTTTCAAACTAAAATTATTTATTTTGTTCAAATATCTTCCTTTTATTAGGCGAACCCAACACAACCGTGTTTGGTTCTCTCACCGATGGCGTATTTGAGGGCCGCATATTGTCACCGAAAGGAAACTATTTTATAGAGAAGGCACATCACTACTTCCCACATCATACACACCCAAATCGGACATTCCACTCAGTAATTTATCACGATGATCACGTGGTCGATGCATATCAGCATAAAAGAACAGGTCAGTCTAAACAATCCGAAATTGTAAGCGTTGTATTGTGTCAATTGCGTAATGGAAGTCAATTTGTGGTGCAATTAGGTCATTCGAGTGGATGTGGTGTGTCTGATGAAGTGGAACAATGGATGGCGAATATACAAAACTCGGCGGTGGAGGGACCGTCGGCGCACCCACATGATATGAAAGAACTCCCAAGAAAGAAGCACAAGAAAACAAAACCGTCGTATCCCAGCGAGATAAATTCCGCCAATTATGAAAATGGCCTTAACAAGTATTCCAAGCTTGCCAACGAGGAACACCACCGTGCCAGGCGCGCCACAAGACGCGGTGACGAAAACAAAAAGACTTGCTCGCTCTACATTCAAACAGATCCGCTGATATGGAGACATATTCGAGAGAGCTTTCCCGAGGTGCATGCCCTTTATCAGAACTCAACCAATCTGAATGCGAAACTTGAAATAGACTGATAATCATCGCTTATATTTTTGTGTTTTTAGCATTTGGATCCGAAAAAAGAAAGTGAGGTGAACGACAAAACTCGGGAGGAAATTTTGTCACTTATTGCCCAACATGTCACTGCCGTAAACTATATCTATCGCGATACGAAATTTGACGGAAAAGTTGAACATCGCGACATAAAATTTGAGGTGCAAAGAATTAAGGTAAATGGATTGGATAAACTTATTAACTTTATTAAATATAAGATGTTTGCTTTTGTTAGATTGACGATGATTCTGCCTGTCGCTGCACCAAATGCGAACTTAACCAATTTTGTATGGAGAACATTGATGTGAGCAATTTCCTGAACATCCACTCCCTCGGAAATCACGAGGACTTTTGTCTGGCGTACGTATTCACGTATCGTGACTTTACCGGCGGCACACTTGGCCTTGCGTGGGTTGCAAGTGCATCCGGTGCATCGGGAGGGATTTGCGAAAAGTTCAAAACTTATACAGAAACCGTGCAAGGAATGTACCAGAGTACAAAGCGTTCGTTGAACACCGGTATTATTACCTTTGTTAATTACAACAGTCGAGTGCCGCCCAAAGTTAGTCAGTTGACTCTAGCTCATGAAATAGGACATAATTTTGGATCACCGGTAAGAATAGTATTTACAAATTGCAGTACGATGCAGGGCTATTATCTTGCTGTTGCTTGATAATGTTTGTGTGTGTTTTCATTGTTTGTATTTAGCATTTTTGCCAAGCTGCATCTACATGGCTTATTTTTCCCATGCTTGTACATATTCCTTGATTATTGATGATGGTTGTTTATTTGTAGCATGATTATCCCCCTGAATGTCGCCCGGGTGGAATTGGTGGCAATTTTATTATGTTCGCCTCGGCAACTAGTGGCGATCGCCCGAACAACAGCAAGTTCTCCTCTTGTAGCATTGGCAACATTTCTAACGTCTTGGATGCCATCAACGACAGCAAAAAGCGGAATTGCTTTACCGCGTCGGCAGGTGCGTTCTGCGGGAATAAAATTGTGGAGGCTGGCGAGGAATGCGACTGTGGCTACGACGATGAAGAGTGCAATGACAAATGCTGCTACCCGAGGTTGCTGAGTGCTGAGGATCGTCGAAATGTAACCGCTCGGGGATGTCAACGTCGAACGAAGACACAATGCAGTCCATCACAGGGACCATGCTGCAATGGGGATACGTGTCAGTTTATATTCCCGTGGCAACACGAGGTCTGCAAAATTGAATCGGATTGCTATCGGTCATCAAAATGCAATGGCTTTTCAGCTGATTGTCCAGAACCTGAGCACCGTGCGAATATGACACGTTGCAATAATGGTACTCAAGTATGCATTAATGGAGAATGCAGAGGATCGATCTGTCTAGAGTGGAATCTGCAAGCATGTTCACTCACCTCTCAAGATGTACCGAATATCGATAAGAGAAAACTTTGTGAACTTGCGTGCCAGAATGGTACTGACAAGTGTCGAAGCACTAGTGAGTTTGCGCATCTTGTTGGATTGCCGCCAGGAGGAATTAGTTTAAGACCTGGTTCCCCATGCGATAATTTCCAGGTAAATACTTCTATAATTAATTGTTGCTAACTTTCTGTAATTAAAACATTTTAGGGGTACTGCGATGTTTTCCTTAAATGTCGTGCGGTTGATGCTGATGGGCCATTAGTGCGGCTTATGAATCTCTTGTTGAACAAAGAGACTCTGCTTAATGTGGCTGGTTGGGTAACTGAGTACTGGTGGGCGGTTGTGTTGATGGGCATCGGATTTATCATTTTCATGGGTTTGTTCATCAAGTGCTGTGCTGTGCATACGCCTTCATCTAATCCGAAGAAACCACCTGCTCGTCGATTTAGTGAAACATTGCGTCGACCCATGAATACGCTTCGACGCATGAGACATCCGCACGCCAGTGCACATCATCCTAGTGGGGGTGGCGGTAGTGGTCACCATTCGCATCCGGAGGGAAGCGGGCGAGCTGGTCGCTCAAGTAGATCCACTGCCAATCATGGGCCACGCCGAGGTTTTGGCGATGGTCGAGGACAACATCATAGTGCTCCCAAAGGTATCTAAATTATTATATTTAAACCATAATAAAAATTGAGAATCATGTCATCGCTTTAACCCTTCTCACACAATCACGCATACACATCATTTGAGTTTTAATTGGTGTCATCACCTTTACTCGCACCATAACTGTGCAATTTTAATTTACGTCCTTACATGTTTGTTTTGTTTCACGTGTTTTCACGTGAGTTTAACTTACGAATTGGATCAATTTTCGTGGCAACACTTACACTACTAACTTGGGCTATTCTCTCTTTTCCTTTCTTTTTTATCAACTATACGCAGATTATTATCCATTAGCGACGGCACCGCAAGCCGGAGGTGGGCGGATGCAGGACGGCTACGCCAATGCGTATCGCAACTTCGAGATGAACAAAGTCTGACAAGAGGGGCAGGCCAGGGGGCCCCGTGTCTCGCCGCCGCCCGAGTATGACTACCCCGGCGCTCCTATGGCCAATCTACAGTTTCAAGGGCCGCCATATGCGGCGCCCAGTTCGTCGGGCACCTAGATAGGTGGACCAAGAGATTAGACACGGATATCTGTGATTGCTACACGAAAACTTGTTGAAAAGACAGACGATGGACACTCCGAGGAGGAGTGAGTTTGCGGCAGTGCGTGTAGTAAACCGAAACGGTTGAACAAACGGGTGCATTCTTTTACAAGTCGGATCGTAGACACATTTTATTTCATTTCACTCAAAAGCAAGCAAGATGAGAAACGCGCAACGGTGTCAGCTGTGAGCTGTGGAGGTGGAAGCATTTAGGTAGATAATTCAAACAAGATACTAATTTTTATAATTATTTTTAATTAATGAAGAAACCAACTAATTAATTGTATTAGACGTGGAGGTCGGAAAGGAACAGAAAACATGATTCGTTCGTTGTTTAGCTTCCTATAGTAATTTTATATTTGAAGATAAAAAGGCTGATTTATTACACATTGTTTAGCTATCTTTAAATATCGTTAAGTTTACTTTTGCTCACTGGCGAACACGGGGTTCTCATCCACAATTCACTTCAGCTGCAAGTAAGTTATTCAACTGTTTATATTTTTACAACCACGAACAAGCATTTGATCAAATCCATCGATCTATTTGAAGGAGATATTTTAAGTTTTAAACAGTATGCCAAATATATTTTTAAGTTGATTAAGCAATAAGTTGTTAAGCCATTATTATTACTTAGTAAACATCAATTTACACGGTGAGAACCCATATTTTATCGATGCCAAGATATGCTAGCATCAATTTTTAAAAACGGTAATGCCCTTATTTTTAATTTAGTTAATTACCAACTTTAGGTACGCTTTAATGTTGTTACTACACACACACACCCATTATGCGCACGTTGCTGACGTGTGTGATCTGCATTTACCTGGAATATTTTTGAATAACTAAAGCAAACAATCATTGTTATTAACCTGAACTCTTGTGTGTGTGGCATGATTACGCGCTGAGGCGTTAATTTCGCTTGGCTTTTGGTAAATTGTGCCACATAATTTTAATAGTTAGCAATAAACTATTTGAATGTAAATTGCGAACGTGGACGCTTTCGTTCACTGACGTCGACCAGTATTTATGTTCTCTGCCGGATATATCAAAGAGTATCTCGTGTGGGAGTGGTGAAAATGCAACACGAACGCAATCTCAAACTGATATGGAAATTTAAAGTAATGGAAAGATGAATCGATTTATAATACATTGTGTGCGAAAAGTACCGCTATTTTTGTATATTCAATTAAGGAGTATAAGAACTACATTCAAAAAGTACATGGTATTTGACGAGCGAGCTAATTCACTCACCATTGGCGAATTTGCAGTTTAGATTCTTGATGGAAACATTTCATTTCCAAGGATTTGTTGTTAACTTCAGGCAATTGTGATATATGATTGTGACAAATGAAATTCTGGTTTGCTATATTATTCACAGATTATTTAAATGCTTGAACGCGAAATAAAGCGATGAACAAAGTTATTGTTACAATTACGTGGAGTTATTAAGAGTAAATTCAAACCATGCTAATGAAATGTTCAATTGGATTTGTATAACAAGTATCATTAGACCCAGACATTATAATGATAATACGCTAAGAAAGAAAATTTTAATGAAGATTGAAAACAATGACAAAATGTGAAATCATTTATATTTGATGCTGAAAAAATGTGTATTAATATTGTATAAAATGAAACAAATAATATATGTAAATACTCTAAATGAACAACATCGATGTGATTCTAGGTTCTAAAGGCAACTATTTATTTCTTTTCAGAAGTTATGCTTTTATTTTGTAAATATACTAACTACATTCATTAATATGAAAGTACATAAAATACCAAATGCGTTTATAATATTTGCAGCACAGTCCAATTACATTAACAATAACTTACGTTCTAAATACAACTCACATTTTACGTTTGCCCACTTCATAAATACAACCATATAATACAATTTTGGTGAGATGTTTCACAACAATATACATATTTGTTAAAGATAAATGTATATTAATATCGATCAATGATTGGTGCTTGCTTTCTAATAAGCTGCGTAATTAAAAGCAAAGATGATTATAATATCATAAGGCTATGATGAGTTTTTGGTGATGAGATACACTTGTAAAATTCCGTGTTGCGCAGTTTAGAAGTCGTACGAATCGTCCTCAGATTTTCGTACCTTGAACAGAACCTTGTACAGGAAGCCAGCAATAATTCCACCAGTAATCGGACCAACCCAATATATCTATAACAATTTATATAATAATTAAGAATTTATCTTAAAAATATAGGCGAAACATATAGGTTACATCGTCTTGAGACATCAATTTTTAACTACTTGTTCAAATTTGGGAGAGATTTTAAAAGTGCATATTTAACATTTTAAAGAATTAATTTTTAATTAAGAAAACTGAAACTTTTCTTTGCAGCAAAATAAAGTTATATTTTTGGGGGACTTTGAAAAGAGTTATTTTTGTTATTGGGAATGGTATTTTGATCTTTAATGTTATTTGCGCGTGCCTTAACAGTATCCGATAACCTCTTTGTTTTATTATTGCAAAATAGTCGCGCATATTTGAAAACTCACGTGTACAAATTTTACTGTGTTTTACATGAAATAAATTGCACACAATATATGATTGCGGATTCAAACACGGATGCAAATAATTAAGGTTTCTCACGGAACAACGCGGTAAGAGATTGATTTATTGAATCTTGAAAAGAGTGTTAATAACATTTTTCTTACCCAGTGATTATCCCAAAGATTCATAACTGCAGCAGGGCCAAAACTCCTAGCGGGATTCATGCTCGACCCAGTGTATGCCATCTAAGTTAACAAAAGCAATTTTATTTGGTTTTATTGACGTTCAAGTTAAAATAATATTACTTACACCAGCCAAATGTCCAGCTGTAATACTTAAACCAATAGCCAAAGGAGCAGAACCTTTAATATCCTTGCGGCGTGGATCGCAGACAGCTTGGACCACAAAGACCAACAAAAATGTGAGTATCAATTCAATAACAAATCCTTGGAATGGTAATACATCTGAAGCCAATGTGGTGCTGCCCAAATTACCTTCTTTTGCACTTGGTGTCACAAACTGCAAAAAAAGTTAGAACTTAAGAAAGGATTTATATGATTTGACTGGAAATGGGTCAGTGGTGTTTGAATTCAAAAAGTTTTCGATTTCACAATGAAATTACTCTAAACATGTGACTAGTTTATGTCTTCAAATAAAAATGATTAAAAGTCTTCGACGACATATCTTGATTATATTTACATTCCTCGAATTGCCTTAACGGCAAGATGGGACATTGAGCGTTGAACTTGATGGCCAACCGTGCGTATCGACATTTCCTACCTGACACGCGTCGCTGACCCAGTCTTGCATGCACGCTTTACATGTTTATCTCTTTAGCCCAATACACATAGCTGCTTGTAAATCACCGTGCGCAATGCCAATGAGCGATGAAAAGAATTACAAATTACACCTGGAGAAATCAGCCAAGCATTACGAGATGCACTTCCGTCTTTATGTAATCAAATGGACCAAGATCAAGGCAACAATTATGAAACTCCCAGCGTACATATCACTGTTTTCTTTGAGATATAATTAGATTTATGCATAATCTTACTTTCAGTAATCCAGAGCCAGCAGCTGCTCCAATACATTGTGATGCAATGTAGAAAAGAGCTTTAATCAGCTTGATGTCACCAGTGACGAGCAGTCCAATTGTAACCGCAGGATTTATGTGACAACCGCTCACATGGCCCAAGGACTAAAAAACAAAAGAAAAAAATGTAATCACTGCATAAAGAAATAAATATTCTGCACAAAGTGCTTCAATTCAAAGTGGATGATGTCATGTTTTAAGTCAACAAGATCCAATTAAATCAAAGCCTTAACTTTCACATTTATACTAACTTATTTACTTTTATTTGTCATATATAATATCAAGTTATCAGCTTTGAAATATTCTCAGATATTGTTAACATTCTACAGACAGACAAGTTCTCAACTTTGACGTGGATTCCGAATTAATTATGGCGTGCAGTTATTGTGATTGCAACGATCGCAATGATTATTTTCTTTTCATTAGTAGTGATTTTAGACTCACGATTATCACGCATTTGCTGAACTGAAAGGTACCGCACCTATCAGCAATCACATATCAAACACTAGTTGAGCTAACTAACTAGCCACGAACTAGATTTCGATAGGAATTAATAATACAATTCTTGATGTTCACGCGCTAGAAACTATTGTATCAGCAGTCATTGGAAATAATAATTGAGTGCATCGCTTTGATTTTAGCTAGATTTTAGTTTCAATGTTACGCAATAAATGTATCATTCTGTCTTAAATATCATCTGGAGCTTGTTGAGTGATGGTTGAGGCAGGTTCTAGTTTTATTGACACTAATACAAAACTTGAATTAAGCACATAAAAACTTAACATACAAGATAATAGATCAGCTTGTTTGATGAATAGTTTATAATACTTCTAGTAGAGTATGAAACGAAAGTGATTTCTGCGTTCGAACTATGATTCAAGGAGCGCAATCGTGATGTCATTAAAAGCGCATAATTTACAACTTATTGCGCCAATTTTTTTCTTACACGCGCGCGCTCCGAATACCTTAAAGTAATGCGCAATCTGCGCGATTTACTACTGAGATTTATTGCTAATTGTTGAACTCGCCGCGTCAAAAAAACTTATCCGAAGATATAGGAGATGCCTACAAGATAAACAATATGTATTTAGTTAAACATTGCAAAGTAACACATTTCCATGTTACAATTAAATAAATTATTGCCCTTCTTCTCAAAACGTAAATTCGTTAAGAGACTTTGCAAATATATATTGAAATCTATAAGCAACTCATTTCTTGGCATAGGTTTGTTACTCGCATACAACTTCAATTTCTTCGCGCTTAAGAATATGTGTTGCAATGACGCTATAATTTTGCGAGATGTAAGTGGGCCGTCGACAGTGATTCTTGAGGCTTGCCCTTGAACGCATATCAACAAAAAAATATAATGGGTTCAGCAAAACAACATGTATAGAAAAATTCAACCTACATCATGTTTGCAAATTTCCTCTCTATTGTCGTCTCTTTATAAGTTAATCTCAGGAGCTTTTGACTTTTCATTTAATGAATTTTGATAGATTACTTACCGATAAAATGTTACTTGGGAGGTTTGTGGTATTGTGTAGTTTATTTTGTAGTATATTTAAAAGAAAAAACATGTGATTAACCCCATTTAGTTTAATAGGTATTGTATGTGTTGAAGCGCTATTAGTACTGTCGCGACTGTGGCCGACTCAATAAAATGGGTACTGAACCGAGATGGCAGCACTAGTGCAGTCTAACAAATTATTCATTTGTTTTCTCGATTGCTTTTCCAATCGGTATTCATTTAGTGAGTTCAGTTAAGTGATGGACATTGCTGTAAAAATAAAAACAATTTTTACGCTTCGTAGTTAAACCGGATGTTAACTAATAATTTATACGAAAAGGTCAAGTTTGACATAATTACAAATCGTATAAATCATACTTTGGCGCAGATCTTCAGGTATGGCATTACTGTTATTAATTTGTCTTGGTTCACGCGTGTAGGTAAGAAAATCCCAAATGGTGATCAAATCAAGTTAAGACAAATTCACCTTTTTTATTCATGTTTTGCGCCACATCCGGCCAATACGTTGCTTCAATCACATCGATAAACTCAGGAAAAAGTGTCGTAACATCACCTATACCTTCAGGGCGAATGCAATTCGTTAATCAACTCGACACGGACTTTGAGTACTCATAGACCACTTGGTTCTCATGGCCTTCAACTTTATTAATTCGGTCACATATGATTATTATTAGAACCTCACAGCAAATTAATAACTTTGAAGTAAATTGGCATCAATAAGGCGGTGAAGATACGAGCGAAATGTGTGATTAGATGTATCTACCAAGTTTTGATTAAATTTTATAATTAAGTATTAAGCGTACACAAGCAAATTAAATTTATAGGTACCTTCATTGTACACTCTCTGCCTCTTTTTATGAGTCATCAAAGTCCTCGCAACATCAAAGATCATCCACTTACTGTGTTTGCAGATGCAATGTTTGTAAACGGAATATTTTTTATTTGATTGTGTTTTTTAATGTTGCTGACATTTGGCTTTTTATTGTGCGCTAATTGAATGCCGTTTGTGAACGAGTCCGATTTTTAGCAATGCTAGTCATATGTAGGTGTATCAGCAATTAATCTCAGTATGAGCAATTAATTTAATAGTGGCGATTATAACCACTTAAAAAGATATAAATTTTATTACATGTAATTAAATTACAAATTTCTCATCATGACCGATCAGCATTCAGTTTGTGCGCTTGAACTTAATGTTAACTTCGTTTTTTTGTCCTGATAAGAAATTTATACAGTCACAATCGTATAAATTAAATTTAATATGAAGAAAGAATTTATTTCAATGGTGGATTTTTTCAAGATTGAAACAATCAGACGTTAATCCAATAACAGTCTGCATAAATAATATGGTCTAAGATTGTTAAAAAATTTAAAAAACGCACAAAATCAAGCTGTCAGCGGAAGATGCATTGAAATGAATCATAAATTTGGTAATCGATTTTATCAGTCAAAAGCTCAATATGTTTAATTTAAGAGATGTGCACGTCTGTGGCAGGAATTAGCATACATACCTAAAGTATATGAAAATGTATAGCATATAAACATTGGTGTTTTATTGGATGAAATAATATAATCGAATTTAAAGCAAGCAATATGAATTAACATAATCCAACACCAATCAGATTAAATGTTGTTTATTCTAAGTGCAATTAATCAGAATAATCCCAAGAACATATTTTTTGCTTAATGATAAGCTGAAATCGAAGCCACTTATGTTTAATAATAGCAATACACATAACTGACCTAGTTTTTAAGGATAAACCAAATTATACTCAATTTAGTGATTTATTGTGTTAAATAATTTCATAAATAATTTAAAAAAAAAACAGTATACGTAAAAACTACTTTGCTTATCAATCTGCAATTTGTGATATCATGTGATTTTGATAATTTGTGTAAAATGTATTGTTCGTAATTATAGTTGACGTTCTGATTATATTATCACAACTAATGTCAACTCTACGAAATTATTTCGAACATACCCGAGTTGCGAGGCGAACTGAAATGACGTCCAGTGCAGCCAAACGCTCTAAGCTGTCAGTATTTATCAGCTCAAAAGCACTTATCTTAAACACATCGACTTGAAATCTTTGTTATTTTGTATAGTTCATTCAGGAAAGGATTGACAATAAATAAAATGTGCATAAATTTAAATAGTTTGGATGTTATTGTACATAATTATTGTTAACGTGCTATTGGTATGGTTGCCAGTGCAGCCAACTTTTTCTAAGCACATTAAATGTATCCGAATTACGAGTTGTATTGAATTGACAGTTCTAGTGGCGCCACCCATTTAGTTTATTTAGTTTTCAATGTAGAATTGTCAAACTTTGCTCATTGTTGTAAATTGTCGCAAGTTTTTCACTTGAATGGTGTAGCATACAACTTGACATTAGATAATTAATTTTAAAAGAGCATAAAAGCTTCAAACTTAAGCAATAATAATTTAATAAATTAAAGCAATAAAGAAGATCGAAACTAAAAATGAATAATGAAGCAATTAATTATATCTTTTATAATATTTCCAGTCTGTCAATTTTATTACCTTTGCCTTATCTCCAATTTAAAATACAGGATTGAATTCAATGTAAAATATTTAATTTAAAACTTGACGTGGGTATTAAAGCCTATAATGCGTGATGTTCGATAAACTCTATTCTGTCTATTCCACGCTTAACTTCTTCGTGAACATTAATTAATCACCGTCCAAGTTGCTTGGTCGTTGTGATATCTTAATTATATTTAAATCGCTAAGCATTTGCTATCATCGACTGTAAATACTCGTAGGTTTGTGTTTTATCCATTACAGAAGTCATTAAGCATTTTAGTCATTTTACTTTGTTTGACATTTATACCAGGGTTCAACCAAATAGCATTTCGATTTTAAAATGAATGTATTTGTTACAACCATTTATCAAATTATGAGTTTGCCGTATTGTACTTTGCAACCCACTTGCATATTGCACTTGCATTCATACTTTTTAAATTACAATAGCTTATTCTTTGCATAAACCTAAAACTCGAGTGACTTTCAAATGCGGTTTTTATTAAGCTACTGCAATGTGCTGGCCGAGATATTGATTGATTTACCAATACAATTGCTTGGAACGTGTATGGCGATTGTGATCTTGACAAATGACATTAATCATAAGCACGGTGCACACGTGCGATAAAATTCTTAAGTAACGTAAGGCTTGTTGCTTGTACTTTATCAGCATGTTATGTAGTTCATGCTACGTGAGTTTCACTCATGGGAGAGTAAATTGGAGTAAGAATAAGAGAACACATTGATTTATCTACTAATGAACTAATTAAGAATTTATTGCATAAAGTAAAACAAAATCAACATTTATTTTAAAAAGTCAGCTAACCAAGTATCAAGCCTGTCTTATTGATGCTGTGATCATTTTTAAAGAGTTCTGTTGAGAAGGCATTTAAAATTGTTTTAATTTTTGAAAATCATGTCTTGCATTCTCACGTCACGATTTTATTGTTCAAGATTTACTCGATTGAAAATTCAAGTGCACTCCTAAATTGTTGCTATTCTCATCTTGCCTTTCAAGTACATTGAACCGATTCGAACAAGCAAAGCGCAGGAAAAGTTAAATCATAGTTCGTGCATCAACAATTCGTGAATTTATTATTACCATAGAATGCAAGAAAATTAAAGAGCACAACTTCAATTATTCTGCAATAAAATCCAAGATTGCACTTTTATTTGTTTATTCATTAAAAATAAAAACAACCGCCTTCAATCGTGTTCATTGTTTTAGCTAAGAAAGAAGATACCGCTTCATCGATGAAGATGAGACCATCAATTGACGAACCATTGATTGCACATCATCCACCCACAAGCCTACTCAAATCTCTTCGGAAGATCATAATTCCTTATATGTATTTTTAATTCGTTATTATTGAAGTGATTCAAGCAGTTTGTTTACAAGCAGGGATTGCAACAGGTATCTAAATAAATCTTTGTTTTTATGAGGATTCTGATTGTAAACGAATAATACGCCGCACGTGTATTAAATTGTGATTCATGATTTTTAGGTTAGATCTCCTCCAACGCATCTGCGAGATGAGTACGGTGGAATTCAAGTCGTAAAAATATAGTTTTATGGCAATTGCAAGCATATTAATGCACTGCGTCAGCTCAAGTCTCAGGGTATATTAATTACAATATGACTTATTGATGCTTTCGGTAATTAATAGAACAGCACTCCAAAGGTTCCCAATTGGTATTTCCATCTAACAGCATCTTGGAATAGCTCGCAATGTCTATCAAAGTAGTTTCAATATCAATAGTAATTGCTATAAATATCATGATAATGAAATAAATGTGTAAAATCACTAAATATACGTGCAAAGTAGTAAAGTTCAGTAGTGAAATACTATATTCCTAGAATAATCTGTTTGGCTGTAAATGTTAATTAATACTCAATAAATATATACATTTCGAGCGATTGCTATAGTGGAAGAACAAACTAATTTATTAAACCACATAATTATAATGTAGAAAGATAATAAATTGAATACGAAATTAATTTTGCTCGCAGATAAAGCCATTGACTTATTGAATCGTGACAAATCGAATTTATTGACTTATTGCGTTATTTAATAAGAAATTATTATGCAGCAACTTACCACTAGCTGAAATCAATATTATATTTGTTTATCCATGGCAATAATAATGAGACAAGCACGAGGTGCATTTAATGTCGAGTTGGTAATAATCTAGACATATGATATGAAAGTTCGAAACCTTTGTTGTAGGTAAACTCAAAAACTTCTGAACATATCGTTCTGATGGTTGGGATGATCATGTGCAATCTATTCATTGGAATGTTTATAAGCAAGAAGAAACTTTAAAAAAACTTCATTTGTATACAAGTTCTTGCAGATTATTTTTAATGTGCTACCATTGGTATTGTCGCAACTCATGTCAACTTGGTGAAATTATTCCGAACATATCCGAATTGCGAGCCGGACTGAAATGACATTCAGTGCAGCCAAATGCTCTAAGCT
>JAODGC010000007.1:5523181-5558591 GCA_027574925.1 Ecitoglossa quadriceps
GGCTATGCCGGCTTCGCCGGCATAGCCGTTAATGAGATCGCGCTACGCGCGATCTCTAAGACAGCTGTCTTACAAAACTGAAAATTGCGGCCTCCACTGAGGGAGGCTCCCGATTTATTTGTTTTTCTACCGCTTTCCGATTTCCCATATACTGTATAACCCTCTCTGGTTGTACATTAGTTGGAACTCAGCAGTCGAGAATTTTTCTAAGTTCTTTTTAACTGTAGGCAACCCATTCTTATGTATTATTTGATATTCGAATTTCTATTGACCTTATGGAACTTCCCATAAGCCCAATGTAATTCGGATTTATTTTAATTCGGCCGAAAAATTCCGCACCACTGAGCAGGATCGAACCTGGGACCTAACGGGTGCGAACCGAAGGCAAAGACAACTAGACCATTGAGCCATCTTAGCAGGGTGTAGTGATCTGATATGTATGTATCATTTATTTTATTACATATTTATTAAAACCAATATTAATACAAACCACATAAAATTCCTTATAGAATAAAGTGAATAATAAATCATAATTACACCTTATATATTATTGGCAGATCCGTACCAAAGCATTCTCCTGTAAATTAAAATATATTTTAAAAGACCAAAAAGGAAAACAATACTGTAAGGACATATCAGGTTTCGATTGGTGTTCTCTAAAATCAATCCATTATATACAAGCAATATGTTTATTAAGTAGATTGGTAGTAGTCCTGAAAAATATTTTTCCACAACATATTTTATAAGTCCAGAGGGACCAACCAGCAAAGCAATATTGGAAAGACATATCAGGATCATGTTGAAGTCCTCAAGAGTTGAAATTGCTGCAATCATACAGCAGGTACAACTCGAGGATTGCGTTTGTTGCCCCGCTGGGTGCAACGCGACTTTCAAACGTGACCGTGCATCGTTCATCTCGCGCTTGATATATTTACCGCACGTGTAAAATACGTTTACGATGTCTTATTATTGTACGTGCCGAGCTGGAACTATTAATATGGGTAGGTGTATAACACTTCATGCACGCTAATGAGATATAGCACCTTGCGTTGGCATTAAAGACACGCGTTCGCGTTGAAGACAACCGCGCGAAGGGGTAAGGCACAACAAATGAAAATATAAAATCTTTCACTGGTTTTTACGTATTCTTCTGACGCGTTTGCGAATGCTAGGCGTGAGCATGCACGCAGAAACCGAGCTGCATGTTAGCTCAAAAGATTTATGACGTAAAACTTAATTTTCTCGGTTGCACTGGTCGCGGCGAATATAATATCCTTACTGGATGAAATAAAAGCAAAGGAAGAAGTACGCGCTCCCCGGCTGGGTTTCGTGTAATATTTGTTCATGGCTGGTTGCATTTTATTTAAACGACTTGGTTTACTTAGCAGAAAGTATGTGCAGATCAACATATTCTCGTAAATGTATCGCAAACATTTTATTTGCAGGGATTTATTGCTTTTGGTCGCATCTTGTTATCGTCACGCTTGTAACCACACCAGATACATTATAATTCCAGAAATACCCTGTTTGTTATTCTGGAAGATAGCGGAAGGTACAACTTTAAAGATTACATTCTATCGTGCTTCTAATTGTGATCACATTTTCATAATGTTTTATCACTAATAAGAGAGTTGTTTACTTACATTTTCTTCGAAAATGACGCATTTGTTGTATGTCACCAACCAATCGTGTTTATTTACTAACTTAATACTAAGCAAATTGATGATTTTATCAGTTTATTTGCGTTATATTGGAAGAAGAAAAATTGAATGAAGAGAAGAAACCATTAGCGCTAGATAAAGACTAAATATATCATTCAACAATTACGCTATCATCGTGACTAAATCAAAATCGATAAGGAATTCGTGGACTATCGAACGATGTATTTAGTATTTCTTAACTTCGGTAGTGTTCTATCTAGGGTTTATTTGCGTTGATAGGTTAATTATTTTGCAGTGGTTCGGCGTCTTTGATTTTTGACTGCAAACCATAACTAAGATAAACGAACTTTAATATTCAAATTTATCTTCAAAGGAAAATGGTGTTCTATTTAAATCAATTTCGAAAAATTCTCTGCTCTTTTACCAAAAATGTTATTAATGCTTCAATATCAATAATATTATTATCGTTTATATACATTGAGAAATACATTGGAAAGTTAAATACACAATGACATACATTGACTCCACTGATCATTCGTAAGTCGAATATAAAACGTGTTTGTCGATCACTTATATCGAAACAGAAATGAAGATTAGTAATGAATTATTTGTAAATCTTGTAGTGTCATATCGCCTATCTCCCGTGTATAATATATATATATAAATATCTACAACACTTATCAACAATCACAGAAACATGTTTCAGATCGCTAGAATTACTTTTGCCAAAAAGGTTAATCGTAGTTTTACTCAAGTAGTCGTTATTTGTTTGCAGACAAATACTAAGAAAGTGTGATATAAATGTTTATTATTCGAGTCAAGAATACAACTTGTACTCTAGGTAGTAAGTAAGTTTACAAAAACGTAAATAATTGAGACGCCGACGATTTCCAACGAAATGCTTTTCGACCAAGGGTCTCAATGAAAAGTTTGCTCGTCCGTAGAAATAATTAATATAGTGTAGTTTGAAAATATTTACAAAATTCTTTTTAGCATCTTTGGTACACACCGTTTATATTATCAATTAGTACTTTTAAAATAATATAATCGTTCAACATTTAGAGTTTTATCAAATATAATAAACATTTCCCCTGTAATAAATTCTTTTTAAGTTTATCAATTTCTCCATCTAATTTTTATAATTTATAAATAAATATATATAATTTTTGTTATAATTCTCATCTTCATTAGTTTAGGAAACTTTTGTACATTGAAAGAATATTGATTATTCATTTATAATTACTTAGAAAAAAGTTGTAGAAGCTTGCGATGACTTCGTCAAATCTTCTGCTAACCCTGCTAATAGTCGAAAAACACTCAATTCACCGCACAATTTAGTAAGTACTTAGAATAGACACTTGTATCTGTGCTCATTACCGCAGCGTAGTAACACCTCCTCTGTGTCCAATTACAAATCAGTGCTTTTACTAACTTACTCTTATCGAAAAACAATCAACAGTACTAAACAATTCGCTTATGGCAAATGACTATGCAAGCTCATCTCCACGAATGCTTTTCGAAGAGTCTCCATTCCGCCAGCTGCTTATTATTGTTGCTGGATGAGAAGTTGCTCCAGTTCGTCAGCGGAGCGCAGTAGGAAGGCCGCCGACTCGCGATAGCCTGTTATCAGCTGCCTCACTGCTGCCATTTCACCACTGCTCAGTTTATGATTAAGCAGAGGCTTCTGTTTCATACTTAAATCAGCAGGACCTGAAAACAACAATATTATTGTTTTGAATTCTTTTTTCAAAACTGAAATTTATGAAATGATTACCGTTTGTTAAAAGACTTCCTGGGTTTGCTGTGAAAGGACTTTGACCAGGAAATAGTGGATAAGGTCCCGCACGCTGGAAAGCTTGTGAAAAGTTTGGTCGGTACATGGCTGTTGGAGCTGCTGATCCAGCTGTGCTTGCAATACCGATGCCATTCATTGGTGTTGAACCCAATGCACTTGATACACTAAATAATCACCAAAAAAAAAGCATTAACATCATTAATTGTAACAATGTACAATGGATATGTGTCATAGAGGAAATTTAAATTCGCACCTTAACGAGCCAGGTTTAATGTCAGGCGTGAGCGCGAGTCCTTTACTAATGGAGTTAGGCGTTGATGAAGGTGTGGTCGATGACGGAAAGACGCTAGAGACGGCATCCGTTTCCAATTTCACCGGCGTGCTGGCGCTAAAATCTAAGCCTCTGTTAATCGATGCAGTCGTGTCCGTTGCCTGCAAACACATCAACGTTAATAAAACAACCCTCATGTAAAGTTTTGATGCTGCTTACTGATGATCCTGGCGGCAATGGCATCGGCTGGCTGACGGGCTCCAAACCTAGACGCATTCGCTTCGCATTGTGGCTTTCGTTCTCGCAGGCGGTCGCTAGAATCTGCTCAGCTTGCACGGATGTAAGATGGGCAGGTGTCGGTCGAGTCTACAATAAAATCACATATTATTAATTATACACATAACACGTAGGCTACACACGCATAACTTACAGCATCCCATGGTGAGTTCGGGTCCCTTGCACGTTTGTTCCTCCTGCAGGACTTCAGATAGGTGCGGATGCGTTTGCGGGCGCGCTCGGCAAACTCTGGAAATTGCCTCGTGCAAGAATCAATGATGGCCTGTATCTTTTCCTTCGGCTGTTTGCTAATGGGCACCATGCGATCCAGATTTTCGTCGACAAACAACCGCACAAACATCTGCAAGGATGACATAGATGTGCTTTTATCAGCTCACGTGAATATTTAATCAAATAAACGAATGGAACAAAGCACACATAACTGAGTAGTCCAGACATTTGCGGCTTCAGCTACGAATGGGAAAACGTATCCGCCTAATGATACACAATTTGCATAAGTAAATATCGTCATACAAGCTGGCTTATCAATCATTCATGCAGCGCGCAGGAGGACCGGTGAAGAAAAAAGCGACTGGATGAAATTAGTGAAATAATCTGTAAATAAACGGTGCCGTTTTTTGCGCTGCGTTTGTCGGTGTCCATTTCGCATGCAAGCAAATGCCAGTGGACAACCTCAGTGTTCTATTTTAGTACATTTTATGCAAACCGCTAACGCAACTTTAATAACACACGACTGGTATATTTTTTCAGGGTGTGTGCGTGAAATGAAAAGGCGATACATGCAAGTGTTGCAATGCGGCGCATACGTACATTGAAGGCCTTCAATCTTTCTGGGTCGTGCGTTTGTGTGTCGATCTTATCGTCACTCTCGTCGTCGTCGTCATCCTCGTCCTCCTTGTTGCCGCTCGAACTCGTCTCGTCATGAGCGGACCCTGTTTCAGCGTTGACTGGACTCTAAAATTCCAACGCAAAAATCGTTAATCTTTAAATATTTAAACGCGCGCGGAAAATTCTCCATGGTAAGTGCAAATCACTCAAAGGATTTGCCCACTTGGAAGTTGTTAATGCAAATACAGAATGTTTGCGATGCAAACTCATTTGACTTTACAATTATTTTAGAACCAACACGATTTACAACCGCCTAGGAGACACTTACAGATTGGTCTCTTGGTGCTGGAGGTGTCGCTTTTCCCCCTTTGGCAAGTCCTAAAGCGTGATACTGTGCCCACAACCCGGCCATCTCCTCACTTCCGGCCAGACCTGACAAGTCAGGCACCTCGCCACCGTTCCTATTGTTCCCTCCTAGAAGCAGAAAAAAAATTGAAAACAAAGCCCTAGATTCGTTACTTGCATCAAATGTGTCCATTGTCTGCGATAATTTTGAATAATATGTCACTGCATGTGTGGAATGTGTGCGTGTAGTGTTTACCTTGTGCTTGATTATGGTAGTTCCATGCCAAGAGCATCAACTTGAATTTGTCGGAATCTTTCATAATGGCGGTTCCTGCAGCAGCCAATCAATCAAAACACGTGTTAGTTAGCAGGGTTGGTAAAGTAAAACCATCCAAAAAACATTCACATCGCATGAGAGTGTACCAGCATCATATAAGGTTGGTGAGCGCAATTAAAATTTCAACTGCGTAAAAATGAAAAGTTTAAATATGCGAATGAGTGAAAATTATAAGAATGCACACTGTACAAAGGGAAACTAATTAATAGTTGGAATTAATTACCGTATAATCACAGACCGGAACATGGCAATTAGATATAAAATTAATAGAAATGATACTACGATGCGTATTTGCAACTATTTGCAAACAACAATGAGTTGAAAAGAATTTAAAAGAGCGAACCAACTCTGCTAACTTGAAGCCATTGGTGGTTTTTTGATTCGCAACGAATTAAATTCCAAAATATTAATGTGTAACTTTTATTAGCTAATGTATTAGAATAATTTAAATATTAGAATAATTGAATTACCTCCAAAATGATCCTCTTCGTTATTCTCCGATGACTCTGGTGTGGACAAGTTCTCCTGAAACAATAGAACGCCAAAATTACAGTCGATTTCATGTTAGGCATGCTTGCTTCAATCATCGCTCCAAGTTTAGACCATGAATATATTTCAGTCGTGAAATGTTTTCCGATGCGATGTTAATGGAAGAAAAAGGTATCGAGAGCCTTGAATGACCGCCGAAGTCGACTTGCATCTCAGTGCACTCGACGCAGATTCGAGTTTTTGTCTTGCCTTCTTGATTCCGCGGTATTCGCGAAAACGCGCAAAAGTTTTTATCGCGGCCGCACTCGACTGGCGTTCTTTCAATAGAATGCAATTTGAGTCTAGGTCACTTCGCCGCCGCTGTCACATTCTATTATGGTATCTACGCTACAAGCAAAAAAACAGCGAATGAACACGTGGTGGTGAGCATTGTCTATCAGGGAAATTGTCAACAAACCATCATTTGAATAGGTAATGTGATAAAAACATACACTAATTGCATTCCCATTGAATGATTAAATGTGGGGTAAGTAATTAAATGACTACCATGCTTATACGTGTTTGGTTTCCTTGTTTACTGCATCGACTTGCGATTACTACCTAAATAGATCCAAAGACAGTTACATAGTTTAATATTATGGGAATGTGACAAGGTTACTACCATACTAGGCTAATCCGACCATGGGTATTTTTATAAATTAGAAATCACTTGGAGTTGGCTTTGTGCACGCAGGAATAAATGCGAATAAAGGTGCGGAAGAAAATATCCGCTCATCATGACCTTCCTCAACATTTTAAACTCCCATTGTGGTTCACAGTTCTCAACATGTCACCGCATCGGGAAAAAACATTTCCAACTGCACCAAACGATTTTCATCAACATCAGAACCCTAAATTGAACACTTGAGAAGCAGCATTCGTGTTTCCGCACGTGCTAAATTTGTTTTGCGCCAACGCGTCCGCTTTGTTTGGCGTCGATAATTCAGAAACTTCGGGAGTTGAAGAGGCGAGTGCGCGCACATTGACCCACACACGCACACCCGTTACCCACATGGTAAAATTCTGCAAGTGCCAAGGTGGGTATCAATTTGCAATACGATGATGTCTTCGTGCATGCGACGACGTGTAATGATACCTAGGCGTTTTTGACGCTCTTTACTCGCCGACCACACTGAGACGCTGTGTGGTGTACTAAATACATGACATGGCGAAGACAGAAAAATGCTCCGTACTGAAGAGAGACTTGATTTACAGTGTTTTAGTTAAAAATTGGATGGATGACTTAAGGAATCATTTAAGGTTTCTCAAGCGGAATTTTAAAAAGTGCAGAATATGCTTGGATATTATTCACCTGATGAATTGATTAGTGTCATTAGGTATTGCATACTCATTTTCATATATCAAGAGGGTATGATTGCTATAGACTGCTTGTAGTGAGCTGCTGATCGTGTCCTCTTGGTGTGCGTTTCGCACGACTGTAATACTGGTACTCCTGGTAATACTAAACTGTAAATTACACCAGATGGTCGTGCACGCAATGCACTGCCTCCTTTTGTAAGTCTTTTTCTCTGACGCGGGCTACTTTTTGTTGTCCTCGGTCGGCCATCGTACACTCAAAGAAGATGGGAATAGTAAACCGAGAAAAAGTTTCGCACGCGAAATTATGCAACTCGGATCAGTTGAAGGTTCCAATGATGAACCAATGAAGTTATGATATGAATTCCTTTGCTCTATCGCCAAGTATGGTCTGAACCAAAGAAACTACGACTAACAAGAGAGAGTCCCTTGAAGACGACTTTTTGCAAATATCATCTTTAAGTACCCAACCGAACCGCGTTCCAATACCCGGCTGCCATGCGGGACGCGGACTTTTATGACTGCGGCACGAGCAGATGCTACCCACCATTTTTACCAAACACACCTTATGCGATGAAGGTGCTGGCGTGTTTTGCTGCATACAATAATTACCTACGCCCGAATTTGTTATCGTTTCGGAATATATCAACGCGAACATCAAAGCAACCCATATCTGCACGTGACCTGCGTACGTGATGAAGTTTTTAGTGTCAGCAACTGCGACGCGTGCGATCCACATGAGGGTTAAATACGGTATGTCATTGCGGTTGCTGCACACCATCGCCTGCGACGCACATTTCCATATTGCAGTGCAAACCTTATCATTTGAAGATCTACGTGCGCCTTTTCCTGGACAGAACAATAAACGCCACCGCAAAAGGAAAGCCAGTTGAGGGTTGCGAGCGGCAGGTTGAAGGTTGGGCTGTGGTAGAAATAAAAATTGGTGCTATTCGGATATTAGAGGCGGACGCGTGGCAGGCGGTGGCGAGGCGGCAGTGTGTTTGTAAAACGTAGAGCGCGAGTACACTCGTATACGCGGTGAGAGAGGACCGGTTTGCCGGGGCCGGGTTATCGATCCGGGTGGCACACAGGACGAGGCAGGTGCACGCACATCCCTTACGAGCCCAGGGGGGCGCGTTACCCACACTCCGCCGCCGCGCAGACGGGTGCCGCGCGCGCTCGCCACCCACTCGCCCACCCGCTGCGCGGTGATGCGCGCCCACACGCACTCACCGCCCCCGCGTGCTACCGCACCCGTTGAGGGCGGCTGACATGGAAGGAGTGCGTCATCCGGCGTCAGAGAGAATGCCGCGTCGCCCGCGGTCGCCGGGCATGCACGTATGCCGCCGATAGCATGCATCGGACACGCTGCAGCGCATTTCTCTCTATGCGGCACTAACTTCATTGATTAACAATGGTAATTAATCTGCTTAAATTATTCGGACATGCGTTCAAATTTTACCTGCAGAGAGGAAACATCTCCAAACGATATATCAATTTGCGGATGGAGAAGAAAGTCAGTGAAGAAGTCAAAATTCACTTAACTCCAATTGGAATCCCTCAATATCCATTTCAACTTTGTGCAAATTCCAGAGTAACTGTACTAAAAAGTCTTAATCAAAAGTGACTTCATCATAATGATAGTCACTGCTAATATGCAATTATATTTCGTAGATAGAAGACGAAAAAATGGAAGTCATGGCGAGTTAGTAACCTAAACCTACACAAGTACACCAATACACGTGAATGTCCTACGCGTATTCACAGTCCTAGGCAAGTTGGCAAGCCGCGAGCACACCCGACGAGAAAGACAGCAACGCTTAAAAGCACCTGTTGAGTTAATAATGCTAGAGACACGCCGCCTCACTGGAACATTGGCATTTACATATTTCGTCATTCACGCACAGGCGAGCACAAGGCGCGCGAAAGTACGTTACGCAATGTCTTGCGTCCCTTGTCGGCAGGCGCTATCTTCTCCACCTTGTTCACGGCGGGGTCGTGCATGGATGGGTACCGCGTAAAAAACCTAGACTAAAATAACACATCTGAAACAAAAGTGCGTGCGTTGCGGCTGCAATGGGGAGCGGCCGGCAGCCAGCCTGAAAATTAAAGCGAAAAATTTCATCCGGCCTGCAAACCAGTATAACCAGATGCTAGATATCCAGGAGACACGATTATGTTTTGCTGCCAGTGAGGCGACCAGAAGCCTCATCGCTTGCACTCGCGGTGACCGATAACGGGCGGAGTGCGCTTATCAACAACGTACACAGACTGCTGTTTTGTTCATTCAATCTTATCCTGCGATTAAGGCACGCGAATATTTGCCTTTGGATGAGTGAGGGAGAAAAAATGGGCAGGGTCATTGTCATTAAAAAAATGAAATAATTCAATTTCACGCAATAAAAATTGGTATCCATTAATTTTCGTGGAATACTAAGCAAGTTGATTATTTTAGTGTACCTACGATGGTTATGCTCACCGGTGCAGATTTACGTGAAATTTTATGCATAACTCGTCTAATCGACCTTGAATACCATCCACACTCGCGAGTGCATTTACTCGTACGATAAAAATCAAACGGTTGCACCACATAAATAATGTGCACAGACCGATAATCGCAAATTACCTGTATCAAATTTTTAACGACAGCGCAGCGTAATTAAATTTAATTAGCCGATAAACACAAGTGAGTTGCTTGAAAACACGAATTACGCATGTTTGCTATACCAATCTTTTTTGTTTTTTCACTTTACAACTCACGGAAAAACCATGGTGAAAATCTCTTACCTTGTGATGCTGAATGATGGCCGTTGCTTTACGTTTGGCCGACATGGTTACGACAATAATAATTTGTGTAAATGACCCGGTGCAGTCTTAACAGTGTCGTAGCGTGGAATTCACTTGCGGGACGAACTTTCGGTGCACGTGCATAAATTATCGTTGTTTAGAAGCCCGACCGTGACCAACTAACAGTATCTAATGTTGAGATAGGTCAAGCGCCGCCGATGTCGATTGGTCGCTTACGTCACGAGTCGCGGCACTTCGCGCGCGCGGCTGTTGGCGGCGCGGCGAGTGCGTGCGGCGGTTCCTTGCGAATTTAAAGCGAATTTAACTTGAGGACGGTGCCGGCCGCACAGCTGATTCCGTAAACAATTGCTTAGGCCCAACTAGCTGTAACTTGCTGCCCTTCGTGGATTCAGGGAATGGTGAAAGCAGTGTGTTGGCTTTCAGTTCGCACACTCTGTTGGATACCAAATGGAATTGCTCACACTTTTATGTGTTTGGAATTTTATTGTTGCACTTGAATCACGTTTGCTGCGTTTTGCGGAGAGCTTTCCGCACCGTCGTGGCAGCACGACGACCAGTACGTGAGCAACTGAACGAACTGAAGGCGATGAGATATTATCCCCCACTAGGCGTCTGCCGGCGCCGTGCGCGTTCCCTGCGCGTGGCCGGCCCATCCCCACCCGCGCACGATGCGAGCCACGGTACAAAAACGAGGACTTGGTTCCCTGAACCCTACGAAAAACCGCTGCCACGGTTACCGAGGCGCACGCACACCGGCGACATGCGACAGCTACGGCCGAAGAACAGGGAGTCGACCTCAACCTCGCTGCAGATAACCCCGAAGTTAAGCGCGGTTCGATCTCCTTCAAACTGGTCCAATCTTGGGAGCGAATATTTTACATGCCCCAAACAATGTACCAATACAGTAACACAACTCAATCCAGATCTACGATTTCTGAAAGTCATTGACATGAAAATCCAGAAATTGGCTTCCTATACTTCTTATGGGAAGGACTGATTACTCTTCACTTTGTTAGTTTTGAGTAATATGTACCGTATTGCGAGAAACAAAAGTAGCAAACAAATCCTTCGTCCCCTGTAACACGCCATTCACGCTACTAACAAACCGAAACTCGTAATTACGTCGCATTCACATGCTCCACTGATGCGCTCACGTTGCGTTCCCCCTTGCAGTGCGAGGATGAAGGGTACATCTTAATCCGTCGTCGCGCTCGCGACGCGGGAGGTGGTTGCGACCACGCGTCATACAAACTTTCCACAATTTCTGCCCGACGTTGAGGGAGTAGGCCCAAAAATGGAGTTGAGGGTTGTAAGGGTGCAGAGAAAGAAACCTGAGAAGGAAGCGCATGGTTGATGACATAAGAAAGCAGGAGGGGTTGAAGAAAAAGAATATAATTGGACAAGGCAACTAAGTAGGCGCATGTATTAAGGATATGTGACTTTACAAAGTACCCAAATTGCAAATAAATTCTATTTTCAATTTAATTAATCTATAAAATGCAAATAAACGCATACCCGTGGCAAATCGTAATATTTCACGTGTCCAGCATGTATAACTATTGACGTTTTTGACTTCATATGCTATATGCCCGCGCGCAAGGGTGAACGAGGAGGTGTAAGAGTGTGAGGCGTGGACGCACACACAGGCAGCAGGAGTGTGATGTTGGGTGGTGTTGGGTGGCATTGGGCAAACTCCACACGCCCGAAAGTATACCGTACTCGATACTAGGGCCTCCTCACACGCGCACACAATGCCCATCCTGATCTATACGCATCATGTATGGAATTCACGAGACATGCATGTGCCTGCGTCAGTAAGCGTGTGTACCCATTAGTATCGAAGCCCCACGCGGTTGTCAAAGGGCCCCACCCGCGCCGCGCCCGATCCCCGATGACCCCAGCCCGCGCGCCCACCACCCACACGCCGGCCGCTGGCGTGAGACACGCACACCCGCCCGAAACCGCGGGCGGACATGGACACACATTTCTGCAACGGCGCACACGCTCGCATTGTTGTTGCGAGCACCCGCACCAAAGGAGTGCTGATGCACTCGGCGAAACACAAAGGCAGCGACATTTACGTGCATATCCGAATTCAATTCCAATTGCCGTGCATTGCGCATTTGACGATGAGTGTGGTGCGTAGCGGATGATTGAAAAAAATTACAATCGCAGCCGCTCCTTCCGGAACCTAACGCAATGCTTGCGGTGTACAGTAAACTTTGCAGATTGCCCCAATGACATTAATATACACTGCTATTTCCAGTTAAATTAGGGTCTATTTGTATGGTGAGACATTAGTTACGCTAGGGTGTTGTTACGAGCCTGTCAAGGTTTCCAATTCAGTGAATTAAAAAGAAAAAACTGCTATGGACACTTGTTGCAATACTTTTTATCGATGTTTGAAACACGTTTCGCAAGTGTATACAATCATGCATACTAATCAGCTGCCCTTTTTGTCTGTCCCTTTCAGAAAATGTACCAGAAAAGAAATTGCTGAAATGGCAAATCGACAAAACGGTTTTTATTCAATTACGTCCATCAAAACTAATGCCAGCGCCACCTACAGATACAGTTCGAGTATTTTCGGGATGATTTACGGCAAACGACTTCAACTATTAACAGCGATGACAAAGGAAAATAGATTTTTCCATCGCTCCACCCTTACCCTCGCCGCAAAAAGCAACTAGCAACATTCCTTGCCCGACTTCTCAGTGGATTTCATATAACTCCTACAACAGCGAGAAACACGCATACAGCGCGCTTTAGAAAACACGGAAAATATGAAGAGAAAAAGCACCAAGGCAACCTATCCACACAAATACAAGCGTCCGCGTAGAAACGAAACGCAGAGGGTTTTTTTGCTGGCGTTGAGGACGAGAGCCAAGGGGTAGTAGCCGCCCACCGGTATTGGCGGCGAAAAAGGAACGGTCGCAGAACTGGGGGGAGGCAAAAAAGAAAACCAAGAAATCTCCAGTGTCACTGTCGGTAATGTGTTTCGCCGTACGTGAGCGCCGCTCATGTGCGCGAGCACGGCGAGAAGCCCTAGATATTTTTTGCTCTATTTCGTCCTTCCCGACAACCCGAAGCGTTCCCCTCGCGCGCGCTGCACTGACATGTGAGTAGTGCGGCAAAGAGGGGGCGGGGGTTGGCTGGGTTTGCGTGTCTCTGCTAGTCTCAGATCTCTGCGGGCTACGAGGCTTATCACCCCTCGCCGGCGTACAACTCCCCCATCGCGCGAGCGCTGTTTGCGCCGCCGCCCAACCACCCACCCGCCGGCAAACGCCACACGGCAGAGAAAATTAGTAACAACCAAGCTATACAATTCGCATCTATCAATCCATTTATTAATAGAGTGTGCTGGCATTAAGAGCGCAAAAAGTAGGTGAATCCACGCTTGATTGAGATTTGCGAACGGCGCACACGGCGTGCACTTGCAAGCGCTGACCCTAATTGTCAGATTACTCGATTTAATGGCTGTTTGTTACACTTCAATTATCCGCGCGCTGGAAGCCGGAGCGTTTACGTTCATTCAATAGACCGCTCCATCTTCCGACTCAACGCAGGTGCAGGCGAGCAATTAAGCGAATAAATCAAACTTTGGTCGCCTTTCCTGAACGCAACCAACCATCGTCGCTCAACAATTTCGAATATTACTCGCTCATAGATTATAGATAAAACATGCCGGCGTCAAGCTAAACTTTTCTGAAAGCGGTGTTTCACCGACCCGCTTCTTGTTATCTCCTCGGTAGCTCGTTACCTACCAACGGCCCCAGGAGATACGACTTTGCCGGACCCTCTTTACTCGCGGCAACTGCCCTGGCAATCACACAACAGACGACCCCCTCTGACGTAGTAGAGATGATGATGACAACCGACATAAGCGACCCGCAGTCGACCGCTCCTATGTTTCCACTCAAATGGATTCGGCACGCAAACACATGCGTAGGTTCCTTTCACACTGACGCCATTGCATGAGGCGGCAATAAATAACACAGTGTTATTTATTAATTTTTAACAGTGGCAGGAGCAGCAAATCTTACTGGAGATATTGTGTCAAAGAAATCAAGTGCTGAGGAAGAACGTGACGTCAGGAGAAATGATGAAAACCCCTAAAGGTGTTTCTATGAGTACAAAGGGTTATCCAGAGGAACACACAAACGAATCCTAACTCTTTAAGCTAATAAGAAGGAAATAAAACTCGAGAATAAACTGGGAATTAGTTGATTATCATGCATTATCCATATTCCCTTAAATTATTTTAGCCCCAAATATAACTAACCCCATCATCATCTTGGTTTTGTGTTCGGCATTTATATCCCCCCCGAAACACAGGCATATAATATTTTTTTTTTACAGAAATAACCGGACGAAAATTTTATGACGTTGCTTGCCAGCTGGACCCAGCGAGATGCGCTAACAGGCGAATGTGCGGTAATGTCATATGCCACCGACCGCATCATGGGCCTTATTAACCATGGTATCATCTATAAAATAATATAGTTATATAACGTTAATATCGCCGCCACCAGTACGTGCATGCCGAGAAATGACGCCGCTGTAAATAGGGGAGGAATTGTTGTGGCGCGGCTCATTTCGGTTTTATATTTGGGCGCTGTTATCATTATTACGGTTGTTGGGGATGTAGAAGTTACTCTAGCACCGTGTCTACCACACTTCTGGGTTATGACCAAAAAGATTAATAAAAGATTAGTTTTCCTTTTTAAGAAAAATTATAAACAATTCTAATTTGTACTCCTTGTTGGTAAAAATTACAGCAAAATAATGAATCCAACTTCTTCATAAAGCAATTACATCTTTATTGCTATATATAGTTTAGGGCCAATTTTCAATATTTGTTTGCGCCGATGAGATTGATTAAATCGATCATACGAGAATGGTTTGTGTACGGATGGTCTACGAGATGAATACGTCACGGTTTTATGTCACTCTGGAATTGCCCTCTTCTTTGTGGCTTGTCACGGTGGGCCTTTTACCCCGCTGCATCCTAGCGAGCAGCATTGCATATTAAATGTCGTTTTGTTACGGCCAATCATTCTTTAATCGCGCTACCGTGCAACATCACAGACCATTTAAGGAATTAGCTGGCAGGACTCGGCGGCGACAGCTAACCGCATAAATCCATTACCAAATTTGAAATTTGACAAATTCGTTGGAATATGCATGACGCCATCAGGCAAGGTGGAACCGAGATACGCTCCACGGAGAGCAACTAGAGCGCACTCAACATATAAGCATAATCGTCAACATGTTTGACTTAAATTCCCTCTACGACCAAACATCCCAACATCGACCGAATATGTTGTGCTAACTCTGCTAGCATGGAGAGCATTAAGCTAGAACTTGTTTGATGGTATATGGAGAGATATGACTGTCAACGACAATGTCATGCCTGCAATTGCATGCAAGTTCTAATGATCTAGTGTGTTGGAAGAAAAAAAGTGCTGCGTTTGTATCGCGACTGTCACCCGCTAGTGTGACAAGCAACTTTAGTGTAGTTCCATGCAGCGAAAGATGATCTTCGCGAAGTTTGCAGGTGCTGGTAGCGCGTTGTGTACCCGCGCGAGCCGCATTGTTGGACTGCGACACATCAGCATGACGCCAAAATTAGGCACCCTTCACGACGGCAAGTACAGGTGGAAACAGTACTTCCGTAGTATCATCGGTAACCGCGAGCAGGTTGGCTACGGCTGGAATGGTCAGCCCTGCTATGAAGACACATCCCTTTTTCCATTCCCGTCCATTAGATACAAAGAGCCAACGGCTGATCTTAAAGCCCTCCACGAGAAGGAAAAGGGTGATTGGAAAGAGCTGACTATCGCGGAGAAGAAATGTTTATACCGCGCTAGTTTCTGCCAAACATTCGCGGAATTTCAAGCATTTACAGGTACTTGGAAGACCATAGTGGGTTGTGCCCTTGTTCTAGTATCTATTGGTTTATGGCTCAACGTCTTTATGTATACTTTTGGTAAGATTGTTACGAAATGTTGTTTCCAGTTATAACAACTATTTGTTTAGTTTATAGTCAAACGCCAATTCCAACTTCGTTCACTCCTGAGAACATTAGGGCTCAAATGCGTCGTCAATTGGACCTGCATATAAACCCGATAACTGGCATCAGTGCCAAATGGGATTATGAGAAGGGCGAATGGAAGAATCCGGACAAGTGGTTTCAACCAGCAAATCCCTATATCGATCCTGACACTGGCGACGAGGAGTGCAACAATTATCGCGAATAACCATATCATGTTCATCATTTGCTATTTTACAACTATTTTGTGAAATTACCGTTTGGACTGGAATATATTAAAATTCATTTCTGGTGCTTTGCCCATACAAAGTTAATTAACCACTGGCTGCTTAATACTTTTTCATTGATTCCACAAATGTTTTCTGAAAGAATATAAGATTCCAAATTGCCTCAGCTGGCTGGCTGCTATTTTCGTCTTGCGGACAGTTAATATCCTTGTGCGTACCGGGTTGTTTTTTGTATCAAATAACAATCAATAGTCCAGAAGACGAAAAAAGATGGAATAGGGACCGAGGCGCAGTAAGCGATCCTTTGTTCGTACGGAGCGGACGGAAGCACCGCGGACGTATAAGGGTAGCACAAATACACCCTTCTCTAGGAAACCTTATAATAGCGAGTGCCTGGCGTCCACGAGTCTCATTCACCCTTCCTCCTCGCGCTTGCCTGCCCGTCCGTCCGTCCGCCCGGTCGACCGCCTCGCAATACCGTTTCGAGTTGAGACCCTTGGAGTCCGATCCCTCGACCTCCACCTCACTCACCCTCGCCGCTCCACTGGCGCACAACTTCCCGCGCTCACATACACACACCCACGCATTCGCTCCTGCCTCACACTCCTTCGCGGATAGAAGGATAGGAAACGGTCATTCACTCATTCCCTTCGGGCGCGGACGGTAGGTGGACACATCCAAGATAAGGGTTCAACATGATCCGTTAGCTGGGTGCGATCCACGAGACCGAGGCCGTGGGATGTGGGTGGTAGCGACCCTCATTGCGGTCGTGCTGCTTTTACTCCAGGCAGCAGGCGCGGCGCAAACAGCGAAGAACACATCTAAGGTTTATTTCAGTTTTGAGGCTTCGAAAAAGCCGCCGCCGTCGGGGGACCAACCAAGCACACTCAACCCACTTGCCTCCGTTTTTAGTTATGAGTGCGCAGCGGCGTAATGCTAAATTCCCCACATTCGCCTGCACTTTCCGTCGAATTCAGAAACGGTTCATGTCAAACTGCGATGAGAATGGAAGCGACCCAGCGCGGCGATTGAAGTAAAATGCATAAAACGAATTGCATTTTTACGCCTCGCCCGCGGGGTGATAAAAACAAGTAGTTGCAGTGTGTTATATGACGTACACCTCTAAACTGGCGTAATAATTCTTTTGAAATTATGCGATTTATTCCTGGCGCACGAGTAAGGAGCTGAGCGGAGATAGATGGACGGCCCTTTTTTACCACCGCGGTCGTTACGAGCGCGCGCGGTAGTAAAGGAGGTGTAAGGGTGTAAGCCGAGCCTCGGGTGCGGCGCGCATATATGAACACGTATTGACGTATTGTGAATTATTCGGAATCCGACAGTAACTCGTCGTTTAAGTGGCTGGCTGCGAGCGAGACAGCGTTTTGATGAGTTTGTGCTTTTACAGCGGTGCTTAGTTCTTAATGGTCGTCGATAACACATCACCCACACACACTACCCTCATCCCACTGCACCCCATCCCATCAAGATTGAGCGCACAAACCGAGTGTGCTGGAATGTCGAGAGTCGTACTAGCTTCTTTTGGGAAGCAAGCAAAAAGTCGATCCTGTAGAAAAAAAACTTTCCGCCGGCAAGCAAGCAAAGTTGCAACAAAAAGAAGAAAAGCGCAGAGACGCCCGAGAAACAGTTTTTATGATGTAGCGCCGTCAGCTTCAACGTCAGGGGGCGGCCGGAGGTGTAGAGTGTGAGCAGAGAAAGATCCCCGGAGGGCCTAACCTGCCAGATATCCGAAACGAGGACTTTCTCGCTCTCCACTCTCCACTTCGAGTCCCGACCCAAGCCGGATGTGTTCCGCCCGTGTGCCAGCCACCCAACCCCACCACGCGCCGCCCTCGGCTTCTGTGAGCCTGTCTGCTGCTTTCGTTTCTCCTTTGCCGCTGCAATTTACTTGATGAAGAGAGGTTGGGGAGTCGGGGACGACACGTACCCCTGTGCGCACCCTTAATGCCGTCGAGCCAACATCCTTACTGATATTGTTGTACACCAAGGAAAAGATATTCAAGAAAGATAACGACTTGCTAAAATAAAAATTGATAAAAATTTACAAGTAAATTAGTAAATATGCAAAAACAAAACATCGGCACAATAAATGCGAAGTGTTGGGATGCGCTACGAACAAAGTTGTGTGTGCGAACAAATGGGGTGTGCTTGTTGACGGTGAAAACACTTAATTCCTCGGCGCGCCAAGCGTGACTAAACATAGCATTCAATTTATAAGCCCATGAATACATTTGAAAATGAAAAGAAAAAACGATTGGTATCAATCATTCAAAAATTAAAACACCCCTCTGTAGTGACAAACACATTTTCCGGCGGCGCATGCACGCAGAGTATATTATTGCAGACACCCTGGATGCCTGCAATGTGGCGGTAAAAGCGACAACATGGACATAAATTAAATTGTATGCTGTTTTAGGTCCAACTGGACGGACACGTGCCCGTACGTCCTGCGTACGGCAGGCAGACATTCAGAGGATGCAGGTAGTAGTAAGTCTTCCGGGCTGAGTGCTTGTTATATTTTCCCAACCCAACAGGCCTCCAAACCGCCCATCTAGGCTGCGAGGCACGTCAGCCAGCGCGGACGATCGGACATTCGGCCTCGACTCTGTGCGGCTCGGGGCAACACACTATTTGATCGATAGTGTCCACCGCAAAACTCCCCCATAACACACGCACACCAGCAGAGACACACACGCGGGGCTAGATCGAAAACTGTGTAACACACATGCCGCGCGCGAGCAGTGTCCGCTTAATTATACGCACCCCTCTTTCCTTATGTGCATGCGGCTGCTTGTCCACCCCCGCAACTATCAACACTTAACTAATTTAAAACATCGGAACATAACAAACCTTCAAAAGTTGAAGTGTATGATGGTGCTTATTCCGAAAGAACTTTTCCCAACTATCGTTATTATTATTAGAAGAATATCAAGTTTCCCGTTCTAGAACCAACCAAACACGTTGAGGGTTGTGCAGAATTGTATGGAAGATGCCGCCTGGATAGCCTGTCAATCGGATATCCGGAGCTGGATTTTAACTGGCTCCCTTGAGAACTAAAACTCGCTGTTTCAGCTGCCGTCAAAAATGTACAACTTCTTTTTCCTTTTCGCATCCGAGGAAATTTTTCAACAGAAAACAAACTAATTCAAGCAAGAGCAGTTTCTCCTTTCAAAAAAGACATGCGAGTATTAGCAGATTTAAAACTACCGCCTTTTTTCTTTGCAAAGTATGAACGTAAGGAGTTTGCTTCCATCAATTGCATCAGATGCTGGAATTGCGCTGTACTCAAAAGCAGACGTCTCTGCGTTGGCGACAAAACTGGTGTGCGCGCTTTGAGAAGGCAAATAAAACGATAAGATATCTGTAGTATCCAAGAATAGCGCTAGGTTGGTGTGAGTGTCGTTGGCACCGAGCCGCTCGTTGCCAGAGAGGTGCAGCATCTTTTGCACAGCAGGGTTACTCCGGTTTTTATCCTCTTTATAGTTGCAGCCGCGTCTCTTGGAAGCGCATGGAAGCCATTCGATGGGCGGAAAGAATACAAGACGCCGCTTTAAAGCTGACCTCATTGCAGCGTGAAATATAGAAGCGATGCGGACGCGGGGGCGGCAAAGCTCCCGCCGGCGCGCACCGTTCCGCGCCCCATTCGTTTTAGTGTATTTTGCAGCAAGTGCATACTTTGGACGTCTTTTTTGAACGAGCGCGCCGGAGTTTGGAGATTAGAAAGAAATGGAGCGTCGGCACGTGCATGCACGCTAGCCGCGCGCTGCCTCTGGCGGCAGTGCCGGTGACGGCAATAGTGTTGGATAATATTGAGAGTAATTCAGGTTTATTGGCAATAATCGCGCTAGATATGGCTTCTACAGACATGCCTCGCCTCGGATAGCAATTTTAGTGGTGCACTATGACTGCGATGCTTACTGCCGCTTACGGCAATGGGGCGGCGTGGGCGACCGCACCACCCCATGGCGCTGGCGCTCATCGGGAGCGCGGCCAAAGCGGGAGAATGGCTTTCGTATAAAGGTGTATTATTATTTGCCCAAAGTGCACTACCACCCCTCCCAGTGGCGCGGGAGGCTTTGGCGCTTGTCGCATTCGTATGTTATGGGTTGTATTAAGTTGAACGTGAATCCGCTTTTGTTTTAAATTTTTGCTAAACGAGCCAAAGAGGAAAACTTCCATAAAGTCCAGAGTACAACGCTATTTTTTCCTTATATTAAAGTATAATTGGGACTTGTATTATGAGCTGCATATGCTGACTGCTTTCGGTGCGCTTAATTATGAACAACGGCGGAAACAAAACCATAATAGTTGAATCCCTTTTCAACCAGAACGGAAAAGAAAGTCACTGCGCATATAAAAAGGTGTGGGATGGAATCAATTTTTGCTCGGCTCTATTTATACGTCCAGCCGTTGTTATTGTGATTTAGAATATTGAAAAACACGCGTAAAAAAAAAATTAAAACTTCATTCCTTCCAAAGGAGTTTCTAGTGGAATACTCATCTCTGCAATAAAATAAAATGGATAGTCCAAAATGAAACTATTTCTCTTCGATAGTTTCTATCAAAGAATATCATTAGCACCAAGCTGTTAGATTATAGGTTGGAAGTGAACAGAAACGATTTGTCTGTATGTCTCGGCGTTGTTGGCAAGCGACCAAAACAGTATTCCCTAACCGTAGCCCCTCCTCACCTCCTCACACGAACAAAAGGAAGGAACATTCATCTTTAGCTCGCTCCAAAGGACCTTATCCTCCGCCCGCACTCGCGCGCTCATCGTAGCACTCATGATTCATCCATGTTCGACCGTAAGTCCGTCCGAAAATTCACCCCGGCCGTCCCTTTGGCCATCCGAAGGCTCAGGCCAGATGAGTATCCTTTAAATCCCTCGCGTCCGACGGCTGCGTCCTTTCTTGACGTCCATGCGAATCTCCCGGCCTCTTTACCGCGACCCACAGCACCCACACCCCTGCGCGCCTACCTACGCTCGCAACGTATCGGCTCCTCTCATATCCTCCAAGTACCTACACACGGGTCGCTTCGACATGCGGACAGACCTAAACTTTCATAAATACGAAGCCAGAGGGTTTAGGACGGACGCTGCTTGGGCCGTTCTCTCGGGTCAGGAGGACTCTTTCTCAAATTCCCCGCTTGTACCCTTTTCGCACACAAATATTTAAACACGAAATCAATAACCCGCACCGATTTCTCTTCATTTGCTCCTGGAGACGTGCCTCGTGCGGGCGTGAAACATTAAAGCCGTGAAAATCGTCACGAGCAAGTGTCAATGTGTCATAACAACTCAACACGCCCGAACCGCATGAACAATTGATGCGCTAACCAGCGATTGAATTCGTCGACGTATCACGTGAATTATTGGGGCGTTCGCAGGTGGAAAACATTCCGTCAATCATTATCCATGCCTGGAAATATTCAAGTCCGGCTGGGCGATTGACAGGTCTAAGTAATAAATTTATTATCGCTATCCGCCATCGGCTAGCGTGTTGTGAAGTTGTACAGACGGCGAAACTTTGATTAAAGTTTGAGTTTTCAGATGAATATCATCGCATCCAATCCCAAATTTTGATAAAATTGAGAGACACGGATATTAGGGTTAAAGGGTCGGGTCTCGGACCGTAACCAAAAGGGATTGCGAATTACTCTGTGCGAGAGTTTGCGGTTGAGCTGTTTGTTTGGATTTCATATTCAGTAGGGATGGAGTGATGACGAAGCTGTTAATACCATTCAACTGTCCTGCACGGTGTATGTACGTAAATGCGACCCGAGAAGAAAAGGAAACAACTCTACTGATTTCAAGGGTTGAAATTGTACGAGTTAATACCAAGCGTGTCGCTTAAATTAGAAAATTCATTTTTGCGTTAGATATAAACTTAAAGCCAATTGATAGTTTTGCAAGGAATAAAGAAATAAAAACCCAAAAAAAACATAATTGTTAGTTTTATTAGTGTGTAAATAATGAATTAATAAATTATAAAGCTAGGTGTTAGTAGAAGTAGTGTGCCATCGCCTCTCGAATGAAATGATCAATTAGCCTACTCACGTTCTTGCTTTCCAACTTGAGCGCATCCTCATCGGTGCATCCTAAGCTGCGCATGTACTTCAAGTAGGTGGTGGTGATGGGCATGGAATAGTCGATCTCGCCAGTCATAAATCCTACGCGCCTATTCTTCTCGTCGCTCTCGCGTTCTATGCTCTCCATGGGCGACCAAAGCTTGGGGGTGGATGTGATGGCATCACCGTTGCGCCGTGCCGACTGCTGATCTGATAAATGATTGAGATGTCGCTTTTTCGGCGGTGTCTTGAGTTGCGGCGGGCGCTCTGTGGGCTGTAGTAGATTGCAGACGTCCAATGGATTGCTGGAGCGTTTCGGTTCAAGGGTCTGGTTCTTTGTTAATGGTTCGACAGTTTTGCTGTGACTTTGAGATATTTTCCCATTTTGTTGCGGCTGCGGCAAATCGTGTGTTGAGTCGGCAGTGTCATCCTCCTTCGCAGATAAGGCCGGGTGGGATAAGTCCACCGGAGTGGAAGTTCTGTGAGGCACGGGCGTGTGTGGCGGCTCTGCGTCCGGCGTGGGCGTCGGGGTGACGTGAGGAGGCAACGAAGGTAATACAGCAGCGGGTGACACAGTCGGCGCCGCTATCAGCGGCAGGGTGGGACTTGGACTCGGCGTCGGCAGCACTGAGATGGGCGACGGGGAGCGTGGATGCTTTTGACATTCGGTGCAACCCAAGAGGAAGCGAGTGACGGCTTCCCGCGGCAGGAACGCATACGTCTCCGTTATCTGCAAAACGAATGCGAAACAATTGCTTGTATACTTGTTACAATGTCGACGGGCGGTGGAATTGCAAATGGCATTTCAATAAATGCACCTCCCGCTTCCACCCTCGCGTTTGCTTTTTCAGCGGAGGCGTCTTTTATACGAGTGCTGACGCGAAATGAAAATACAGCAAGTGAAAAATGCACTAAGCGAAAGCAAGAGTACGGCGACAATAGCAAATTCGATAAAGCATATTCGGCAAAGTCCTGTGCAACAAAAGCAGTCAAAATATTGACAGTCAACAGGTGCTTCTCGGACAGAATCTGCCGAATGTCAAGCAAGCACCGAAACACAATTACTGCCTGCGTGCTAAATGTACACAGTGGTACACATATCTCTAACTCATTATTAAGCAGTCTCCTTTCACTCTCGGATATTACGCTTCTCTTGTTTCCATTGAAATTTTTAACTGAGACTTGCACTTACCGTTCGGTATGTTCGCTTTTGCCCAGCGTGTTTTCCAGGACGTCCTTCCAATTCAACATGTACATTGTAGATGATGTCAAAAAAGTTTTCCACGATTGCTACCTTTCTGTGAACCGCTTCGCCGCTTGAATTCTGCAAACAAGAATAAAATGTAATTTAATTACAAGTTACGACTTTCAACCATAAAATGCTTATTGAACGCCGAGCATAATGAAGCGTTTTTAATTTACCACTTTATAACTAGCGTATAAGAATCGCGGATGAAAAAACAGAGAGAACTTCATGAACGTGTCTAATCCTCAGTGTAGTTGACCTACATTTGCCGCCTCGCATCAGGAGTGGTGCGGCGCGTGTGAGTGCCGCTACCACGTTTTTCCGCGCGCACGTACTCGTAGCGAAACGCGGCGGCGTTTGTTAAAACAGCACTGAGGGAATCGCAGGAAATGGCGGCGAACACTACACATCTATATAGCCTGTAATGTGGGGGAGCGGGACACGAACTAAAAAGGGACGTCGGCAACCCGACGCCGGCCGGGTCCCCCGATGCGACGGAGGATGATTCGGCAGCAGAAACGAAGAACTGCTGGATGAGGGTAAAACCCAACCCGGCGGGCGGCGGGTGGCCGGCGGCGGTATGAGTGAGCGCAAGTCCTCTTAGCGCTTAGCGTGGGCGAAGCGGAGGTGACCGTGCCAGCGGTTTGGGAGCGCCACTACGGATCCGACCTTTCTATCCCCTGCCATCCCCTGGAGCCTCAAAGAGGCACAAAGGAAAAATGGCTCCCTCTGGCGCGGCCGTAGGGTTACTATGGTTTTGCGCGTGATAAAAACCTCTCACACCAGAAATATCCTACAAAAATCCATTTTGAAAAACAAGAAAAAGATAAGAAAATAGTCCGCTCGGTGTAGAGACTCGGATAATGTAGGTTGATTGATTCTATTGAATTATTATGAATGTCAAATTTTGAGGAAAACCGTGACTGTTAAAGATATACACTTAATTAATGTAGCAACACAACATTGTTTGCAGGGGAGTTCGAATCAATTAGCGAGGATAGTCACAACGCATATATGAAGTCGGCAAAGCGCAGGTGAGCGAAATTAAATTCGATTTCGTTCTTTTGATGATTCATCCCCTTACAAAGTAGATGCGAAACGTCACAGCATTCGAAATAGCGAGTTGGGGGATCGGGGTGTACTCGAAAGGCAGCACATCGCAACTCCTGATAACTAAGTCTACAAGCAACGGCGACGGGGAGGCGGCGAATGCCAAATGAAATAAGAAGCGAGCGCCTCATCTCTGGCTGTCTCCTTGCCTCTGCTTTCAGTCGGCTCAAGGCGAATCACTTTAATAACACGCCTGCAAGAAGACACTTGCGAAAAAGAGAAAACACGGCCAGAGCATGGCATTAATTAGTTTTGAGACAAAATGAGTATAACAAAGTGAAAATGATAAAAGTGTTGCTGAAATTTGCGACACAACACAAAAAGCAGAAATTCGAAACCACCTTCTCATTTGAAGCAATTGCACAGCGTTAGCAAACAGAAATATAAAACGAATAGCTATTTGCGTCCACAGTATGCCGACCATGAGTTCGCTGACATTCGTACATTGCAACAACCAAATTTACATTGTAGTTCAATTTCAAACATTTCAAGTACGCAAATGTCGCTCTGCTTCACAAAAGCCACAATAAATAGTACCGAGCATTGCAACAAATGCGATAATCAGTACGATCTCCTACCAGTTTGCCTAGTCATCAAACGTTCACTTTGCGCATCGAGTTAAATTACTGCAGTGCACTAGAGTGGCATTTAAATTCGAACAAACAGATCAACATGTGGTTATTTGTTTTTTAAATAACTGCACAGTATCAACAGGTGCAGATTCGTGTTTCCCAATTTACAATCGTTCCTACGTGTTAGCGCGATGCGGCCGTTCGCGGCCGGCACGCGTAAGGAAAATAAAATATATTCGGCAAAATAAGAAATCACAAAAGCCCACATCGAAGCTAAAAGCATTCAACTAAGCATGTCGCGACCTCTATGTCCGAACAAATCAACTACAGCTATCGACTTGAAGGCGACAAAATAGAGTGCATGTTTTCGGCTACCTGCCACTTCGTGGCGCCACTTGCAAGTTCGCTAGATATCTCTAAACCTTTAAAATGTTTTCACACATTTGAAAATAAACAAAATATTATTCTTTTCCCCGCATTGTTCATATTGATTTCCCAACACTTTACCTCATCTCGAGCACCAATCCTAGAATAAAAGATCCAATGATCAGTAGAGAATAAATTCAAGACATAGGAATCGTGAATAAAGGCTTCAATTTTATACCAGAGGCCTGCATAAAGTCTGCAAAAAAAAAAAATAACAACAACCCATTATTGCGCGGCGAGCAGTTGACGTGCTTCGATGACTGGACGCCGGCGACGTTTTCCGAGATAGTCTACTAAGTGCTCGTCGCCGCGCGTTTGCGACGATCCTAGACTGACACCTGTTGAGCTCGAGCGCACCACTTCGTTTCCGCTTTCAACGGCGGATGCATTCACACATACACGCGGGCATTGAAACGTTTGTCGGCCGCGTCTTCGATCGGCCGGCGCTCGTTGATGATCAGGGCGAGAAGCTTTTACATCCCAAACGCGATTGCCAACAAAGGTGCGCACTTACGCGGCGAGACTCACGCTATCATTAGCTGGCCTCTCCCAGGTTCTTTATAAACGTTTTACCTTCTTTTTTGCTGACTCTGGGATAATATGATCGTCACCAGGCAAGTTGAGAAAAGCGGAAAATAAGTGGTATAATGGTCACATTTGGCATAAGATTTTTAAGCGTGATAGTAATGATCTTGTGCTGGGTTCATTGGGTATTTACCAACCGGTAGTGTTTGGAAGTATAGAAAAGGTAGGTGCTGCCGCAGGTTTGAAGATTGCAGCAGACCGTAGGTAACGGAAGCAAAGTTAATGCGCTTCTTATCGCTATCGCCTTCCTGCCTACCGGCTAACTGCAAAATGTGAAAGCATCATCTGCAGACTTAAGGTTATTAGACGTTTGTTAATTACAGGAATATTTGATGAATACTAAATTGAGGTCCTCTCCAAAAAATATTTCACTCCTGATTTTCTTAGAAATAGTCAGGGTGCAGGAATGATTCTTTTCGCATGTCGTTAATCTCCTCTTCTGTGAAAGCGCCGCGAAGAAGTGAAATTCTCACTTCCACTCAATTACACCGCAGAATTCCTTTGTGTTCCGGCGTGGCGCGTCGCATACTCCAATCGCCGCTCCTACACACATACGCAGACCACCGTAGACGTAGCGCGTTCGTGTTTTACAGCCGCATCACGTACGAACAACACACCGCGCTCATCCGCGTGTGTTCCGGCGCCCGCCCGCCCGACTCCCGACAGGCATGACGGTGCTGACCCAAACCGTCCCAGACTGCGTTCCCGTCATGACTTTCTCTGAGATTGACCCGACCCGACCGAAAGCTCCAAACCGCAAGGGTTGCTCCTGAGCCGAAAAAGAAGATATTGTCGGAATAAGATTTTTACGTCGCTTGGAACTCAATTAGTAAGTGAATCGAATCCAATGCCAACGTTGAGACCCAAGACGGCCGCTTGAGGGTCCTAGGACCACGGCATGACTTTTTGCAGGAGGTGGTAGCATCATCGGTTCGGCGACAGGAAGTCTGCGCGAGGCTTTAATGATGGGACGCAATAATGAAATAAAGTCGACATAAGTCGGCGCGCCGCTTTGTTGGTTCTGTGTGTAGGAGGGCGCGCAATGTGTGGTACGTTTTAGTACTGCGGGCGCGGCTGGCACGAAATGCGGGCGTTTGCCGGCAAACGCCAGTGCGTCGCGCGAACGACGGATCTGACGCCAGATATGTGATTACGGCATCAATTAGAGAGGAGAGAACCGAGAATCGCTTCCACCAGCACGCACACCAGCTGAACACTCACCGAGCACAACGCGTGGAATACGAAATTAACGCCACAGATTGATAAACAATGTTACATCAACCACCGTCATGTTTATAGAATCGGCATTACTGAATATCGTAAAATCCTAAAACTAAATAAATCTCATCAATAAATACTTTAATAGCTCAATCCATTAGCAGCTTTCGCCGCATTCGTTTCCTGTGTACACGACTCCAAACAGGATGCTCACTGGGAAGATAACAAGGGTTCTCTCGCTTTGAACCCCCACCCCATCCTAGGAGATGACATGGCAAAGGATTACCGCTCCTCGGCATGCTAATTGCTTATTACCACCAAACCTAGAGCGTTGTTTGCGCACATAGGAGGCAGAATTTCGCCGCCAATGTTTGCTTTACAATTCCGAGATGATTATCACCTGCTTGCACCCGAGCGTACAACTGGGTAAATCCCACAAGTTAAATTATTAAAACTTTGTGGTTCACAACGAGCCAGCACGTCGTCAGCGCTCGCCTCGTGCTACCGCTTTGCGTTGCTTTCAAAAAATAGCGCTGAGGAGAAAATATCGTTTGTCTTAATTAAGAATTTCACGCTCGTTGTCCGTGCTCTGGGTGCCCAAAACGGCGCGATCATATACGGGTAACCCGCGAGCTCACTGAAGAAGTTAGAATTCAAGCAGTACTAAGTGACGATAGTTGTGAAAATAGGAAATTTAGAGGTTAATGATCGGATATGCGGCGGTTGGGGACCGCAGGCGAGGAAAGAGCTATCGACCGTCGGATGTTCGTGTTCGCCACGCGCTTCTTTCAAATTGCCCTCCCGATCGCAACGCGAAGAGTGCGAACGGGCTGTGTGCGGTTTTGCCAAATGGGCGATCGTCCCGTGCGCCACGCGTCCGATCAATCATTTCTGCTAGACGCTATCGGGGCGCCGAGAAAAGGGGTTGAATAAATGGACGCGTCACTCCCATCTCGTTGCCTGTACAACATTAGCGGCGCTCGCTCTGTTTACCCGCCCGCCAGCCGGCTGGTCGGAGTGTCGTGTTACGCAAACGATCCGCAAACGATTCCAGCGCGTTGTCCTCCTCCGAACGGGGCGATTCTAACACGTCCACTCATCTGCAGACCTAATTACACTTCAGCAGAGCGTTCACCTCCCGAGCGGTATCTGATGAATAAAAAACGCTCCCGTGGGAATTCGGCTGAACAATAATTAGTAACGTTCCAGGCGAGTTTCTTCAAACATTTTCCTGGCGCGAACATTTTCCGAGTTTCCGAACAGAAGGCAAGCAGCAGTCGCGCGGGCGATGAGCCCACGAAGAGCAGAGAAACGAAGCGTGGCGTTGGATGAGCTGTCTCTTTCGCATTAATATTGCATGCGACGTTCCAAATTGTCTAACGAGCTGGGGCGCGCACCGAGCTTACCGCCAACGCTCCCCCTTTACAAGTTACACGCGTGGTCTTTGTCTCCTACGGCCCGGAACACAGGCAAAATTTTAAGGACGCTTTTAATATTATACTATTTCCTGAATTGCAGGTTTTGTAGAGCGCAAAGAACTTATACCATACACTACTGATTTAAGGTACATGTCATATATTCAGAAACGACCTATATGCATCATTGCTACGTCTCCACAACAGGAGGTCCTGGGGCGTCCCAGCAGTCGACACACACAGGCGACTTCCAGTGTCACGTCAACCGTTCCACGCGTGTGCACGCCCGAGGCATGTGCACAGCAGCGCAACGCATCGAATAAACCGGCCTGAATCCTTGCATCCAAACAACGCACGGTGGAATACGAAATTCGGAATACACATCGTCGAATACCGAACGAGACGTGCACAACCATCGCCGACAGCTATGCGTTCTGCCATCCATACTTCCTCATACCTTCACCGGCCTGCCACACAAAATAAGAACAATAATAGTAATACAGCCAAAATCATCATCAGCCCTAATGAAGCGAAAATAAAAGGTACTATGACCTCCCCACCTCATCTCGGTGATGACTGGATTTTCTTTCATCGGGTTGTTTACCCTGAGACAATGTGGAGGGTAGCTTGACCCTCGATAAATCACATGACCAATGGGCCTATTGCATGGTTGTCGATGCATGCTATATGGTCATCTCTTTTTGATGCGGACACCGAATTAATTACATTATTAAACATGCCATGCATTTATAAAACATTGATTTTTGTCACGATTACATTCCGATTAGTGAAATGGTACATGTTTAAGTGTTTCTATCGGAGCCGGTTCTGGTCTACGTAAACATCAGTAAGAAATGTCGTTATTGATTAATTTACGCAATTATTTATCACCAGCCAGCATGCAGTGAAAGCGGCTTGTTTTCCACACATGGAAACAGCGGGTACCATCCTCAAATGACGCATTAATTCCTAATAGCCGCATCTACACCAGCTTGAAACTCATTGCGTCTACATAGGCGTACCCATCTCGGTGCACTGAGGTAATGCACCGCGGAAAGCACAGATATTGCAACAATCGGAAGAATGTGTTTGTCGGACGCATGATACGCGGCAAGGAAGCGACCCGAGAAACAGCAGAGTCGCTCGTTAAAAAAGATAACGGCCGCATGGAGAAAGGAAGACCGCGCCGCATGAAACGTGCGCGACGCGAGGCTGCCTGCCCATCATTAATTTCTACAGAACAGCACGCTCTGCTCGCCGGCCGCCGCCGCGTTGGAAAGGAATAGCGTGATGACTGATTGATGCAGGCCCGCGCTCTCGGCACTAATGATCCCGCCGCTCCGTGCTCTCGGGGCCGGCAGCGTGTGTACGCGGCGCCGACTTTATCCTCCTCATTATACGCCGGCCCATAAACGCGGGCCCGCGCGCGCTAGCCTTATCTTTATTGCGCGCCGACCGGCCGCTCTTCGTCACGCGCGTACAGGTAGCGGCTCTCCATCTCATTAGCTTCCGCATACTGCGGCGATGTCGTGCATAATCCATGCCCGCCCGTGCTGGCGACGCGTGCATGAGTGTATGTGGTGTGCCATGGTCGACGGCCCGTGGCATAATTCAAAGGCTCCATGCTTTCCGAAAAAAACATGTTCCTCGCCGCGCTTCCATTGTCGGCGCGGCACGTATGGTCTACCACGTCCCAAGCCAGCGAATGGCCGGCGGACAAAGGCTCGACCTGACACGAAGGTGTTGATTACATAATTCAATTTGCTCTTAAAAATCAATTCGGAGGGGAAAGATACAGCATGCTGGAAATGGGGTGACAAGAAATGGACGACTTCTACATATTCCGAATTACTACTCCTCCTAACAAAAGGACTTTGAATTTACAAGCATGTGGTCTACACCATGAGGGACTTTATTCTAGCAGTAGAACTTGTGACCCAAAGCACCGGAAAAATAGCTGCCCAACTTCGTAGTTTATTTTAATTAAACATCAGTTTTCAGCAGGAGTGAATGTCTCACACTTGCATTCACTCCTGCTACACGCCTTAAATGTAACCGTAGAGAATGAACATCGTTAACCGCATGCTTCCCCGCCGATGTCAATTCTAATAATACGACTTGATATACTTGATAAATGATTTCGGACGCCAGGCGTAATATGAAACCCCAGGGACCTAGGGTAGTCCTATAGTGCCACATGTGCACGCAGCCTATCCTCCGGTATTGTGCATCGCGTGCGCCTCGATGTAGGTACTTAATAATAGTTTAGCAAACATTCCGGTCACGTCACGATCACGCGGATTAAACCATTAAAAGACCATCAGACCACCGCTATCAGTGCATCTCGCACCATCATACGCTCAGTACAAAAACCCATGTCCTTTCAACTACACTTTCAATTTAATCATCATTTCCTCCAAACAACTTGTACGGCGGTAGTTTTCGGTGAGATTGTTGAATTCCTAAAGTTTTGGCTTTCCTAGCTGCCGCCGCCGCGATGATATCCTTGTGATTTATTAACAACTTGTTGCAAGATGTTAATCACCTTCGCTTTCCCGCGGGCGCGCTTCGTTGCAATGCAAGTCGAATGCAGCCAAGAAAGTCTCCGCACGTCTGCGCGCGACATTTACGTCGGAGATTAAATACGGTTCGCTTTTAATTAACAATTGCTTCGGATGCGCAAAGGCCGCACCAGGGGCCGCCGTCCTCGTTCCGTTAGGTGGAGACGACTGTGCGCGCTTGGCGCAGCGATAAAGAGACATGTGGAGATTTTTATTGCTCGTATTTCAGACGTGCGCTGCTCTCGGCGCGTCGTGTCTTCCGCACCGCCTCTATAAACTTGATGGTCGTCGTCAATTCGAACGCCGAGTTCGTGCGTTGATACGTGCGATAGATAATCCTCTGGAGAGAGTAAATTTCCAGATAACCTAACCTTAGCATAACCTAACAAATGTTTTCCTCCTGCTGCTTCTGCTGAGTGTTATGCGACCAAGGGAATTCCCATCTTTTTTGTTTCCTCCTCTTTTTTGCATTGACTGATGCGTTATAGCTCTTATGGTCAATCTCCCCGGATGGACGCGTGGAATGGTCTGGGTTATGACATGTTTGGGAGCGGCCCTCGCACACGCGCTGAGGGGCCGGCTGCGGCGCTATCGGATTACGGGCCACACGTAATGGAGCATGTCAACCGGCGAGACCGAGGCCATCTATCTAAATGGCTCTCGACGCACGTATCGCATTTTCGGCGTTGTTTGCCGTTTCAGCCGCCACCACTAGCGTCGAAAAAGCTCGCCCGCTGGACGTGCACACGAGTCGGCGACCTGTCGGAAGCACGAATTGTTTAAGTACGTAGGACGCGCATCGATTTTGCCCGGACACCGGCCCGCCGCAATAACCGTAATAAACGATTTCGCTTCTGGTTCGAACGTGGCGAACGCCTAGATCACGCGCCGACATCAATCGGTATCGGGAAATGGGTACAAATGTTCAATTTCAAACGGCGCCGTTGATCATTGTGTGTGCAGTGTTTTGTTCGGGTTGCAGGAGGTAAAATTCACGCGTGGAAAAGAAAAGCTTGGGAGAAATTGAGTTGGTGTTAAACTAATTCGGTGTAGGTAGAGTCCAATACTCTCCAATGGCACGCCTGGCGTTGCAGATATTACCTAAACTTTTGTTTTTTGCATTCCTGGGAACAACAATTGTAAGCAATACTCAGCGAGAGCAGGAAATTATCAACCGAAAATTATTTCCCATTATGCGTGAAAATTATTCTGCGAAATCAGGAAATCCTATGCTAAACCTCAAAATTCTTTGCAACACATGAAAAAGTAGTCCGTTGATTGTAACGTTGACTGTCAGAATCCACATCCGAAGTGTTGGTCTTAGTCCTGGGACATTTAATAGCAGCAACCTTTCACAGGCTGCGCAGTTCCGGCCTCTAATTATTTATTCCCTCAGAGAGGAGTCGGCACGTGTACTTTATATCTTTCACGAACGACCGTAGTGGGCTAGATGTTCTGGCGGCAAGGCAAGACATCCACCTCGTTCCAGACACCCTAACAAGCCCCCATCACAGTCCGCAAGCGAGCGTTTGGATTGCAGCTCATTTATCCCCATTTTACAACCGGGCACGTCTGCGCGTCATTTTAGTAAGCAGTTATGGCAGCAATAGAACACTACAAGATGAAGAAACTAGCAAAACCTGCAAGCCATTCCTTCTGCGAGGAGTACTAAAGAAATATAGTGGTCAGAATAATACTGAACTTCTTCCAATTAAGATGATAATGAATACAATCCTTACTCCTCGGTGGTTTTCCGAACAATCATAGAGCGATTAACGTCAAGTTGTTGGTTGCAGACGGCAGGTTGCAGAATTGCGCGCTCGCCATGCGTAAATCAGAGTTACGACGGCCTTAGCCTCCTTTCGGTTTTCCTCGCGCAGATTACTAGATGCTAGATAGTAAATTACTATAATCTTAACGCCATTGTGCGAAGTCTGCCGGTACAATGCGTCGTATGCCTTCAGTTCAACCACTCGCCGGTTTCATCCTCATTAGTGGCTCTCGTTTCACCAAAACGAGCGGTGCGCTTCCAAAGCGGCAAATATTTTTATCCGAAATATGTGGACTCATTCCACAGCACATCGCGCAATGCACGTGCGAGTGGGTAATTCGAAAAGTGGATTTTCGAATTTTTCCCAAAGCATGCTTTCGATTGGCAGCATTGCTGGAAAAACCGAACATATATCCGCAGGAAATAATTGCGTAAAAAATACGTTTGCGCACAAAATCGATTCGAAAGCCGCGGCAGGACTCAATTCAGCATTCGGGCGTTGCGTGTACAAACCTCCGCTTGATTTTCCAACGACGCCACCGGAAAAATGCATGAAAATCGCTGCCATCCAGCGCGGGTGCGCTCGGAAGACATAGCTTCCTAGCGCGAATATATTAATCTCATTTTCGCAGGGAGAAAGGCGCTCGCCTAGGAATGGGTGGTAAAAGTATGCGCACACGAATGAAGGCGCATGTACTTTTTGAGCTCTTCCAAAGAGACAAGAGGTCTTCGATCAAGTGCGGTCTCACCTGTCAACGAGTTTAACTAGACAGATGACATGGATGTAAAACCGCAGCACAACGCCAACACGTAAAAATCGATCGTAACAAATTGCATACCGCATTGATAGATATTAATGCAATGACAAATTTAGCACATTTCGCAAGTTGTGAAAACAGCTTCCAAGTGCAGACGGTGACATTGTAACCTGGATATATTCATATTCCCTTAAATATCCGGCCGTATCAGTTGCTCCACGAGCGCAGAGTGTAATTTGCAGAAGATATGGCAAAAAATTCTCACATTGAGCGCGCTCAGAGCCAGAAAGAAATCGATAAGTAGTGAGTTTACGGTCGCGTGTATCGCGCGCGCCGACACCGGCAGTCTGTTCCCGTTAGTCGGCGGCCGTAACGAGCGTCAACCGCCGCGCGAAGGGCTCGGTCGCGCGCGCGGCTTCAGAGATTACGGGCGGAAGCCGCGGCGCGTATCGGCGCCCGAGGCTTTGGGCGCTCTCATTCATGAAATGACGGCGTCGTCGACACGTACACGCCGCACACATGCAACATGCTCGCCTCGCCGACACGCATACTGCCAACCGGATAGGAAGGCGGCTCGCGAAAAGGGGGATTTGCGCTTCAACGCCGACGTCGCCTGCCGCCAACGACGTGTCGCTTGGCACTCACTCCACCGACGGAGACTATGAAAAGATAGTGCGCGGATTCCAGATGCGGAATGCCTACTGATGCCCCATCACTAACAGCGCTCCCGCCGCCGGCTGATGTAACACTTGCTTATCACATATTCTTATTTTGCGCTTTCCACGGAATATGTGCGAAAGCTGAGTGTAAACGATGAAAAAATTATTATAACGAGATACAGTTCGCCAAAGTTCGTACAAAGTTGCACAGAGTGCAAGAAAAGGTTCTCGTCCAAGAAACCCGAAGCTTATTTGCATCATAGTTGAATGAACTATTTTCTCAGAAGACAACATCAATAAATCTGCAATTGATACATTTTAATGCAAACGTAGGAACAAAGAAACTAGAGCGCACAACACTGGCGGCGGATTACAGGCGGGCAAAATTTGAATATCGAAGCTAAATTGCTCTCGGTGTCCGTAGCGCACGAACGGCAGGCGGGCGGGTTTGTTCGAAAAGCGGCGGCGGCGGCGGCGGCGACGCGACGCCCGCACTCCGCTTTGCCGAGACCGAACAGTGTGGGACGGGTAGGTCG
>JAODGC010000007.1:5573306-5628076 GCA_027574925.1 Ecitoglossa quadriceps
TGACGGCTAACACGCGGCGTAACACTGACAAACAATGGGAATGTAATATATAATCCGTACATCTAGTATGCATAACGTGCATAGAGAGCAGGTTAAAATAATTTATTTACAAAACGATTCTTGGCCAGATTTGTTTGCAAGAGAATTAATTAAATACGAAGAGGTGCATGCGCTCATTCCCACGATTGCGAGGCAACTAACAAGCGCAATGGAAACGTATAGCAATAGTCGGGCCGAATATAAACATATATATAACAAGCCGGACATTTCGCTCGATACCTGGCAACTCTCGCGGGCCAAAATTTGCCGACTTATCTCACGCGCGTCTCCTCTAGCACCAAACTCAGCGCATAGTATTCACTTGGTTCCACTCACGCGTGACCGATTTCACCATTTCACCCCGACCTACTCAGTGATTTTCAATGCAGCTGAGTTCCTATTTGCGCATCCGTAGTTGCCCAATGCAATGTAATTGTTTATAAAATTCAGGTCCGGAGGTAATTTTCAACACGTTATCTATATAACTTTTAAGCGACTCATATTTTATTCATCATGAAAATGCAACTGTTGGGCGCAGTGGAATGTTTCGCTGCGCCGAACACAAACAATATATGTTCTCCCAATTCTAGCTGTGGTACTCGCAAGAAAATTATTGGTGGAAAAGACAGGTACCGACATCTTAAGCATACTATCAAGCAATGGATAGAGTCGTTTTTGACGTGAAAATCTGTAAAAGTATAGAAACCTTCAAAACTGTGGTTATCTGCAAAACTGTAATAGATTTTATCCAAGTATTGAAAAGTGTCTACGTATGATCAAAATAGAGGCCATACCTGTCCGAGCGTTCCACAAACAGCTAAATACTATTTTCCTTTTTGTCTTGTTTACGGGCTTGATATATACCAAAATATTTTGTAGAACATCAACAATGTATATATAATTATACCACTAGAACTTAATCTTTGCAAGAAGGATTTATGTAAAGAAAATTTATACATTTGCTTGGAAAATTAACTAACAAATCCATTTGAATCGCAATCCTTATATATTTTTAGACGCATTTTATTTAATTTCAACGGTTTATCTCATTACCTCATGTACACAGTGCAGAAGCGCGTTAGCAAAGGTTTATTTGGCAAGGTTGCGGGCGGATTGAAAATTAAACGCTACTACTAACGGATATTAACGGAATAATTCGTCCAATTGATAAAAAATTTGGAACTCTTCTATTATCTGCTTTTAAGAAATGTCATCTGGCGTAATTATTGCGCCCGCAAATAATAATTTTCTACACCGTCCCTGCACAAATTTCCACTTATTTGATAATTTTAAATTTATTTTGATATTGCAAGTCTGAATTGTTTATTGCAACATATGCGGGAGTGTCTCCAAAGTGTTTTTTTCTTAATCCAATCGTTAACGAAATCTAAAAACTTAACAAAATCACCTAAGGCATTTTCAGAACAATCCAAAGTAAAATTCAATCACATCAGTACAATAGTTTCGCAGATTTCAATGTCGCAGGTCTGAATTGTTCATTGGAACATATGCAGAAGTGCACAAGAGGCGGTTTTCTCATAAAATAATAGCTCACAGAATCTAAAAACTGTGCAACATCACAGACAATGTCTGATACATCTACATTAATCTGATACATTCATTGATCCAATAGTTTTGGAGATATTACTGGTGCAATTTAAAAGTGTTAATTGCAGTACATGTGGATGAGCCCAAATGTCACAGATCACCTAAAACATTCCAGTAGAGCATTATCAAACGTGATTATAGACAGGAAAAGTATATAAATTAACATCTTTAATTACCTTATTACAATTTTCATCAGTGGCTTGTTTAGCTGTACTACAAGCAATGATACCAACTCTTTGAAATAGGAAAGCAACATATCTGTGTATTTGCCTTTTGGTTGACAATGGTGGTTTCCACATATGCATACCATTCATTCTATCTTGTACTTTTGCCTTTAGCTTAACTCCAAAGCTCAGCAATTGAAAATTCTTCACACTAGGTCCCTTCTCTTTTTTTTCTTTGGAAACTCTAGTACCACTTCTTTAACCATGGCAAAATACAGATACAGACTGCTATTTCCTAACTACAACAAATTGGTAATGTTTTTACTATGAACCTTATCATCTTCTCAGGCAATTGCCTTACCTTCATAACTTCTTCGCATAAATCAATAGCTCTGGATAAAACTGATCTTCAAAGATGCCTACAAATTGGTTCAGTTGTGATATCAACTAGTCAACTCTATTATATATTAATACGTATATTAGTACTATTGCGGGCGCTTTGAAGTATGATAAACAATTACTTACAATAAACAGTTAACTTCACAAAGTTACTAAACAGACTAGTGTAACCTAATGTAAATAGATTTAGACCGATTTAGAAATTCAAAGAGTGGCCGCAAGAAGGTATTGCGCTAGTTGTGCTGTCGATTGAACTGCCACCGATTGGCTTCAACTGGAACTAGCATTACAATTTATGCTCTTGTTAATTAATTAAAAAGACTTCTACAATTCACTCGCAGTTCCTTTATTCGTCGCTTATCTACCGGCCTCTACCTATCGTACACCATCACCTGAGGACGCGCCATGTACCATTTTAGGATTTAATTGATTTATGTAGCTTTATATGCTCATTGCGACACATGTGGAAGTGCTCATGTGTGGAGGGGTTGCTTTCAAACTATGAAAAGCCCGCCCTTAATACGTGAAGAAATCTACAAAAATAACGGCTTTCGCTCATCATACCTTACAAAATCGTATTTTAAAAGTACAATCTAGTAAATATTCTTAAAATTATTTATCGCCCATTAAGTTTGCATACTTTTGGATCTTTTTTATAGTTAATACAGTAATAAATTTAACTTTTTCAATGTTAATTTCAGAGCAGTGCGATATACAAACAATGCAAACCCAAGCAACCCCTGGTATTCCACTTTTCCTTTTGTTTTCTGCGGTTTTGTTTTTGCAAAAATCTCTCGTTTGCTGTCGTTACATCTCGTTCTTGAATATCAACAGCTCAAAACATAGCCTAGCTGTTTTCATGTCACTTCCATCTGCAATAGACCTATAGATTTTATTGTTTAACAACAATTCTAATAAAATATAATAATAATGGACACATCAATGCGTGGGAAAATTGACAACGCCTGTCGCATGGGCGAAGACTTTACAAAAATGTACTATGAAACAATGGACAAGAGAAGACACGTAAAACACTTATACTAAGTTCACAAAGCTGTATGACATTGGTATAATTTCTAGTTATTAGCACGCTTGTACATGGAAACTGGTCTCTTATCATGGAATGGCAATGGTATAAAAGGAAGTGAAGAAGTGCAGAAATTTTACATTGAACTTCCGCCAACAGACCACAAAATTATAACATTGGATTCCCAACCAATTATAAGTATGTAAATATTGTATTAAAAAATAATTACAATTTATTAAAACTCAAGTATGTTGCAGCTCCAGCAATAGGTGATCAACCAACTTATGCAATTCAAGTGTCTGGGCATGTAAGATACCAATCAAAACCAGCAAAAAACTTTCAGCAAAACTTCATTGTTACTGCCATTGGAGACAAGTGGAAAGTTGTCACAGATTGCTTTAGATTGCAAGAGTATTGCAATAAAGAAACATAACTGATATTAAGGAGGCCAAGATACTGTAAGCACATATTATATTCTTAGCACTACTGATAAATATCTACAATCATATATTTTGATTATTTATTCATGTTTTCATAGGTATAAAATGCTAATACCTACATTTTATAAATGTTTCAATTAAAGATATGGCTTGGATAGTAGTCAGACTCTCAATGTGTGGCATAGATACTTTGCAAATGTCTTTTTATCTTCAATTACATCACATATTCCGACAATTCGTTTGTTATGAGCAAATAAAACTACTCCCAACATCATTAATTTCAGTCTCAAAGGTCATAAATAACGCCGAATATTCACAAACGCACGAAAATCGGGAATGTTCTACATTTTCGACACGAACTACAAACTAACGTAAAACAACTCAAAATACTAATCGTTGGTTTAACATAAATACATACTACTATATACACATAGATTATAAAATAAGTTGAAGAAACCTGCAAATTTTTACGATTTTTTAAAGAATTCCGATGATTAACATACTGGCAGAGTTATAAAAATTGTTTCGCTCAGTTTAAGGCATTTTCGACATCTTGTGCTGTTAAACTATTAGACAACTAAGCGTCATAAAGCATGAGCAGCTGCTCATAATTCACTCGGCTCTTCCGCATTGCTCGCTCACTTGTGCTTATTTACAACTTTATAACGCTTTACATTTGGCGATTGGCATATGTAATGTGTAAATAGACATTTAAAAATTGAATTGTATGGATTACCGATTACTTAGTATACGTTAGCGCGTTTTCGCTGAACAAAGTTACGCATTATTTGCTGGATCATCAGCACCGCCTGGTTCTAACTCTCCTCCTCCTACAGCACCTTCATCATTATCTGCCATATTGGGCATTTCAAGGGACAAATGTCTTATGCCTTCAACTGGTGGATTGATAGGATTACCACGTGCATCTAACTCCATTGCTGGGTCCGCAGTAGCTTCGGCCAGATTGGTAACACTCTTTGATTTCACACATTGGAAATCAACGTGGCGACTTTTCGCTTCTTCCTTTTCCCAGGACATGTGAATAAAGGGGCGTTGGACGTAGTTGTAGATCACCTCGGCACGACCCCCAGGTCGTTTGCGGACTTTCTCTTTATAAGTGGGATACCCTAAAATAAAACAAAAAAACAGAATTCCCATATTCCTATATTGTTGAAAGAGAATTGCGTGAATCCATACCTTCTATGCCTAGACGAATCTTCTTGAGTCCTCTATCCTTGAGAACTTGTTTTGCAACATCACGATTCTCAATGTACTTGAAAAACCGATACATTGCTGTTGAGTTGACAGTTTGTGAGTATTCTTCACCCATTTGTGGCGGATACTCTTCGTCCCAGTCAACAGTGTCGTCTTCAAGGAGAACCACGATGTGACACTCGCGATCTCCACGTTCGGCTGAGTTTACCATCAGAGGAAGGATGAGTTCCTCCAGAAAGACCTCAAATTGGCAGCGTGCCCCTTCGTTGGACAATTCGTGAAGCAACCCACCTGTAAAGAGACCACAACAGGGTTTTAAAATTAATACATTGTGAGAATAATTGTAAATAACATACGCAAGTTTTGACAACGAATTGTACCAGCGTCAAAAGGCACCAGAAGATAATCACACGCCTCGCGCAGTTCTTGCACCGAGACCGTAGGTGGGCAGCGAATGACACCGCCCTTAAAATACTCCAGAATACTGCGGAACACGGTGGCGGAAATGCCCTCTGCGAGTTCATACTCTCCACGATCATTAGTGTGCGTGATATCTAAGCCAGAGCTGAACATTCTGCCCAGCATTGTGTTGGGATGTGCGGTGAAGATGGCAGGATCAACAACGAATCTAAATATTCGTAAAATTAAATAATATTGGTTATTCTTAGGTAATAAAGAAGCCTACCTTGTATTATCAACGACAAGTGTTACTCTATCATCACTGGAGGCAATGTTCATTGCAGTGTTAACTTTTGGCAATCCCATAGAAAACAATTGTCTGGATCTGCAACAATTTCAAAAGGCACAGATCAGTTTACCTGCACAGCTATGGAATGATGGATGCAAGTACCTATTACGAGGAGAATTGTGTGCAGTTACATTATGACATCGAGATTCCGACATTGATGAGCGGAGTACAAGGCACGGTTTCGGCTTGGAACACGAACCATAACTAGGCATAGCAAGCAAGAATCTGGCTGTATACACACTTGACACATGACAAAAATCTTGAAACTCTGCACACTGTGTGACAGTGCCATCAATGCAACCAAACAAACAATCAGAAATCAAACAAATAGAAATCAAAACAAGTGACAAACAAATGCATACCTTGAAAGTAAGACAAGTCAACAAACTAGGAAGTACCACATTCATTTGATTTACCTATTTGTAACAAATTAGCACATGACTCATTTGTCTGGTCTTCAAACAGTAGTTAGAATGAAACGGACGCGAGGTGAGAATGTTTTGTATGATGTGGATGTCTTTTGTTTTGCTTTTTTGCCCTTTTAGAATGATGGCTGAGGTCACATACCTCATGCGGTTCTTGAAGACTCGTCGTCGTCGCTCATCGTTGTAGTCCTCCGTGTCGCTGCTGGTATCGTTGTTGTTGTGCTGGTAGGTCGAGTGGCGGTCGCCGGCGCCGGCCATTTGCAGCGTCGGCAGCAGGCAGCGGAGCACCAGGTCGAAATAACTTGTGCAGTTGTAAATCAATCTAGAGCCCAGCCAGCACATAAGGCAGTGCAGCGGACTAGTAAAGACAAAGGCAGCGACTGGTAATAAAAGGAAAGACGATGTTGCGCGATCTGAGCGACGACAGCGACTCAAAAGGAGACAAAACGAAGCTTGCGATTAATTTAAAATCAAGAGTAAGAACTGAAAATTAGCACAAATATTATAATACAGAACTTCACATATACGTAAAATCAATTATCTAGATAAATGAACTTTAATTTACATGAAGTATTTGTAAATAAACTGCATATGATAATAGTGTGAATAGCGTGACTAGCATATTTCCATCTCAAATATTTTCAGCCCCCAGCTATAATTTGGCACTTTGAAACGTGCAAGTAAAGCTCAAGTATATAGTACATTGTAAGGAATCATAATGTATTTCCTTGTTCTAAATTTATTTATTTTTTTCAGTAAACTAATTAGTAGTGTTTATTCAAATTTCTTGTGTTTATTTGATACTTAAATACCCTTTTTAGCAGGATAAGGAGTATAAGAAATGCATAATGCATACGAAGGTCTTCTTAAAAAACGCATTATAAATCAATTCCAATTAAAATTCATTAAATTGTCTAAAAATAACTTGCGAATAAATAAAAGCCATTGAAACACATTCTTGGTGATAAGGAACATAAATTTGATTTCTTGTCTTATTTCTTCCATTTTGGGATACTTGGGCCACGTTATGGAAGCTAAGCGTAATCCTCATTTATACTTCATAGGTGTAATCGGTGTAATTGATACCCCATACCTGGTATCCACAGTCATTGCAGTTTCGGCAGCCTCTGGCTCCCAGGCAGCCGCTATGGACGCTCCTCACCATTTCATTCCTACTCAACGCACCACTGCTCGCCACCATGGCTACTTTTCTGCTTCTGCCATTCTACTGTGGCGCTAGTGGTTTAGTTTGTGTTGACCTGGCGCGCCAGGCGTCTCGTTCCTATTTTGCATTGCGCAAAGGGTTCACTCGATCCGCTGGCTGTCGTTAGCAGAGCACTCAACGAGCGTCATAGATCCACCATAATCCACGATTACACTCCTGGTGTTTAACCGAGAGAACTATCCTCTCATCTCAGAGACTTTCTACCAATAAATGCAAAAGTGGTGCTTTAGAGGTGCTCATAAATCATCGAGGATCTCCTGGAAGTAGTAATCAAGGTGTGGGCGTGCGACGTTTTACAAACATTTACCTAGATTTTAGAAAGCTTTAAAAGGTTTGCAAACACTTTGGATGCATTTTAAGTATTTACGAAGAAAGCAGTACACTTGAGCTATACTTGTCTAATTGTAACCTGTGTGAATCAGTGCATAACTACAAGAGTGCAAACTCAATTTACTGTAAAAAGGTATGTGGAACACCTTAACATAATACTTCATAAGTATCCTATTGGCTTAGTACAACGAGTGTCGTCACGCTCAATGCTCATCTTATTCTCGGAGTCGTGGAAGACGAGTCTCCACGTTGTAGATGCACTCGAAACAAGTCGAGTCACCGCGTGCGACGACAGCAGTAGGTAAAGCGACAACATGCGGACGTATTAATAGATTAAAGTCCAGAGCACGTGTATCATATTTCTGTGCTGAATTAGATTCGAAGCGAAGAAATTTGTTATTAGTATAGTTCCTATGGAATTTGTTTCACGGACTTAAAATATGTCAAATGCCTATCACAAATTTGCATTTGATAAATGTGAAAATGAAATTTACTGGTTTCCTAGGAACTGCAATCCCATCTATTTTATTGCTTCAATAGTCGTCTTCTGATTTTAATAAAAAAATATTTTTCATCTCGCAGCTTCTCATCTGAAACAAGTCATGACATTTGATGAGTAGGAGAATAATGCAAGTGCAATACATATGCAATACAATATGCAACATGCACCGATTTCTATGACCTGTATGACCTACTTAGGAGTAACAGTTATTTCTTCACATCTTGTCCCTCATTAAAGTCCACTCAGATGTCTTCCAACGCAACTTGATTCGGATTATGTTGCTATGCTACAAATAGTGCAACTTGCAACCTTGATTAAAACCTTTTTCATTAATAGCCCGACTAAAAGTAACCTTTGATTTGAGTCGGGTAACACAATAAAGAAATATCCCACAGACGCTTGCTGCACATGTTTGCGAGTCTCTGTCCTTTTCTGCCTCCTCTACGACTACGTTTCTGAATCGCTGAACTTTGCACCATTCTAATCTGCTAGCACCGCGTGGTAAACAAGCGAAATAAGCGCCGAACAACATTAACTGATAAATACGACAACTATCCGCACGCGCGTTTATTAATAGTATGTTAATCGGTGCAGCGAGACACTCAAGTTCTCACATTCATATGAAATAATGACTTGCACTCAAAAGCAACCGACATTTATCCATTAGAGGAATATAGAAATGACCAGATTTATATACATTTTGCTTAATTCAGTTGAATCAATGTTTGTGGGCAGATTGCACTTCCTGATAATGGCAGAGAGTTACTTAGGTTGTTCGCTTCGAAACTTACCCAAAACCAATTAAATTCCGTTGCTCTTGAAGTGCATTTCTTGCATTATGCAACCAATACCGATTGAAATAAATCCAATATTCAAAGGTCAATGTTGGTAAACACTGGTCTGCCTGAAATTGCATTGACACTGGCTTGGCCGCAAATCATATCGAAATGCATCACTTCCTCGCTGGGCTCAGTCGCAATGTAAATTTGAACCTTGAGGCATAATCACGTGGGGACTCGTTTATCAACAAGCAACATTACTGATATCATCATAGGCAACCTCGACCAATGTATTAGCGAATAGCTAGACTCACATAAGTGTTTTCAGCACGTGTAACTGCGCATCTTGATCTGGAAGCTTATATGTACTAAATACGGTTAATCCAATATTTATCGATTTACTATAATCGCTGCCATTGATTCATTCCTATTAATAAACAACTAATTTCTATATGAACGTTGATTACTCTATATGGAATACTCTAGGAAAATGTTTGAAAACGTGAAGAATACGTAATCCTGTTTTGAATATTAGCTTCTCCAATTCCAATATTGCATTTAAAAAATGTTGCAATCATTTCAAGGTTCCTTTAATTGCCATGATTGACAAGTTTTGCGCGCTCGCGCTTTGTGAACGTTGCTTAACTTTCTTTTCTATTTTTGTTTTGTTTTAATAACAAAAATATCTTTTTTGAATTCTAGATGTCACAAATCATTGAGAAATCATCTGCGATAATTTGCGCACTCGAAAGTACATGTCTGGCCCTCGGAGTATTTTTAAGTAGTTGTTGACCCACTTGAATCTATTATATAATTCTACAATGTTATTAGACTCACAGCACGACGTAGACACATCAAAAATGAAACATTTCAAACTGCAAAAGCAAAATACTGTGATAACGTCACGTTTCCTGTGTAAATTACGTTCTTATCACTTCGGTGTTATTTAGGACAAAAAGGTCGTCATGTATATTCATATTAATGACATTAATGGCGCTCATGTAATAAAATAACTTTTAAGTTGAAAGTCATTATTCTCAGTGATATTCAAACTGGAAGCCAAAGTCCAAGTGAAAATGCGTAAACATTCCAAATTTGATTAACAACACTTGAAACATTTCGCAATTATAGAAGACAAATGTTGAATTGTCCTACAAAAAAACAGTTTATGCAGAGCAAACTAATGAAATGTACAAACTTGTAGCCATTTTCGAGAACAAAATTAATATTTTAAAATCTCATTCATCACTGAATTCGTTTATAGAAGCAATAAAACTACATTCATTGTTGTTTCCCTATTTTAATACATTGGTTGTTTTTCCTTGGTGATAGCAAAACTAGAAAAGCCCGAACATTAGTGTAATCACACTAATTGCACCGTTGCGATGCAACTAGAAACGAGTTTTGCTTACACTTTCGCTTCCACTTCCAACTAAACTACCTTTGGTCTGATGACGGGTAATATTTACTTTCCATAATTTGCAACCAACTCAACAAGAGTGCTTGTGATCACTGATATTCAGACGCATTAAATACTACAATACAATAAAGCGTGCATGTACAAAATTGAATTAAATATAACTCCCGATTAACGCAATTAAACGGTATAATTATGTTATATTGCAATTTGATTGTATAAAGTCCAATTCTACAATAAAAGTTTACCTTGACTTTGAAGCTTATTTTTCTTTTATCATTTCCAGTGACTACCGTGTATTGAGTGTGTCTAGAGTGTCTTAAGGAGTAACTTCATTTGTCTGGACTGAAGACTTTGAGACTCTTGGAGTGTTCCAAACCAGCATGGCGGAAGCTCATTCAGCCGTCGCTTTTTCCTTTGCCATCACTCACGAAGGATGGGACGTCAATTTCGATCGCGAAGTTCTCAACCTGGTTTGGCAGTCTGGTATGCGATCATGGAAAAAACGGATTGCAAGATTCATGGTAAATAATCCACTTGTGCCAAAATACTTCTTGTTATTAATCTTATTCTTTCATGGATTGCAGAATAGTGTACACAATGGAGTCTACCCTGCGCATCTTTGGACCTTGTGGGTGACGATGACTGTTATCTCGGCGATACACTTTTCAGGATATAAAGTGCCTTATGATTTGGTCGCAAAAATAATGCCGATACTGCCTGGGTAATTAGAACGAAGAAATTGGCATTAATAAACCAACTTAAGTGCCATAAGAATTGAGATGATTTAATTGTTTTAGGGATTCTCTAAAATGGCAACTGGTAGCAAGTATGATAGCAGCACTGAGCATTTGGCTGTGCATAATTTACGCAATGCGATACACGCTGAAAGCGTTGTTAGTTTATAAAGGATGGATGTATGAATCTCGTGCCCGTGGGGCGCGACCCTCAATTCAAACGCAGATATGGCTCGTGATGGTCAGTGTGTTCCGCGGGTGGAACTCGCCGAAACTCTACAGTTTTCAAGGTTCACTGCCGAAACTACCTGTACCCAAATTGCACGACACAATGAGCAGAGTAAGTATTCGATCGAATATGTAAAGCCTTCCTGGATTTGATAACTTTACTGCAAACTAATTGGACTGACTAATTTCTTATGCACATTTTTTGCCCTCTTCTAGTACCTGCAAAGCGCAAGGCCACTGCTCGATGACACAAACTATGCACGCATGGAGCAGCTGGCGGCCGATTTTGAGAAAGGTATCGGTGTGAAATTGCAACGTTATCTAGTATTAAAGTCTTGGTGGTCCAGTAATTACGTGTCTGATTGGTGGGAGGAGTACGTGTACTTGCGCGGCCGCTCTCCGCTGATGATTAACTCTAACTTCTATGGCATTGACACGATCATGATGGAGACCGCCGCAACGCAGGCGGCTCGCGGCGCCGCCGTAGTTTACTCATGTTTGAATTACCGTAGATTGGTTGAGAGGCAGGAGCTGCAACCGATCCTCATACAGGGCCTGATTCCACTCTGCTCCTGGCAATACGAGCGCATCTTCAACACAACGCGCGTACCCGGCGTCGAGACGGACAAGATTCAGCACTGGTCCGACAGTAATCATATCTGCGTCTACTACAAGGGCTGCTATTACAAGGTGATAATCTACAAAGGTCGCTTGTTGAATGCCGCGGAGATCCAGAAGTATGCAACAGAAAACGTTGAAATTAATGTGGATTAACATGAATAGTTTATAACATTTTAGACAATTTGAGTATATTTTGAATGAGCAAGCTACACCCTTACCTGGAGAAGAAAAACTGGCTGCTTTGACTGCGTGGGAGCGCACAAAATGGGCAAATACTCGACGAGTTTACTTCAATAATGGTGTGAACAAACAATCGTTGGACACCATTGAAAAGGCTGCTTTCTGTCTGACTTTGGATGACTATCCCTATCTTTACGATCCTGTAAGAACAGCGGCAATACTATATCCGCATTGCAACTAATGGTAACTTACCTAATTTAGAAAGACCCATCAAAACTTGACAACTTCGGCAAAAATCTTCTTCATGGTAAAGGCTACGACCGTTGGTTCGACAAATCATTCAATTTATGCGTAGGCAGCAATGGCAGAGTAAGCCACCACTTCTCAATTCAATTCCTAATAAATTTCTAACATGCTCTTTTCATTCCAGCTTGGATTCAATGCAGAGCACTCTTGGTAAGCTAAAAGTATCAACTTTTCCTACCAAGTTCTCCACAGATTAGTCCAGTTGAATGGAATTGTTGATTTGATTTCGTATTTTGAATTGTATTTTAAATCTCTAGGGCTGACGCAGCAGTAATGTCCCACATCTGGGAGCTGGTGGTCACTGAGGAAGCCGAGACTAATCGGTAAAAGTTTACCGCACGGCAAACTCGTATACTCTGCTTTACCTACCATTGCTTTCTGTAGATTTATTTACAGCACGTGCCCGAACAGATAAACAAAATTAAATCATTGGAATTTGGCTATCTACTTCAACAAAACACTACATTAATTAAACTTATTTCGTTATTAGGGCTGATGCTGCTGTACTTACTCATTTATGGGAGATCGTAATTATCGACGAAATTGAAATTGGGTAATGATTGAATATTGACTTTCCTTAAAAATGGCAAATACTAACTCTTCTAAAATGTTGTTTATGTTTGGAAAGTTAGCATGTAAAAGAATTGCACGGCTTTCCTTCGTTTGCACTTCTTTAATGTCTGCTTCCTTTATTATGCTTTTTAAAAATGTTAACAATTTAAATGTTTTCATCAGTACAGAAATTCTAACACCATTGAATAACCTTCTGTAGATACACCTCAGAGGGCAGCTGCAAGGGAGAAGTCCTCATCGAACCACCAACTCCAACTCGTCTCAAATGGGATATGAAGGAAGATTGTCAGAAGGCAATTGAACAAGCAGTCGTTGCTGCAAACGACCTTATTTCCGACTTAGGCCTAAAGATTCTCGTGTTCAACACATACGGAAAGCGTTTCATGAAGACTTGCAAAGTTTCACCCGACGCCTACCTGCAAATGGTCCTGCAACTCGCTTACTATCGTGATTCGGGCAAATTCAGCTTGACCTATGAAGCTTCCATGACTAGACTGTATCGCGAAGGTCGCACTGAAACAGTGCGCCCGGTAACGGTGGAATCAGCAGCTTGGGTGAAGGCAATGGAGGATTCTAACTCCAAATTGCAGGACAGAGTTGATCTGTTGTTGATGGCTTGTTCGCGCCATCAACGTGCGTATCAAGATGCAATGTGCGGCAAGGGCATTGATCGTCACTTGTTCTGTTTGTACGTTGTTAGTAAATATCTTGAGGTGGACTCGCCATTCCTGAAGGAGGTGCTGAGCGAACCATGGAGATTATCCACGTCACAGACGCCACATGGTCAGACTGGAAGGATGGATCACAATAAATATCCCAATTGTATTTCGGCTGGAGGTGGATTTGGACCTGTGGCTGATGATGGCTATGGCGTGTCATATATCATTGCTGGTGAAGATAATATTTTCTTCCATATATCAAATAAGAAGAGCAATGGGCAAACGGTAAGTAACTGATTTACAAGCATAAGTAACATTTTCATCATGAAACTACACCAACAAAATCTCATTCTTCATTTGTTTGTTGCTGCTTTGATTCTAAAGAATGGAAATGCAGTAAGTTGCCTATCCCAGACGTTTCTTTCATTTTACCACATTACTCAACTGTTTTTTTCTTTTTCAGGATTCTCACAGATTTGCCAGACACATTGACCAAGCAATGCTGGACATGCGCGATCTGTTTACAGAGTACAAAAAACTTCAACAGAACGGCTCCTGTAAATAGGCGAAGAAGGAAACATAGAAATGACGAATCAAATAGTAATTTAAGGCATTAAGTCATAACTTGTAACATAAGTCATTGTGGTATTTGGTTTCTCTGTAATTCCTCACATCCCGATTTTGGACTTTTTATGATTGACAATTGACCACATTTCTCATTTGTTGTCTGTTTGGGTATTAAGCATGTTATTGTTATTAATGTTTACAACTTATCATGTAACTGAGCAACAAAGTGGTTTGCTGGCTGCTACATTTATCTAGATCTTAGGAAGAATTTATCGAGCAAAATGCAATGCAATTTTTGTCCACAAAAAAGAAATAAATAAAAATAAATTTGAGTGAAATATGTTTTTATGTTTGCCATTTTTAACTTAAATAAAGTGAAATTTTGATGTATGTGTGTATTATTTTCTTTGTTGCACCATTTCCCTGAGATTATTCTCTGCTTCCTTCATATTCCTTTCAAGGAATGCTTTGCTGTTCTCTAGTCCCTTAATTTTCTCCTCAGAGTTTTCCTGCTCCTTCTTAAGATCAGCTATGATTTGTTGTTTTGGTGAGAGCATGAACATGCGCCCAATGGATTCATACATTTTGCAAGAATTATCCATTGCTGAGATTTCCCTGCACAATGAAAACACATGAAAACAATTCCACTACAAATAATGGGCGTAATACATACATGTCTGTGAGAATTGCTCTCTTTTTATTTGTCTGCAATTGTTCAATTTGCATGTCAGCAAGTTTAAGTTTCTGCGATGTCTCAACAGCCTTCATTTGAAGCTCAGCAAACGCCTAAAATTTACTGAATTAATAAATTTCTAGCGCTAAGTAAATTACACATACCTTCTTCAGTTCCATATCGACTTTAATCATCGTCATGGTGCGTTTTTCAATGCCAGGCGTTCAAGAGAAACGAAAATCTGCCTCACTACCAAAAATGGACAGCGAAATAGGTGAAATAATTTAGGGTTATACCGAATTTAGTCATAAGAATAGTCTTTTATTAATACCTATTTCCGAATTTACCCCTTTTGCTGCGTTAATGTGCAGAGTTGATCAAATAATTAGTGATTTCACTCAACTGATGTAATATAGTATTGAAATTTGCCGAATTATACACAAATTTTTGAAAAGCACAAAACATGTGTAGCCATCTGCAAATCCTGCAACCGACTTTCAATATATTAAGTTGGATACAAAACGTGCAAAAATGATGTCATAGGTTTGGTGTGGCCATTTTTAAATTAAAATTTAAAGCACAGCACATGTTGCAATGGATAATACTGAGATTTCCGTGAATATTTTTCAGAAATCCCTTATGGAATGCGGTGCCACACCCGGAAGTCCCTAATTCCTCGACCGACCACGGTAAATCCCTTAAGGAATGCGGACATGCGAAACAGTAGCGATGTGCCTAGACACTTAATTCCTCGTGGGAACAATTCCTTCAATCGGAACAATTGGCATTTGAATGGAACCACATCCAAGTGGTATTATAATATTATTCCAGAAATCATACATGCAATATATAAGATGTAGAACCAATTAAGCGTTACGTGAATCATCACTTATTGCAATTAAAATGGAATTGAAGTAAATTGGTAACTATGATTGACTGGACTACTTATCCAACTGAGATAAATTTGCATCAATTATTTATCACCTACTCTACAAATCTTTGCTCTACATTAGGTATATATCCATGGTACTACAATTATGTAACCACTGACTACACATGTATTAATCAATATACAAATTACATTTCCAGCAATTTTTATTCAATTACCACTTCTCCTACTAAACTATTACATTTAAATTAACACATATTACTTATTCCAACCTTCTCTTGTAATCCCGCAGTCTTGCTAAGCAATGCAACCTCCAAGGTTTGATTTTTGCCAGTTCTTCGGCTTCGTTTTCCTTTCTTACTGCACAACACCACCGCAACCAGCTCAGTATTCACAATATACCCGTTCAGAAAATTACGTACAAAGAAGTGTATCCAACACCTTTACCTTAACTTTTGAATGGACCCTGGTCAATTTCACATGGCCTACAAGAGATGTTTACCAAGAAGCTATACAATCAACGAAATACATCCCTGAGAACAACGCAATAGTAGGAATAAAGTTCTACAAAGATAAAATGTATCTGGCACTTGCACGATTAAGACCTGGGACACCTATTACCCTAACCAGTGTCCCAATTGAAGGCCAATATAGTCAACAACATACTATCAAAAGAAATCTACTGCTAGAACCATTTCCATCGTGGTCAATGAATGTTAAAACAAGTTGTACAACTTTACAAAACGTCCAAAGTATGGAAATAGACAGAAGGGGAATAATGTGGGTTCTAGATGGGACAAGAATCAACGACTTTACTAAATGCCCACCAAAATTATTCCTTTTTGACTTGAACAACAACAACAGACTGATAACCAAGTATACATTCCCTCCAGAAATTTGCCTCACTGAAGGTGGTTTTCTAAACGACTTAGTCATTGATGAATCAGATGGCGGCTATGCATATATAACAGACAACAGTGTAACTGATCCCGGCTTAATTGTCTATTCAAGGAAACAAAGACGCGCCTGGAAGTTGCGTGACCGTTCAATGTTCCCTGAACTAGATGCGACCAATTTTACAATTGATGGTCATCGATTTTGGGCCTTGGCACCCATTGATGGCATTGCTCTAAGTCCTCTAAACCCAAATCATAATGAGGAAAGAATTGTTTATTATACTGCCTTAAGTGGGTATCACTTGTACGCAATTAGCAATAAAATCCTTCGAAATGAGAGGTTTTCTCGAGGTGACCAATGGCGTAGTTATATCAAACATGTCGGAAGGAAATCATCAATTACAGATGGGATGATTATGGATAACAAAGGTAATATGTACTTTGGACTCATCCAAAGTCAAGGCATTGGGAAGTGGAATATTTATGAATATTTTAGTACTTCTAAGGATATTTTGAGTAATTCAAAAGATATTGTTTGGCCCGATAGCTTCGCTATGGATGATAATGGATTTTTATATGTTTTATGTAATGGAATTCATAAGTATTTTGACCCTGAGTATGAGTTACGACTAGATGGTAATGTTAAATTTATGATTTTAAGGATTTACACAGGCAATAAGAATTATATGTATGCACCTTAAATATTTAGTTTTGTACTTTTGCAAATATTTATCTTATTTGATATTTTACTGGGATAACTACATGTACTTAAAGTGCTTATGTTCAATTAGTAAAACCGTATGGTTGGAAGAGACGGAAGAAACAACTGAAGAGCAAGTAAAACATAATTTTGCAAGCAAATGTTTATTATATTGCTTCATTCTTGCTTTATTATTTTAGACAGGATTCGACTCATGGCATTTTTCAGTATACATTGAAAGAGAGAGTGCGGAAATAGCACGAATTTGTGTTCTCGTTTCTTGAGAAATTTGAATCATTTTTCAAATTGTTACAAAACGCACTCCAGAAAGAATATTATATTGAACTAAACTATCAATTTTAAATACAATCCGAACAACACAGTTGAAAATATTTGCAGTAAGCGCCATCAGCTGTAGTTTAAGCAAGTAGAGCAAACGTTTTTTGTTGTGTGTGGTCAGGTTAGGATGTTGTAACAAGAAATTAGTGATTGCAAAGAAAATTTATTCAATAAAGAAAAATGCAGAAGGAAGTCTCCAGAAGAATTATCATTAAGTACCTACGTAATCTCCAAAGTTTAGAATAAATTTCCCACAGTTTTAGACATGTAAGTCAATCTATTTCTCACTTTCAGTTCATGGAGTTGAATAAATTACTCCATTATTAGGGAATTGCAAGGAGGTATTGAAACACATAACCATCCCGAATCTATTCAAGAGGTGAAGGATAAAAAGACTGAGGAGCTAGTTCAGCCACCTAGTCCTAATGCTCTCAAAGTTGCAGCAACAGATACACTCAACAGTTGGATCAATTATTTACAAGTAAGCTTGCTTACAACTCCTATCAACTTCAAAATAACCTAGTATGCATACACTAGTTTCTAGCATATTCAATTTTTTAAATTCTATTGTAGATGCTGAATAGTCTCTGTGCAGCTGGTTTACGTCTTTCCCAATCACTAAACACCCTCTCCCAAGGACAAAATACAGCCCTAGCTACACAAAACACCCAAAGTTGGGATGAGTTGGCTAAATCAACACTAGTTGCAAGCCATACAGTCAAAACCCACATTGCAGCAGCTATGCAAGACTTATGCATAGGAGAAACCTTCACCGAATCTGACGCGTTACGCCAACAAGAACACAATCAACAAATCATCACAGAAAACCTGCTTACTTTCATCAACTTACAGTATCAGTTCTCCATTGCAGGTTGTGAATGCCTAGGAGCCATGGCAATGTGTCCATGCTGTCAGACAATGGCTGGAGGACTGCATGATCCAGACTGTAGCATGGCAAGTCTACAGCAATGTTTTGCTAGGTTGTATACTCATGATTCACGTTCACAAATGTCAAGTCCACACATGGATAGCCCAAAAACAGGGGACATTCCTAAAGTACTAGGGAGTGACGCGCGACAAAGCCCAATGGGGGTACAACCAGAGAGAGGGAACTCACCTTTCACTGAACCAAGAGGAGCAAGTCCAATTTATACGCTTCCTGTAGCAATTGAAGGAATGCGAGGACCTTTACCTAATCCCGGACAGTTGCAGACGATGAAGGGACCTTTTGCTGGTCGAGGTCTTAGAAGTCCACTGCATTTCCCATTGTTTCCTTTGACCGGAGGGCAGAGGAGATGGTCTGAAGCTGCTGCAGGTGCCGGTGAAACGTCTGAGAGTGGTGATGGCACAATGAGAAGATGGTCAATGCCTTGGGATAGTGGAAGAATTGAAACACCATGGCATCAGAGGTATTTACCATCCAAGTTAGCTGTGCCTCCTGGCACATCACAAGAGCGAAGCAGAAGTACAACACCTGGTAAATAATCATATTCTGTTATTGAGACACATCTAAAAATACAAAATTCTAGAATGTATACCTCAAACTGGAGCTATATCTGGTGAAGGCCTCTCTGAAGCAATTCAACTCCTCTCATGCAGACCAACCCGATGTTTTGTGCCTCAAAACACAACCCCATACGGCGCAATTTGGCCTGACGGCCATGATGAGCGACCTCACAAACGACATCCAGGACCACTGCAACGTGGCGCCTGGCAATCTGTTGATGTTCCACACTCAAGTGGCATGTCGGTGACAGAACATTATGATATCTTCCCGCCTGGGATGCCGTTGACTTCGCTAACATCGAGAAAAAGCAGTTCTTCGACGGATTCATCGTCATGTTTATCAATTCATAGCAGATCCACAACGAGCTCTTCAGAAAAGGGGTCTGATCCTGTTAGTAGTGGTGGTGTAAGTAATAAATTTGCTTGCCTTCATTGGAGAACAACGTGTCGATTTGTGTTTTGTTAAAAGGATGCAATTCGCCTTCATACAAATTTATACTCGATGTGGAGCGGCAACGAACACTTGCCTTTTATAAGACTGCCCGAATCGCAAGAACCGCAGGACGACAGCGATGCAGAGGATACTCCCACGGAAGCGAGATCCTCATTCCCGAAACCAACCTAATTACATAGGTTTCCTAAAGCTTTGAAGGTACGTTATATATATATATATATATAATACATTATTGCGCACATTTTCGACAATCTTTACAACATTTACAAAGTTTGAGCGTTTTAAGAGTTATACATTTTTTATAAATCTCATTGGGCGTCGTTATATAAGAGTCCAAAACATTGTCAATTGATGTCACTTGTAATATTTACAAAGCGTGTAATTCGTGAGTTCATGCAACATTCCATTAAAAATTGCCGTCTTATCATATCGTCATCTAAGTAAATATGCAACTGAGCGAATATAATCGAAATATCATGATATTGTTATATATGGAAATATTACAATGTATTGCAGTAATCTCAACGTAATCCAAACACTTCTAGTCATGTTCAATATGGGTTGAGAGTTTTATTTGGACTATTCAATTGTTAACACTATATTATTAAGTATTATATTAAGTAATTATATTTTTATGTTTAAATTATAATATTATTGACATGTACATTGTGTTTACCATTAAATTATGAACGTAATTTAAGTTTACTTCAATGTAAATGTCATGGCTTTTATTTAATTACTTTTCCTTCAAACCACTCTAGTTCATTTTCTAAGTGCTAATACTGTCCAAGTATAAAATATTAAAATTAAACGCACTTGTTAATGATAACATTTACAACCTATATGTTTATGTTAATTTTGAGTATTAAATGTTTACGTTGTCGTCAATATACAATAACATTACAAATCAAATCACAATATCAACTCGCGTTCGAGTTGGAGGAGATTATTGCAGTTAAGCTGTTTAAAATGGCTCATTATGGCTTAGCATTGGACAAAACTAAAATGAGCTTATTCTAAACGTTTGCTTTGTTATACTTCTCCTTCTTCAGATCCATAGTCTAAATCTTCATCATCTTCAGTCTCTATTGAATTGTTCATTACTTCATTTTGATTGCAATATTTGCACCTTAGACAAATGAAATGTTATGATTAACTTTGAGCAAATGCTTTACAGGGTTTGGGTTAATTACCTATTTTCATTGATTCCATAGTTGATACAATAAGGTCCAATGCATTCACAGCAAGCATCATGGAACCATCTCATACTTTTTGCCCCCATTGATACGCACAAATCCCTACATTTATTGTACCCTCTGCACGTAGATGAAAACGCGACCGTGCAATTGTGGGTCGACGTGATGTTAATTTTGTTATTGACCACTTCTTGTTCTGCACTCTCTAAAAAAGAAGCGCAAGTTAATTCAAGTCAGGTCCCTACCGCCATCTTGGTGGTTCATAAACGTACGCATTTGATATTTTATATCACTTTTTGGCGCGTATGCCAATGGTAAATCCACTGGGAAAGTATAAGAAGTCCATTCAGTATGCTCTACATCAGCTGTAAGTGATTCAAAAAGTGTATTGATACTGTTATCAAAGTCCTCCACCTGGGACTGCTTGCTAAGTGCACTCATGGTGTCATTTGGTTGGGGACACATTCCTGAAAGGTGGTTGTGAAATATTAGTTTATATTTTCTAAATGGATGTAAAGTAATTTATGGACATCTTACCAACACAAGAGCAGCACTCATCATAGAGAATACTCAAGCAAACAGAGCATTCTTTGCAGCAGGAGCAGTCCTTCTGGAAGTCACACTTGCAGGACTGTGTCAGGAGGCATTTGCTTACAATAGAGCCACAAACTGCTTCATTGCAAGCCCAAGTTTGATTAAGCGCTGTAAGAAAGACCAGCGCTGCAAGCGGGAGGATTAGGCGCCACATCTTGACTGCAAGAGCAACAAACGAAGATTTTAAGACGACCCTGGACCAATGCCAAACACAACATTCCTCAATATTAAACCAACTAATGACAATGTCCCAAAATACTTAAGCACTCACCACTGTTAACAATGTAATTTTTTTAATTTTTAAGATGTTTGGGATTGTTTCTTAGGGATTAAATTGCACTTTGCAGCAGGGTACAAGCAGCAGCCCAGCGAGCCCAACACATCGTGATCCCCATTGACAATCGCTGCAACGAATTGACGGGCAAACTCGTTTTGCTAGCGCTACTGCGTTGCTAGCCTGCTGAGCTGCTTCGCGTTGCTCCCACTGCTGCAGTTAACTTAAGCAATTTATCGCGACCTTTCTTCTCTCTACACATGCAAGCGGAAAAACGCAATCGATTTTGGTAAACATTTGCAGTAACGTGCTACACTTATTCGAGTAAGCACACTGGAGCAATCCAAATAGGTCTATATTAAAATAGATACTCAAGTATCCATGTACACCATCAACTAAGCACCAAATACCTTCCATACTTCTTCCGATATCTCTCCAAACTTGTTAAAGGACTTCAATTCGGCGTCTAGAGTCGACACTGTCTACTACATGAATGACCATCCCAAATCGTAAAGCAAATATATAAGTGGTGAGAATTGAGAGTGGTAGCTTGGAAGCTATGGCTTAATTTGATGCATTCTATATTTCTACCTGCGCTCGGCTACCCGCCTTCCGCGAGTAAAGTGCTTTCGATGATTCTGTAGAATAGTTGCTATCGAAAGAATGCGTCACCAGCGTCCGAGTGATGACCACCTACGAAGCGCCTTTGTTTCCTTCATTTGCTTAAGCTCCTAGCAAGTCTAGCATTCGCGTCTACTCAAAATAATTAGAAAATCGCTTTAGTATGATAACTGATTTAGTAAACGGAAATTCCTCAAACATCGAAAGTCTAAATTTAGCTTTGGATTTTATGCTATAATTAAGTTAATATAAACAAGTTTCTAACAGTTAACAATCTTGTCATGCTTTGCATAAACTTTCTTTTTTTCCTCTACACCCCAAAAACAAAAAAGTGACAAGTCATTTTCATGGTTGAGATGTATAAGCAACCATAAGACATCAGTCAGACCCGTTTACGTAAAATTCGATAAAGATTGAATGCGGGTAGGAAAGGTTTCTTCATTTTTCAGACTTAATTTGAATAACATTTCATTAATTTGACTAAGATATTAACTTAGCAAAAGTTATAAACCCACTTAAAACTGCTCATAAGTTGCGGTCGTTGAATTAACATCTCCACCCGGTTTACTCGTCGTATCTTTGTTGGAAACACTAGGCGCACTATCCAAAATCTGTTTTTCAAATTCGGCAGGTTCAATCAACCTCTTCTTTCCATGTGGTGGAGGTCCTATCAATTTCTCAACGTCTTCGTAATTTAGTGTTTCTTTTTTCAGGAGTGTTTCAGCCAACTAAACAGAAAAGTGCTGTGAACGCACTGATAGCAATAAATTGTTTAAATTACCAATTGTAATTTGTCCTTATGATGTGTCAAAACCTCCTCTGTTCGTTTATATGCTTCAACAACAAGTTGTCTTGCTTCCTGGTCAATTGTAGCTGCTAATCTCCTGCTGTAAGGCCTACGCCCCTTTGCCTTGACTTCCTCTTCTGGGAAACACAGTAAACCAACTCTTTCACACATTCCGAACTCTTTAATTTGGGCATAGGCCATTTTTGTGACCTTTTCAAGATCATTCTGAGCGCCAGTGGTGATTTTGTTGAATGTGAGCGATTCAGCTACACGACCACCAAGTGTCATACACATCCTTTCAAATAACTGCACACAAAGTTTAATTCAGGGATAAAAATATATAAAAAATAAATTGACTGATACCTCTTCCTTGGAGTGTAACTTCTGATTTTTCGGAATATACTGTGCAAACCCAAGAGCTAAATTTGTCCTTGGTACAATTGTGACCTTCAACAATGCATCAGTATGCTCTAACATCCACCCAACTAATGCATGTCCCGACTCGTGGTAAGCAACCACTCTCTTGTCTTGAGGAGACATTGCATGGTTCCTTTTCTCAGTTCCGCCTGTGAACAGAAGAACAGCATTTTAGGAATCAATTAGTAATTGATTGAAATAAAAAGACCTACCTACTACTCGCTCTACAGCATATTCCAAATCCGCCCTCATCACTTGTTTCTTCTTATCACGAGCAGCATGTAAAGCAGCTTCATTACAAACATTCGCAATATCAGCCCCACTGAAGCCTGGCGTTAAATATGCCAAATTCTGCGAATACGTCGATGGTTTGTGCTCCAACGCAATTCCTTTCAAATGCTGTTCAAAGATTTGCCTGCGCTCCTCAAGATCAGGTAAATCGATCAAAATGTGTCGATCAAAACGTCCAGGGCGTAACAAAGCCTAATATTTAAAACCTCTATTATTCCAATTAGACTCGATAGACTATCCCATCTTACCCTATCCAAAATATCAGCGCGATTAGTCGATGCCAGCATAATAATATTCTCCTTACTAATCATCCCGTCCATCTCAACCAACAGTTGATTCAATGTCTGTTCTGACTCCCCAGTTGCACCTCCTGGCATTCCACTGCCTCCACTCCTCTTCCTCCCAACCGCGTCAATTTCGTCGATGTAGATAATACACGGCGCTCTCTTTCTCGCTTCTTTAAACAAATCCCTCACTCGAGCAGCCCCTAAACCGCCAATCATCTCAATAAACTCCGAGCCAGCCATTGACAAAAACGGAACATTTGCTTCAGTTGCAACTGCCTTAGCCAGAAGAGTTTTACCACAGCCAGGAGGGCCTAGCAACAAAGCGCCTCTTGGGACTTTAGCCCCTAGAGATTTATAATGTTCAGGACGTTTGAGGTAATCGACGAATTCGATGACTTCTTGTTTAGCTTCATTTAAACCAGCAACGTCTGAGAATTTCACTCCTTTTCCTGGACCAGTCAAAGGATCGATTAAGGTGAACTTAGCTCTTCCCATTTGTGTCTAGAAACGGATATAAAGATAACAATGCAATATAAATCAATTGGAAATGTAAGTTAATGCTTACAAAAGTATCCATACTAATTGGAGGTCTTATACTCCTACTTCTTGCCAAGATGGATACAATAATACCAACAAGAAGTAGAGAAATCAACAATTTTCCAGCAGTATCACCACCTCGTTCGAAGGTAATAGGAACACCATCACGTATTCCGAGTCGTCGCTCTGCTTGGCGTAATTTATCCTCGAATTTGTGAATATCTACGACGTTCATGTGAAAAGTGCGATGTTCAACCTTTTTCCCCTTCACAATTGCTCCATCATGAAGAATAATTGTAACAATCTCAACATCAGGGCGCACAATAATCTCTTCAACTTCACCTTTTGCCAGCATTTGGTACAGGAATTCATTCCATGAAACATATCTAACTACCTTAAAATTAAACAGTCCTTTAATGACTTTGAATAAAGTACAACTAATTTGATGTCACTTACTTCAGGTTGATTACTACTAGGAAATAGCAATGAAATCACAACAATGACCATATATGCTGACAACATCCACAAGAAAGCTTTTGCAAGCAAAGAAGACACTTTATTATCTTCATCATCATCTTTCTTTGGTTTCTTTGGATCTGGATTTGAGTTTGATCCAGTTGGTTGCTGTGAGTTCACAGGAGATGAATGAAAGTTCCTTGTTGAAAGATATTTTGGCAGCTTATTTATATCAGGGAATCCTGAGCGATGGATTAAAGCACACACCGCATTGTATTCTTTTAAAAGTTGATTTGCTGCCTAAAATTTCATAATTTATTACATGTTAGGGTTATGTGAGAATGGTAAGAACATACTGTTCTGTTACAATATAGACCAAAATTTCTGCATGATTGTGATGTGGATGGGTGACTCGCCGATTTCATTAAGTTTAGACTACTTAAAGTAGTTTTCACTAGTTTATAGGGAACTGGAGATGAAGCAAAGAATTGTCGATACATGACTATGTCATTTCCATGAGTCTAAAATAAAGAAAAAGATTTGTACAGAATAAAACAAAGAGTGAAGAATTTCCTACTTTTTGTTTATCTTGAGTTTATCACTTGTTAATATGATCCTTAAATTAGAAAGTTAAATAACATCAACTTTATTTATTTGGTTTAGGTTAGGAGATAATTTGGAAGAGACAAGAGTAGCTGACATTATCGACATGTGTATTCGTTATTTCAGTTACTAGATGGCGATGGCTGAAATTACAGTAATTTAAATTCTCAATGGTGTAGTTCGAGAATTGACTTCAAGAGACCGCACAACATTCTAAACGATGCAAAATTATAAACGAATTACTTTAAAATAATCTAAAAGTAAGGTTTTTCTTAACACTATACTGAATGTATGAATTATGCGCTTTCTAGATTGAATGCATACATGCTGGATTTAATATTAATGTGTCTCCCATTCAAATTCTGGAGGAAAATGAAATATCTGATTTGTTATTGCTTCCAAAAGAAGTCAGAATAAGGCAGAATGAAACAGAATGATGTGGAATAAAGCGGTATGTCTCGCTGTCACACATTCATGAATGTTGGATGAACCCACATACGATGATGTCCTCGGATGGCGATGGCATAACAACCGTAATAATGGTCCGCTGGCCGGCGAATGGAATATGAAGTGATATGTAAAGGGCGGCAGCCGGAGGGGGCGCAAGAATAATATTTGCGCAGGCTGCGGCCGCGGCGTGAAGTGGCCGAAGCGGAAACGGGGGCCCGCGAGGCATGCGCTGCCATTGGTCACGACGCCATGTTGGCACTTTCGTAGGGCCGCACGGGTACATTTATTGTTACGTGCGAGTCACGTTGACAAATTCGATTCTCACGCATGCCACGAAGGTACGTACATTTTAACACACATGTTAGATGTGGGCTTTGTGCTATGACACTTGAATCAGTCGCTCATTTTCCACGCCTAAGTCATTGTCATTTTAATAATCTCGACAGTTAGGCGTGAAGATTAAATGATGCAGAAATTGTTGGTCTGATTGCGATGGGAGACAAGTTAAAGTGTGTTGCACCATTCTAAGTGTTATTACAACGCACATGATGAACATGATCAAACTTCTGCTAAAGTTTTGGGTTTGCAAAGAATACTCGCATAAGCAGGTCCAACTTGGGTTCCCAACGTAATCCTAACAACAATCCCACAAAAATAAATAATTCTAAGCAGTCAAAGTCAAAATATCAATAAATTACGACCCTTTGTAACATTCGAAATGATCACAACCCCACTTTTCTCTATTTATTTGTCCAATATCCATTGAAAATTCAAACTGGAAACACGCGGAACACTCGAAGGATTGAAACAATAAACAATATTTTGTGTCTACTTGATCTACTTTGGTGTTTCAGACAAGATTTTCCCTTTCTGCAAGCTTATAGTATAGTAAGGTCATGACAGATTGTGTATTTTTACAACTAATTGTAGAAACAAACATGGTAACCTAGACGAGCTGTGGAAAAATGCATCCATTCATTCGCCGTCGGCACAATATAACGACAATGAGTGGCTCGAATGTGCTTTGTTCCAGCGCCGATACGCGAGCAAATAAACGCGCACTTGGCCGCACAAATAAGCAGGTTAGCGGGATGGAAATGCAAGGAAACGCGTACGTTACCGATATGTAAATAGAACAATAAGCACGCATTGAGGAAACATGATTAATGGGCAGAATATATCATGCAGTGAGTGTCGGAGAAAAGATGGTATGTTGGGATTTATCAGGATTTATCTTTAATTGCTCACTAATTATCACTATTACGAAAGTTACGAAATATTTTTCTAAGATAAACGGGGCTCATTTTTATTGACTTCAATGTCGAGTCTCAATATAACTTCATTCTCAATGGTACACTTTGAGTTTCTGGACTTGTTACCTCGTTAGCAATCGTAAATATAATTTTCAAGAGTTCCACTTGCTTGATAAGTCAATCACAGACACTTCAAGATCAACCATGCTGAAAAAACCTTGTGAGTTGTGTGAGAACTGAACAGATAATCTAATCCGACGATAGTTGTTTGGATGCACACACGTCAACACCACGGCAAACGAGGAGGAATCTGTTCTTTTGCCACACAGCGAAATGTAAACACGCCAAGAACAAAATGTGATCACCGAGAACAAATTTACGACATGCTGCATCAGTTTCCAACCAAACAATGGATTATATTGTGCTGGAAATCAGTCAAAAGTTTAATTCAACTCTTGCATCAAATGATTTTCTTCCTTTGCTCGTTTGTGGTCTCTCAAGTCGTTATGAAAATAACTCCAGAATGATTCATTTATTCATCTTTCATTCGCTGAAAAAACAAGCGCTAATTTCACTCGGTAATCGTAGCCAGTCGTAACAAAAGCTAAATATTTATACAGTTATGACATTTCTCTCCATTTCATTTCATCTCGTCGCGTGTTAATGAACTTAATCCAATTGCAGTCTCAGTTACCGTACGCTTTGATTCATTACCCGCCGTGCTGGCGACGCTCGAGTTAAATCTTAATTTCTATTTTAAGAGACAACAAAAATCTGTTGTTATTCCAATATGAATTCTGTCTACCGAGTGTTTCCATTCATTCATTCATTCATTCCAGCAAGCACGCAATTAATTTGATATCAATTAAGCGTGGCTTGTGTATTCTTTGCAGAGAAAGAAGTAAATTGGAATGGATTGAACCGGATTGGAATTGAAATCGACTGGCAGAGAATAAAATAGGAACAGGGGAAGAGCTGGAAGCTGGGAAGAGATGACACGGACATGGATGGCATAAATCCTTTTTGGCGCGCGCGCGCGCGCGTTGTTTATTCAGCCGCGTTGACTTTGCATGAATGCAGCAGTTGCAGGGCTCGCAGAGAGTGGTATGTCGAAAATGCTCAATGAAGGGACAAAGAGAGTTGGACGTTTGCAGCTACACACAGCAGGTTAGACAAAGCAGAAGAACTCACAGTCGGAATTATTGAATTTAGCTTTGGGAATGGAAAACAATTGATGTTGAAAGATAGACAACCAAAAAATCACGGAATTTCATAACAATTTCTTAAACTAAAAACTAAATTCCCCTTTTAGTGCAAAATAATTCGGATTTATTAACTTTATTGCTTTTCTAATTTTCCTACCAATTTTTCATTTCATGCATTGAGTGATTCTTTTTTAATGTTGCAAATTTTTGTACTCCATGTTTACCCAATGGCAACGCATATTTCCATCAACAAAATCGTCGCATCGTGCAGCAGTGAATGAAGCGAAATTAAAGTAAACAATTTGCGACGACCACCATGACCTAAAACTACGAAGCTACGGCCCATTGTGCACGTGGCACTCGGGCACCTTTTGGGTGGTTTCCAACTCGTTGGAATAACTAGCCCTAAGATAACAACATCGCTCTTGAAAGTTGAATTTTCTTCGCTGGTTCATTCTTTAATTCACATTCACATTCTCAAGTAGGGCACACACCCACCTGTGCTGTGTGCACAACAGGCTACGTGGACACGAAATTTTCACGCCTTTTGCCTCCCAACAGGCGAGTAAACTAATGTTGATTTTATGAGTAGTCAGCAAGGTGGCAGAGGTGTGAATGATGGAAGGATCAACTCAAGTGGCAAAGGGAAAATTAATGAATGGAGCGAGGATTTGAATGGACAGGGAGGAAAGGATTCAAGAAGGAATAGAATATTAATGTAGGCCAGAATGGTGCTTACGTACTTAAACCACGTTTGATTGAGTTTTAGCGCATTTTTACATATTGGCATCTTGGTTTAACCCGATTTTCCCCATCAAAAATCAATTTCCCAAATTGCCAATTGCTACTAACCTCTATTTTTAACCTCATGTCGCTCAATGTTTTCATTGCAGCTAAAAAATATATCCCCATCCTCATTCTGAACGAAATAAAACAATTAAAAATCGCCCCATATCGTCCCATAGCAATTGCCATCCACTCATGCAATATTTGTTGTTCTTTTTGCAACTGTTGTTGACTCACGAACAATAATAATTGTTATGTTTGCCGCATTGCGAACGTGATTATGCGCGATTAATGCGATGCGTAAACAGTTCACGTACAACTAACTCATCATCACTCTCACCAGAAAATCAACATAAATTGCAATTCGATTTCATTCCAATTTGTTCGCAGCCATTGAAAACGATGCACGCCACGTGGAATTTAATTTTATTTACCACTGTCATTGGCGCATCATTTAAATTAGTGAAATGGGTGAATGAAATCCTCATTTTCAGCATGTGTATAGGTGTAATGAATGAACGTGCAAGTTTTTCATGTTAACCCGTTGGGAGCGTAACATGTCGCGCATAAATATGTTTATTGAACAAATATATTTATAGTTAGATAAATAAATAGCTGGCTGACATGCGTGATGCGATGGTGATAGTTTCAATTTGCACCATGAATACCACAACCGACATGCATTTGTTTTGCATGCAATGGAGCAAAGATGTTGGTTGTTTCCAAGCATGTTTTCAACTTGCCAACCTAAAATAATTTGGGAAGTTCTTGTAGCAGAGAATAGAGTACTGCAAGGAAACTATACATGAGTACAGCTAAGACAATTGGTTGTTGCAACAGTTAGGGCGACAATGTCTGCAAAAAGGGGGAAGTGAGAGGATGCAACTCAGCGCACATCGGCCTGAAACTATCAAGTTACATTTTGGCATCGAATTGGAATATTTAAAATGAAATGGCATGAAATTACTCGAACGTTCAAGATGCCGGGCGTGATGCACGTTGCACGTTAGGATGCAGTGATTGACACTGATGTGACAACAAGACACGATTCATCTGCTCTGGAGCATTTTATACTAAGTAAACAGAAAAATAAGAAGACACAGTCGGGAATATTCGCTTAAATACTCAGCTGAAAACCTAAAATTACCTACAGTTGAACAAAATCCATCTCCGGTGAATTTTCCTCATATTAGCATAGAGTTTAATGCGGAGTATTTCCAGGTCCTCGTTCATCACGCATGGAATTATGCAGATGCGGGGAGTCGGGATAAGACCAAGTCAGCTGCTACTTTAGCGCTGCCCTTTTATCACAACCCCCCCCCCCTTTCGCCAGCCTTGGGGTAGTGATAGTGCGCATCGAGTGTAACTGTGTAGAATGTGCTAATTGTAATTTCTATCCCACCCTAAACTCATCCAACTCCGTTGAATTCAGCAGTTCAATTCAACGCCGCGCCGATGTGCAGGAGTTTGTGGCGGCATTAGCGCGCACTGTTTACACAAGGAGGGCGCCGAGTGTTTATTCAGAGCCGCGGGAATTAACCATCCAACCGCCATTCGATCCACCCCCGATAAAAGCTCTTAAGCAATATGCGCTCGAAAGTGCTCAAACAAAGCCGCGATGGAAAGGAAATCAATTGTTTCGCATATTCAAAAGTAATTGCGCTTAATTGACAATATATCAAAAAAGCTTGAATTGGAATTGGCAAATGTGCCGCAGCACAAGCAATTTCATCGATCGCCGTGTGTCCCCGTGTCAAAGTTGTTTGCATACATGGCACCTAATCGATGACGACGTCTACGTTGTAATTTATTAAAAGAACAGCGACACGCAGGGAAATTTGTCCTACACCTACATGTGTAATCCATCACGCAGGCGGGCGTCGAAGGTGCCGGCGACGGGCAGCAGCGCAGGCGATGTATTTATGGCGACACGTGCACTCCATACTGATGAAGACGCTGCTCCTGAAGCGGCAGTGTTGTGCCGCTTATTATAATTCATGTTGACAAAATGACTTAGAATTAAAGTCAATTACTTTACCATTAATGTTGTTGTAAATCAAAGGCAAATGCTGTATGATTTCCTCTGCCATTTTATTACAGAGCTGGTTCCTCGTTGGGAGTTGATTTGTCATTTGTTTTCTTTCCTCCGTTAATATCGATTTGCGCCGGGTGTCGCCGTCTTGTTGTTTTAGTAATAAATTCTTTCCCAACATCGACACGCAGCATCCCTTAAATTAGATCGTTGCCGGCTTTCACGCAAACTGTAATAACAGAGACGTTTGCCTAATCCACGCGTAAATCCAGCGCCGACGCGGCGCATCTCAAACAGGCTCAGCGAGGATCTCAGATGGATCAGAATATCAGGCAGGCTCAGAACAAGACACAAATTGCTTCCACTCATAGGACAACAAAATTCATGCTCATAACATTGATGGAAAGGAAATGAGAAAATTAATTTGATAAGAAATAATCGGGAGTTGAAGAACTTATCCCATCATGTGTTGAGTTTTTAACAGAATTACAAGCATTTACCTCAAAATTGTAATTGTTGTAAAGTCCATTACCACTACGGTAAAATTAAGAAACTGCTTAATCCGTTAATACTCGCACTTTGCTTTTTTGATGATAAGGTGCTAAACGTACCACCGTCGTTGCGTTCAACTTTATCTCACTCCCGGTTTACTTAAGCAGATTACCTGTATATACCGGAAAGCATGTGTTGCAAGCATACAATACTACACTACAAAGCACATAACCGGAAAGTCCAAGAAGTGAGCACTAATCCATTCAGTCAATTGAACAAAAAAGTTGATAATTCACGCTCCTTGCAATTAAACATGGACCACTCCACCTTCATGGTCTCAATCAAACTTAATTTTCTTCTACTGATCACTAAGTAGCAAACATTAATATCTTGACACTTCCTCCCATATTCACACAACCTCAAATTCTCAATTCCACAGGCATTCTTCAACTTTTCACGTCTCACACATACGCACGCATGAAGAAACCCATCCACACCATTCCCAATGTAGTAGTTCCATCATCCTGTATCTCTGACCATCCTGGGCGTGGCCACAACAAGTTTCCAGAACTCATGCATTACTTAGCCCACCGCCACATCACCTCCGTACCGCCAACACACAGAGACATCGTCCATTGATCGCGCTTTCCTCGCTTTCCCATTGGTCGCAACTACATCCCAAGCACTTTTCCCAATGCACACGCTACCGCCTCCCGACTTCTTGAGTGGGGGTAACCAGGGACCCACTGTACGCCACTCTCTGTTTTCACTAGTAACACTGCTAGCCGGCTCGGCACGCCGCAACGTAGTGTCTTGTTTTTACTTAATCTCTGTGTAAACTGGCCCATGTTGTGTATCATAATATTAAGTGAGCTAAACTTGTTTTCGGAAGATTGATTGGAATGAAAACATAAAACAAGCACAGTGTGCATGCCGACTAGAGATGCGCGCGTGAGAGCGAAAGTGAAAGAAAGTGTTGACGTTTAAAATTGGCAATTTCGCGTCACCAACTTCAAGTAACATCACCATCAAGATGCACACCATCTTTACTGAACAGAATGCCTACTACCGCCACGCTGCTAGTTCCGGCTATCCCTCCGCAGTCGCCACACCAGGGAACCCCTACACCTATGAACAATATTCCAGATATGGTTACGCTACATGGCCCCATCAACAGCATCAACTTGCAGCAGCAAAGGACATGGTTAAACCTCCCTATAGTTACATAGCGCTTATTGCAATGGCCATTCAGAATGCAACTGACAAAAAGATCACGTTGAATGGGATCTATCAATTCATCATGGACCGCTTTCCGTATTACAGAGAGAATAAGCAAGGATGGCAAAACTCAATCCGGCACAATCTCTCTTTAAACGAATGCTTTGTAAAAGTCCCACGGGATGATAAGAAACCCGGCAAGGGTAGTTACTGGACATTGGACCCTGATAGCTATAATATGTTCGACAATGGTTCCTACTTAAGGCGTCGCAGAAGGTTCAAGAAGAAGGATGCTATCAAGGAGAAAGAAGAAGCTTTAAAACGCCAAGTCGACGCAGTCCTTGCAACCAAACGCATCTCAGAGGAGAAACCCCATCATGTGCATCACCCAGAAGAAGTCAAACCCAAGTTGGATCTTGACATCCACATCAAACCGAAACGTGAGCCCACTGATGTGTCATCACTGTCCCAATGTATGAACAAGTACCACGATTCTGCCCTGGTTGCAAAGTCGGTAATTGTCCATCATCAAGCAGCTCCACATCATGGCCACACTCACCAGGAACACCTCTCTAGTATCTCTGATGTCACTGCTTCCCTGCAAGCGATGGACGCTGCGGCTGCATTCAGCGTGGACTCTCTGATGACCGCCAGAGAGCAACAGCATCACCACAGCTACTCTCCAAGATTGCATCCGTCCTCAGGAGGATGGTATACTTCCGCGCCACCTCAACAATATTCCTCATCTTCGGTGGCGGCAGCAGGAGCTGCTGAAGAAGGCACTCCACGTTACTCTCCTTGGTACAGCCCGGAAACAAGTCCAGAGTCAGCAACGCAAGCATCAGGATATCGTGATTTGTTGTTCGATGGTAATGTTAGTTGTCAACTGGGAAGTTTCAGGCATAATGTACCCCCAAGCCCACCAACTTATCGACCCCCGACGAGTTACTACCAACAGGATTGTGTGCAGAAGTATTAGAGGAAGATTTGGTTGCTTTTGTTGTAAATATCAAGACTGATATCTCCGCACGATAAGAAAAGTTTTTTTGTGATACTTGCGATGAATTTCGTTTTATATTAATTAGATAAATGGACGTTAGTGGTAATTGTGACCCGTGTTGTACATATTTCTAGTTACTACGCATAGAGTTTTACGATTTCCTATAAGTTGTACATTCTTTTATAAAATGTAAATTGTCGAAGATTCTCATGGATTATGTTCCTATCGATTGCCACACGCTGCTGCATTTATACATTCACTGCAAATTACACAATGTTGTATTTAATAAATGTTGACAGTCAAACCGATGTACCACACTTCGACTGGTGACGAATTGATGTAATATGCGATCTTAATAGATGTACTTACTTGCAAACCAATGCACATGTGTAATATATTTATTTCCGAAGATAAATATAAACATTTAAAATCATTTCGGGGCATTTCACTCAACCTCCAGCTTCTTTATGTTCAGGATACGTCCAATTGGGAAAGTGTTCTGACGTCTTCAGGTCCTAGAAAATAACTGAAAATGAGTTCAGTTTAATTCTATAGCAAACATTATAAGATAACGCGCGTCAGCCTGCTTTATTGTTGACCTAAATTAATTAAATCTGTCTTCATCTTGGTCCTGATCTCTTCTCCAAATCCAATCCATCGCCATTCAGTCTTTGCAGAATAAAATCGAGCCGAGTTTAAGGTTTTAGGCAATAATAATATTATGCTACGTATAATAATGTGCGTTGTATTATCATATAATGGCGTGCCACAAGAAACAAGAGGAGATGAAGTGAAGATCCCACATTTCAGGATCTCCAGCTTGAAAGACCGTGTGGGAATTTGCAATGAGATCCTAGGCGCTATAGCCTGAAAGAAAGAGAATTTCAGATAATTACAATTTCAAATTTCCTCTGCCATTCCAGACTGTTCCCGACGCTTGCTTGAATATTGCGTGCCATCATTATCTGCGAATTTACGAGGAGCATTGAGCATGAAGAAAGATTTTGCTACACTTTGGGAATTTGTAGTTTTGCTAGAAATTTGATGAAATCTAATGTCTTTTGTCATGACTTCAACTATTTGAGCTAAGTTAAGTTGTAATCTGGTGATCACATCGTGTGAGGTTTCACACACTTAGCTTTTTCAAACAAATCATAAAATCGTATAAACAACGCCTGCGTCTTTAATGCGAGCTCTGCACCTTTCCGAATATGTTAGTTCAAATGGTGGTCTAACCTCAAAAAGCTCTATAAGCTCAATAACCCTAATATTCTTGACATAAACACAAAGTGAAAACTGGAATCATCACTCCAATCATTTCCAGCCAAACTTCATTATTCTCCACGCATCTAATTTCCAACCGATGCTCCCTGATGTCAAGCAAATTCTTCAGGATTTTCATGAGAATTTCCAAAACTGTAAGCAATATATGTTTGCTTGCATGTGTTTCAGTTGTGTGTGATGATGCACTCATCCGATGCACATTATAAAAGATACAAACCAGAAGCGATGCGAGTTGCAATCGCTGCGATGTTTATGCGGCGGCACAGCGGTCACACACATCTTCTCAACTTCTTGTAAGTTGGTGGCGGCAATTCGTGGAAACAGCCATGCATCTAAAATTAGCGCCGCTGCCGCAGCAAAATGCAGCGAACAAGTTGTTTTAATGATTTTCTCATTTGCACACAGGCGCATTTTATGACGACGTTGATGATGATCATCGCCGCCGCCGTCGTCGTACAGCACGTTTTAATTAAACCGCCCGCCGTCGCGCCGTTTAATATAAATTAATACTCGCGGCGCGTCAACAATATTTGCATTACATGCAAATCCCATTTAGCGTTTAGCAACTTGAACATTTCGGGGCATCATATCATTTGCCCCGCTATTTGCTACTGCCATTCATTGAATTTGCCATTAATTCAATGACGCATATAAATTATTGATGTAGATTTTATCCGAAATGTTTTTGTTGTTTTTTGTTTGCCTAGTGCGGTTGACGAACTGTTTAGGCCAGCAGAAGAAATTTGTTTCGCCTAATTCCATTACCGCGATTAATGAATTCTTTATACATTGCATTCATTTGAATAAGTGCTGGAGGTGTTGCCAGGAGTTGGCGGCGCAAATTATGAAAGTGCTTTTTACCGCCATGCCGTCGTCGCGAGACTCGTGAGTATTGTCGCCGGCGGCGCTTTGGGGGCGGTGCGTTTGTTATTATGTTGACAGTGGGCCTCCGTTAAAGAGCTGCGCAAATATGCGCTGCGTATTAACTGCGCACTGAGGCAAACTCTCTTTGGCACCCTCCTCGGGGAAAACCCGAGAAAAACCGCCCCTTGACTAAAGGAATCTTTTTTGTTTCCAAATAAAAGGTACACCATTAGCGAAAACCAAGAAGGAGCATTAGGAAAAGTAGAAAACCTTCAATGGGGGAAAATAAAAATTATAGACGTTTTAATTAAATTATCACATTTGTTTTGTTTTTGTGAGTGATACATTCGTGCAGGTTGGTGCAGGCACTTAATTAACGATGTTCACTGTTTAGAATGAAAATAACAGCCACGTGCGCTGTTCAAAGGGGTAGCAAATGAGGTGGAGGCGGTGGCCGCAAGGCGTCCGAGCGTACAAGCGCATCATCAGCACCACCATCAACTACGTGCTCGTTGCTAACGGCAAATAAAACATTTGAACAACCGCATATTCATTAAACGATGTAAAAGTGTATCTTTTCCTGCGACAGATAAATCCATATTTGAAGTAACTTGGGTTGCCTATCTTATCATAATGGCCACAAAATTAAAAAGATTCAAGTTAATAAATATTATGATTATTTAAGTATTTCAGTGGAAAATGATCGGTTTTACGATTGTATCAACATTGCCGTATTCGCCTCGGCTAATCTAAAATGAAATATTATTCTTTAACATTACGCTCTTTAATGCTTTGCTGCTTGGCGGGTTGCCGCACGCAATGGTGAGCGAACAAGAGCGAGCGTAAAATGCATGCATTTTGATTCTGAGGGTGACTGCAGCATAGTCACCCTCAGAATCTCCTTGTTCTACACCGCCCCTTCTCTCAATTCTTTCAAGTCTCGCGCAAGTTCCATGCGTTGCAAACCTTCCCGTTCCGACAATCCCAACCCCAAAGGAAGAAGAAGGAGGCTCCTCCAGTGGAAGCAAAAGAAGCAAGTAAGGGAAGTAAAAGTGGGAAGCGAGGATGAGACTGAGATGATTTTGCCGGCGGCGGATCTCATGCAATTTTCATCAGCGACTCACAACGCTCGCAAAGTTTGTTTCCTTGCGCCTTGCGGCTAGTGATTTTTTTCCAGCGAAGGATTTCCGAGCTTTTATCATATTTTATCGTGGCCTGCAAGGCACGGACGGATACGTGGAAGAAAAAAAAATTGTATGAATAAGCAAGTTGCATACCGGAAAAAAACAGCAAGTTGGGTGTGACATATGAAACTGTGGGAAGAATAAAATAATCGATAGACATTTGAGAAACGCAATTAAGAAGAAATTATAAACAGTAAGATAGCGTAATCAATGTTGAATTTGAGATTGTGCATCGTGTAATTCTACGAATTGTTTAAGAATATTCGACATGAAGGAAAGTAAAAAAAAACTGCGCTTTTCTTGCTTCAGTTACACAGTACTTAAGTTACCATAGCAACGAGCAAAGCACACATTTCCTCACTCGACCGATATCATTGTGGCTACACATCCAATAAGTGAACATCGGCCATTTTGTTGATTTGAGCACGGATTTCCCCAAATGCATGCAATCAACATGCAAAGTGCACAATGCGTGAAAAGCAAACAATTTCCATCCGAGTCAACAAACTGTACTTGGTAGACTACAAAACTGTTGCGCACATTTTTTGCTGCAAAGAATGAAGTATTGATGGGCAGATGAAGATGTTTTAATTTAATCCATTTCCCACAATGAATTGTGCATGGAAATGTGTTGAGTTGAAGGCCAGTGTTCGGAAGCATTCAATACAATTAATTATGATTGATGGAGTGCCGCAGAGTGGTGCAAGGCACAGTCCAATTGGAGTCCACCAATTTAGCATTCTGAAGCACTGAAGAACTCGAAGGAGCTGGTTGCTATGTCAACTGAATTAGAGAATATAATGTGTTGTGTGATGAGCGTTGCACAATCATTAGTCACCTTGGGTTTTGACGTGTACGCATTGGAACACAAACACAAATCATCACGTGAAACACGTCGCAATGCAGTCGTCGCATTCAGTCAAATTCATTCATTATATACATTGCACAAGCACACAGCGAACAGACGCAGATAAATTCTATGCAGAGTGAGTAGTCAGGTCTAGCTAGTCACAGTTCAGAAGAAATAAATGAAAAGTCAGTGGGGAAACCAATTAATTCGACTTGGCAGACACCAAGGAGTTGCAGAATTCTGTAGTTCCATTTAGAAGCCTATAATAATAAGTTTGGTAAATCGAAAAGAAAAATTGTGGTGAATATGTGCGTTCTGCGAGAAGCTTGCGATATTTGCAAAAGCATCAAGTTTATTTCCACATTTCCATTGCTGTTCAGCCAGTTTCTTCCACTGCTGATGCTGGAGGGTAAAATAGGACGGTCGGATATCATAATATTTTCACAGTGGTCCCGCTGACCGATATATTTTGTTTGGTTTAGCGTGGAGAATACGGAAACGCGTCCTCCTTTGCCTGTCCTGCCTCCAATGTCGTTTTTGTCAAGTAACTCCTATTGGGAAAAGAATCAAAGTGGAACGGAAGCTGCCTAACCTAACCCTGTATGCATTCAAAATTTCTTGCTAACTTTGCAAGCTCGTCCACATTCAAGTGAAATGTTATTTTCTGTATTTATCCTTAGCATAACAATAATAAATTATGACAGCTGCTGTTCTAAAATTAAGTACACCAATGTGAAAAATCACTATAATTTCTAACTTGAACTTCCACCTCTGCCAATTAATAAATCAGTTGTGTAAGCACCTCAGGCCAAACTAATTCACAATTCCAATTCGGTACGCTGGACAGACATTTATGCGAATCTATGATTTCACCTGTCAAAACTTCCGAAGTCTACAAAATTGACTGCCGCGGATAATCCGGCAAACGTGTCGATCAATGCACACTTGTAATGCATTTTGGGTCGGGGCATTCAGCAAATTTGCTGGCACAATGGCACAACGTGCGGGAAAATTCAGCGTTGACAGGTTGGTCGTAATCTTAGGACGACACTGTGATGGTCTGATGGACAGTGTACAAAGACACCAAGCAAATGATGCCAGTGTAGAAGATGCCTGACGAAATCGTAAAGTTAAACTGCTTTTATGATTTGTTTACGTTCCTGTTTACTGGGGCGAGTGATGACGCGCTTTGTGAGTATTTCACGAGCGATTTGCCACTGAAACATGGACCACCCAGCGTGAACACCGAGCATGTGAAATATTTACTTCAAAATCTTTAAGAAACGAAATAAATAGAGCGTGGAATTTGAATGAAATAAGCCTAGGAATGGAATTACATTGAATGATGACATTTTTAACTGCTCATTTTATCAAGTTTAACCTTAATTTCAAGCAGGTGGGTAGTCTGGTTGCCTACAACAGCATCACCTGTCTCGCACTGATTTCCCCCCCCTCCCACTCTCTCACTCACTCTATCCCTATACGTCCCATGCAAGAAGGTGATTACGCAATCGAAGCAAATAAACATCTTCTCTGAGGCGGCAAGAACAATATTTTCGTTATCAATGCGTCGATACAACGTGCGTAAGTGAGGCGGCAGCGTCGCGACGCACTTGCTGTATCATCTGACACTCTTTGTTTGCACAGTAAACACCCTAGCGAGCCAGTTTAAACAAGGCACGCGCACCGTGCAGAGATCAAAATAATTATGTGGTGGATGGCTTGTGCTAATCGCTTGCCTGACAGGACGGACCACAAGTAGTGAGAAAGTGCTGAGGTAGGTCTTATTAAACTTACAGAGTTTATATTCAGCTGCATTTGTGTTGTGTTTAACCCACAACCGAATAGATTGAATTAAGGTGGTAATGAACTTGGTGCTATTAATACTGATCATGGTTATCATCCACATTACCAATAAAAACGAAAGAAAACAAGCTGCTGGAGTGGAGAATGTAAAAATTTCCCACTTTTCACTGACGTGCAGACTCAACATGTTATCATCATCTCGCAGGCGCAGCGTATTTATTTCTTGTGCGCTCACAATGCGATTATATCCAGAATTAAAAATATGCCACGAAAGCAGATTTCCGGGTTTAGTACCATTTAGATGTGACACAGTTTTCAATTAATTTTGCGTCAATATTTGAGGTCCATTTCTTTGATTTCTCTTTGCTTCTCAAGTGGGGAGCTATCCCAAAAGCTTCAAACTGATTCCTAACTCAATCACATCAAACGCCTGCCAGTTTACTTTTTGTTTCCCACCCGCTCTGGAAAAATATTTACCGCTCATAACTTAACCGAAATTTGTGATGGCGGCGCGCAATTGATTTTCGTATTTATCAATCACGCAGCGCTCGTTTTATTTCGCGCGCCGTTTGAAGTTGATTCAAAATATTTGGACGGCAAATACGCAGTAGGCGGATAAATAGCGGGAAATTGTGCAATTTAGGTTACAATTTGACGTAGGAATACAATTACGGTAATAACGTGCTCCGATTTTTAAAAGAATTTTACTTTTATTTCGGCAAGACTTGGGTTTTGACTACGTTAGTCCCCTTGAGGTACCGATTAATGATATCCAGCTGAGTATTGAATGCTTAATGTTTATAGTGGTGTTGATTGTGATGGACAATTGTTAAAAACGAAATCGTTCTATTTCTATGCGCTCTTCCTCGTGCGTCTTGTGCTCCTTGTGAAAGCATTTTCACATCATCAATCTCGCGTCTCACGGGAGACAGACAGATTTCTAAACTTTCAATCGTCCTCGCGACGCAAGCGCGCTGTCAAGTTCGACCACTGCGGCGTCGAAATATAAATACTCATTTGCTGCAATGCATGCAACATGCATTGTGGAGGAATTAAGTCGACGCCGACGCCACGACGCTCAAACAATTTATCGACGCGGCTAATTTTAGATGTACATACTGCATGCACATCCCGATTGAGTTATGTGCATGCAGTGCATGCGGTTCGATTGGTTGCCACCCTCACATGTCAAATTTAAACTTTTCCTTTCAAATCAAATCCAATTTTGTTGGATTTCATAGAATAATCTCTATTTTTTTCTTTTGTATTGTTGAAGCAACATTCTTATATTCTAATAGGTTTGCAACACCACAAACTCAATTTACGCACAATGCCAAAAAAGCACAGCATTTCATCATGTGTGGCGTGTAATCGTCCGATAGAGATGTTGTATGATATTGTATGCCCCACATTCGCTAGGGGTGTCAAGCAGACAATTGCCTTACTACAATGGACAATACCCGAAGGCATCAATTTAAAATTGAAACTGGCGCAACCTCAAGGACTCAATGGCCTCAAATACAAGCGAGCTGATACAGTTTTTAACCGACTGGGTTGCACCGTTGATTCCCCCAAGCTGTTACGGGTTTATTCCAGTGTTCCAGCCGACCGCAGCGATAATCCAGTGATGAAGGGTACGCCGAGGGTTGCAAGGTTGACAGCAAGTAGTCAATCGCAAGCGCACACAATGTCCGCACGCACGAATAGACGATGGGGTGGTCTGCATAATGCGGCAGAATGTAAACTGTGTTCACAGCAGATAATGCAATTTTAAGTAGATCGAAATAGATTCGAGTGCGGCGAGCGCAAAGGACTTAACAGTATACAACAGAATGTATCAATTCTGAGATGAGACGCCTTTGGGGGTAATCAGAAAATATATTTAAAGTTTCAGCTTCAGCTTTCCACGCGCACACCTTGAACCATTGAAACAAATAGAAAAGCATATGTTAGAAGCAAGGAGCAAAAAAGAAAATAGTCGGCATTGAATGATGGATGTCGCTAATGAGCTGTTTACTCGCCGCCACCGCCCTTACATGCCGTCTGATGCAGCATAGACGAGCACAAATTACACCAGAGCACATCTATTATGACTACACATGTCACAGCTATTTCACGATAGGTACCAACACACCGAAGAGGACCTTAAAATATATTAAGAGCTAAAAATATGAAGCATCAATAGTTATTAGAAGCATTATCCGAATTGAATTCATTCTTGGATGGATATTGAAGGCTGGCCTGCAAATTGTATGATACAGTGCCATCTCCATGACAATACGCCGGGGGTGGTTTTGAGGGGAGGTGGTGTTGAAGTGGTCCATTTTGATATGCTAATCGAGTGCCACGCCACGCGGCGGTGTTATTATCACGCCCGCCAATTTAATTGCCACATGAGCAGGAACAATATGCGGGAGGAAAATAGTTCTTTGTATTCTTATTGCTACTACCCACAATGGGTATATACAGACGCGTGTCAGTTCATCTTTGAGCTAAAGCTTTAGAGTTCTGTTTCAGTTTTGAATGGTAGTGATGGAGGTGATGGTGTTATTTCAGCATGGCCATAAACCAATTTTTTTTTTTGAACAATGCAAACCATTTAAGAAGTTGAAGAAAACAACTTTTGAGTTTTCAAGGAAGCTGCAACAACTTTTCGCTGCAAGAAAATGTCAATCAAGACTCATGAGGCTTAAGTGAATTGCTTGAAGTTTACTTAACCGAGTTTAATTGATGGAAAACATGTTGATCCATGTGTCAATAAAGCATCCAAGTGTTTTCATCAGCTTATTGTTGCCTGATACAATTTTCTTACATTTGAAGCATTCTGTTTGATTCTTTCTGCGAGGAATTTTTCTTTCGCTTTATTTGAGCAACGGTTGAAATGATGATGAACGTTTAGATCCGCTTGGTTTGCAATGGAATTATTGTTGTATGGTAATTTGATGTGCGCACACCGTGTGCAGATGGTCGTCGCCGGCTCGCTACATTTCCTCCACTTTGTGCGCGGTTAGCACCTCGAGCGCAATTGCTCGCGCGAACGCTCTTCCCACATCAAAGAGCTGCACGCGCACACCAGCGCCCGCTATAAATACAAACAAGGCGTTTTTCCTCTTTTTCCACCACAGCTTTCTCTTGCGTGTGGCGGCGACGCTTTGATTGCGCGCGCCCGGACGTGCTTAATGTCTCATTTCGTCGGTGGGCGAGATCAATTTCAGGAAGCAAGAGCAAAATGCAGAAGCGAAAAATACATTTATTGATGCAATAAGAAAATTCAATTTTTTCCTTTTCTCCAAACTATACTTTGAGTCTACGAAACACTTTTTAATTTACTACATTCAATACATGCTTTTTTGGTTGTGGGTTCAAGGGACACGTCAGTAGTTCGTTTGTCATCTCCTCCACATGCAAAAGAAATTTCATCCAGCCGTAAACAAGACCACGACTCGTTTGTAGCGCACTTCCGCTTCTCTTTTCTCCACCAGTATCTCACTTAGATTCCTCAACATCTTCACCATCAGCATCTCACACACCCGCCTAATTAATACCTCTTACGTCTATTTATACAACGCATTCGAATAAGTCAACTTTGTACTCTGCATGCGCAAGACCTTAACATCCAAAGCGAAGATTGAGAATAAAGAATCACGAATTGGGGTGTAGACGATGACTCAACACATTTAGTATGCATTCATCCACATTCAACACATCAACTGTCCGCTATTGAAAAAGAATTACTGAAAAAGTTGCTCTCAAGAGGATGAAATTGACACAAGCTCGAATTCTTCAAGTGCAACCAACATTGATGCTTACGTCGCTTCAAATGCACCTCCTACGCACCTAGCTGAAACTCAATTTATTGAATTTTATTATCATATGGTTTAGCATAAAAGGCCGAATCAAAGATAAACACATATTAGAAAAGTGTTGACTTAGCATTAATCCATTTAAAATATTTTGTTTCATTATCCCTAGCATGCAGTGAATAATTTTAGTCTGGTGGCGTGCGCATGCGCGTCATCGTTTGTGCAAATAATGAATAATTTGCATTAATATTTATTTTATTAAGGGTAAAAGTCGGCCGGCGTCCTGATATCATAAATCATCAAAATACACAGTAAAAGCGCACTCTACGAGGTGCGGTGGCGAATCATATTTGTTATCACAACACTACGTATTGCAAATTGCAACGCAGTGCGATTAACTCACTTCCCATCAATGCAATTAAATAGCTATTTTCCGCAACAAAATTTCAGTGATTATATAAATGATTTGTAGTGCTGATATAGAATGTTGGTGTAATTGTTTAGATTTATTTTTAGTTTCTAAATGTTCTCGCTGCGCCTCATATGCGTGGCAATAACATTCAACACGACATAAGCGACATCAATTTAAAATAGAGCAGCAGAGACAAAAAGAGCTGAACAATTGGGTGTAGACTGTGTAAAAATGTCTCAACACATTGAGGCGTCTTCGCTGAGTGTTAATTGTACGTTAAATGTTTTGGATGCTGTTCAAAATCTTGAAAAACTAACCAACTGATATTTATTCTTGGCAAGCATCAAATAACTCAAGAATTAAATATGTTCCTGCGTAGATAATGTGCTCAAATTGTAATCAGTTTGTGTTTCAAGCATGCGTAATATTAGCGGATAATATTTGCCTTGTTGTGATGTAAAGGAAAAAAGTTATGACACTTTGTGGTGACAGATTTCTGAGGGAATCTCCTCACACAATTCATTCCTATTCTCTTCCTTCATCAACCTTAGTCGCCCAAATGTTTTTAATCAATCGTGCATGCACCCAACAAGCTTTAATCTTCCCTCTGCTCAAAGCGGACAGGAGCTTAGGTGCATTACGGACTGACTTGTGACATACCTGCCGAGGGGAAATACGCATCTCTTCATTCTATCTGTCACTGGTTTGACTTAAGTCCAATAGCACCTTGTCTGCGTGCATTTTTAAGCTGCGCTTGTTTCCGCTGCGCAAATATTTAATCCCGTAATCGAATTGACAACGTTAAACGTTACATTGTCCGCTAGAATGTCCGATTGATTGGCTTAAAGTGGCCGAATGCTGTTTGTCGAACGTGAGCACCACAAAACCATTTCCAAGTTATGGAAAATCTTGTTAAAGTGAATTTTCGAGGATTTAATGTTTTATCACATTAAAAATTATGCGGATTACCTGCGAAAACATTGGACTGATTTAAGTTGATTTTTAGGGATTTAGAAAAAAGTTGGGATGTTTCAAGTTGTTTCCTGTCCGGTACAGGAAGGTCAGGAAGCGACTTAAATTACGTGTGCTTAGCGGATATTAACGTTGGAATTTATGCGCGTTGGCGAAACATGCAAAGTATCTGATTTCATCCAGAAATTCCTTCATACATCCACATGATTCACACCATCATGAGCATCACGTGTTTGTAAGTTGGCGATTGCCGCTAAATGTTGTTTAAGTCATCGTTCATCGACCGCCCAGCGACGGAATGACGCGTTAATTTGTCACTGATGCTGGTCAGGTCGAAGGGATGTGGTGAAGAAGCACGTACAGAACACATGTTTGCTGTAAAACTTGAGTTGGGTTGATGGGTGAGTTTCTAAAGAAGCAAAGACAAGAAGACGCGACTAGACATTCTGGCACCAGAGCTTTCAAGAGGCAAGGAAAGACACAAGAAGAGAGAAACGAAATTGAAGTGAAGACGAGTAGTGTATTATGAAAATTTGGGAAAAAGCGCGAGGGTATATATTTGATTTGGAGAAAGGTGATTGAGAGAAGTGATACATTCTACAAAGAGTTTTTTAATTTCAAAATTATTCTTGTTTTTTTTTTTTTTATTAAAGCAAAGAAAAAGGAAATGGAATATTGGTGGATGAAATGATTTATAGATTATCTCAATGACTGTGTCTATAAATGTTACTCTAATAAGCTACATAAAAGATACTTTTCTCCCGCTCTAAAGAATAATTGTTTGCTCACAACAAATTTCAGACCTTTATGTTGCAGACAGCGTGGCACCACATACAGGAAACAACCTCCCAACGACTCAGCAACCAAACACCCAACCCTCATTCATCATCCGTAGTCATTCGCATGCCGAAAGCATAAAAACGTAGCCTATTTAGGACACGACGTTAATCAACTCATCATCGACCGACTTCCGAACGCTAATGAACTGTGAAAGAACCACTCAAACAAATGCCGCCTCGTGTCTTACTACCTATAAGACTACAAATAAGGCCCAACTCCTCCTTTTTCGTTTGTTTCCTTTTTATATTAGTATGTTGTGAATTAATTTTGAAACAGTTTCCGCAGCATGTACATAATTGTTGTGTTTAATTTGAAGTTTAGTGTTTGTTGAATTAAAGTTCTGCGCTATGTCTTGTTAAAGTTGTCAAAGTTTCCAATTTTCAAGTTACAACTTGCGGCTTAAGTTGCTCGACGGAAAGACTTGGGTATAAGATAGAAGGATAGGAAATTTTAAAGTTCTTGGGCTGTGTTCAGTTTGCTAAACTTCAGTTGTTATTGTTTACCAAGGAGCACAAATTTTGCCTCTGGTTAAGTTTGTCAAAACAATACGAGCGATGCTTCAAGATTCTAAAGATAAAGAGTTATATTGTTGAAATATTTTTTGAAAATAGAGCATAAACCAAGGAATTTAAGAAAATAATAAAAACATATAAATGTAAAGAACAATAGATTTTAAAATATTGCTAAAAATATGTTGTATAAGAACTGCGTGCGCCATCTACGAGCAAGATGCTAAAACTAAGTAATAATTGATACATCTGAGAAGATTCCACAACATGCTCCATCTAAGGAAATCAACCTTAACTTCAAATTAAACGCTTTCTAGGATTTGCGAAAACCTTAATATACGCTTAGTTATTTTACTTCATACTAGAAGTCTCTAGCATAATTGATTAATACCATAAATAAAAGCGATAAAATTGTCTCAAAAAAGAATTTCCATTCACATGAGAATTTGTGTAAGAATTTTTTGTTATCTTGCCAGCTTGTTAAATTGCTTAAGGATTTGATACAACCCCAATAAATTATAATAGAGTAAATGTCAATAGCAGCACACTGAAATCATGGTGAATGCATGGAACTTTTCAGTATCAACTCGTTTTACGTAAATGTGTGTCGTGTAAGCAGCAGCCTCCGTTTGCTTGGCAATAACGAAACGCAACGAGCACCAAATCCAAAGAATCATTCTGCGTATTTATTTATCCAAGCCAGATAAAGCACCAGTAGCGTGCTGGGTATCCATAAAACCGTTTCAAGCCGCCTCATGCATACTTACTCTGGCGTTTGCTTTGCTTTTGGTTTTGCGGACGTTATAAAGCTAAAAGATGTACAAGATTATGATTTACGGAGAGATACTGGAGAAAAGACACTGGCTGAAGCGTATGAGCTGATTATCCTAGTTTCCTGACACAAACATTGACAATGCTATCAGTTTTTAAGCGATGATTACACCTATGGTACGAGATTGTTTCAGATTACATTTAATCACTGAGACTAAAGGTTAAAGCAAGAAATTATTTAATCAACTTGTTGGGCTCTGTTTCCCTTTTGTTTGCAATTTGTGGTATTGTTTACCCACTTTAAAATGCAAACAATTAAGCTACTCTCTGAGGTTACACTCTTTTAAGTTTATATATTGCGCTGTAAACAATTAACGCATTATAACTAACCTCTCTCAAGAAAGAAATTATTAGCGCAGCTCAGCCTCAGTTAGTAAACAATAGAAAAGTTGAATAAATATTTCGCTTGAATCAACACATCATTAAACATTGCAGAGTGCTGTACGTTGAACGTACTTGCCCTGCCTGCCCGAGGACCGCAGACTAAATATTTATTCTCATTTCCAAATTGTTGCGGGCGTGGTTGTCGCAATAAAGCACGGATTATGTCATAAAATCTACATCATATAAAAGACAATTTCCCAAATTAAATATACGCCCTAAAAGTATTTTTTCCTCTCTGTAAGAAAATTACTTGCACTGTCGCACATGTGGTCCTCCAATGAAACCTGCCAGAACTACCCTCCAGTGCACGTGATTGAAGGTGGCGGCGGCGGTCGCAATCGATGTTTATTATTCCGGCGGATGGGTCGCGGGATGACAAGCGCCGCGACATCTTGGGAGGTCTGCTCCGACGGAGATTAAAGCGGATCTCGTGGCAGCCAGTGCGCCGCCGTCGGCGACGAAATGGCCGAGATGCATTACATTGCATTACACTGCAACTGGTTGCAATGCCAACAAAGTGACGTATGCATCGTTTGTACAATTCATTCTGGGAATGATCTGAGACTGACTAAAGCGTCGCCTTGTTTATCACACAAAAAAAAAACTCGGGTGAATGAATTCCAAAAGAAATGCTGAGAGTTAGAATTATACCAGAACCTAATTCACATTAACTTGCTTTTCTTCTTGGAGCATGGATATTACTAATGCATAAGTCTAATTATATAGAGTAAGTGCTTAATATATCTGAATTATTGTGGTCTATATTGCTGCCACTTCAAATTGAGTCTGAGTTGCTATTGATTGGAATTCCTAAATTCGGTTTTGAAACACTGGATTATTGAAAGATGGGAAATATTTTGACACTTGAGATTGTGCCTGTTTTGTGACATAACTGGCGCCTAGAAAGACCACACGAGGGTTGAAATTTAGCAAGATACTGAAGAAACAACAGATGATGTTTCCGGCGGCCTTTGAAAAAATATGGAAATAAGAGTGAAAACAAAAACATGCCATAATCTTGTGGGTGGTGATTGTTTACAAGGAATAAATAGGAAAACATGCAAACTAGGTTTTATACAAGCAATAAAAGCAACAAAGGGGAAGAAAATCAATGATGAAATTGAATAAAGTTATAGTCAGAAGAAAATGAAAAGAAAAGTTCAAAGAAGAATGAAGTAAATTAAATGTTGTAGTCTTGTTCATTGTCGCTTTTGCTCTTAAAATTTAACAAATACGAAAATAAATTTTTTTCATAACTTCTGCAGACTTCTTATAAGATTTTTGTGATTTCTAAGTGCTCATCGGAATACTTGTGTCAACCCTTAAGAGTCTAGACGTTAGAGAACATCACCACACACGATCCACTAAAATCAGTCACACAAACTTTAGCCACTTTATCTGCTAAAAATTAACCTCTTCAATCTGTTATCTGTTTTTTCATCGCACTATGCACCACTAAGTGGGTGACACACAGATGGCTGTTTTCCATGTAGGAAAGGCCATGTTCATGATTGTACTGTGGTAAATAATGCCACCAGCAAACAATAAACAAACGATTAATCTCTCCCTGCTTACTAAGATTTATAAGATATTCGTACCGAAGTCCCAGATTTTTGTTCTGCTTCTGTGCTGTGTCAAGTCTTCAAAAAAGTGCGGATTGCAGCACATTGAAACGCTTGGTGAAAGATGATGAAGATGTGATAATCAATTCTGATAAACTATAAATATTTAGATTAGTTTGCTTTAATAACTTAAAGTATGAATTTATATAAAGTACGTGATGCATGTGGAGGTCTTTTACCAATTGCTCCTTCAAAATCGTCAAGCTTAATAACCGCCACAGGATAATAAACGGTTTTGTTTCTCTTTGTTGTGATGCTTTGTTCGTTCGCAGATGTCTTCACTCATCTCTGCTGCACTTTGCACAATATGGTCTCTGAATTCATATCTGTTTTCAAACGCTCATAAAAGGGCATAAAGGGGCTAATAAACCGCGCGATTATTTTCCATGTTTCCACTGATGACTGCTGCATTGGTTTCCAGTGTTTTACTCAGTTTTACTGCCTTCAACTTGGTGCAACTTGCGCTGCTGTGGATGATGCTGCTGCTGGCGTTGCCGGACACATTCGGGTGCGCATGGCCCCGGATGTTGTAAATCACACGATTTAGGATAGCAAAAAGTCAGTTTTAGTGAAGACATTGTTTACATCCATCAGCGCACGCGGCAACATCGGCGGCGGCGGACGCGATCAGCCGCTGTGGAGACGAATAACACGCGTTTTCCATGGTAGCGCTATTTTCGTACGTGACATGGGATTTTAATAATTCCCACATGCAATATTCATAAATAACAACAAAATCTTGAATCATTTTTATTGAGACATCCATGGCAATTGGGTACATAGGCCTCATAGTCAAAATGCAAAATATTGATCCACTTTGTGCTTACTTTTTGGCATTTCCAATTAACCTTGAACTATCTAATAAACACCTATCGATTGAGTACTACTTTGACATTAGGAAAAAGTTGTCAGGGTCTATATAACTCTCATACTTTTCTGGCTAGAGACCATTTTCCGACGAATGTTTTTCAAAAACAAAGTTTCGGTCATTTTTAATTAGCTGAGTATGAAAAGATTGTAGTCCATGGAGACACCCTTTTAATACATTTCCCACTCTCAGTGCTCGCAGTATGACAATTTCATTTTCAAGTCACATCTGAATGCCAACGTCGTTTGTTTACGCTACCCATGAGCACAACCGATGTTTGATAGTTTAGAACCGCTTTAAGTTTATACAATACGTGCTGGCATCACGTTACAGATTTACATCGCAATGCAGAAGAGAAAGAGAGGCTGAAGTATTAAAAAAAGTTACAACTCTGTTTATAATTAAAGCCATTTCCGATGCGTTATTAAGCTGCGTAGGAATATTTCCCCATTTGACTTTAATTCCAATTTTTTAAGGAAGTTAAATTCATTAACATGAACGTGTTTTTGATGTATTAATCTTGAAAAATGTGAAAAATATTTTCAAAACTGAATGATCTCGCCACAAAAAGTTAAAGTTCTGCTTTGTTTACAATTTGTATTCGTAAATCGGTAAAAATGAAGACGTTGAAAGCGTAAATCTGGATCTGCTCAGCTCGCGATCTAATTTTACATACGATTAAAGTCTGGTGGCGGCGACGGCGGCGGCAGCAACGGCGGTAAAAGCTATAAAGGTATTTTTCCAGTTTGACTGCGTGATGCGCTGTCTAATGTTTACGCGAGCAGCGGGGGATGCAGCAAGGTGTTGAAGCATGCAGAGCCGACAATCTCCAGACGGAAATTCCTCATGAAGTTTTCCTTTTCTTCGTCAGCAAGGAACAAATTTTAACGATTAGTGCAAAGTAAATGATATGCAAAAATACACTACATCTTTAACGTCTGATGCTAAGTCATAACTAGAAATATAACATACAACAGTGTTATTGATATTTAAGTTGGTATTTAATATATCTTCGTTCACAAGATCAAAAGCAATAATTATGAAATAATATGTATTAGACTGTGGAGATATAATTACTAATACAATTAGAGTGCCAAAGTAAGAGAAACAAGAGCAATCAATCCCATTAATGTCATTAAGCTCAGTTTACTTGAGAAAGTTCCAAGTACGCATGCGCATCTTGCTTAAACGGCGCGACAAGCTTAAAGCAACACCCAGTTCCGCCTCTTCCTACGCCTCAGAACGTAAGCCAAGTCGTTGACTCACTTGATCACATTTTCCCAAATGCCGTTTCAGAATTTTCATTGAAAATTGTCAAATTGTGAAAACTTATAAGGATTGATTTATATTCAATGATGTTTGGAAACTAGTTGTTGACAACTATGCAAACAAACAATGTCGATATTTTAAATTGTTCATTAAGCAACAAATTTCTGAATATTGCCCCAGCTTGAGATGTATTATGCTTTGTTGTTGCATTGCAGTGGATTTAAGCATTTCAAGCTAATAGTGCCGTGGTTGGCTTGCGCATCACCAAAGAGGAGTGCGAGTACCGGTGAAATCATCCCAATTTCCCACTCTCAGCAAGCTCATTAGCTCCCGACACCCACACCCACGCACATGGCACACAATTTTCACACATGCACACTTCGTACAGAAGGAGCCTCTGGCAATGCGTGCCAACTGTCTCAACACACGACTTGAACTGCTTTAACTTAAGCCAATGCCAGTAGCGGTCTCAGTGCGATCAGTAGCGACTTTGCGTCAACAACTCCTGCAAACCGAATCAAAAATCTCAGCGTTAAAAAAATTCCTCGTAAATGCAATTAATAAAACTCTAAAATCTCCGCGACCGCGTTATTATAATAAACACCGGACAAGTGAAACAAGTGCAACTGTAAACCAAATCCCATCGTTTACGATCGCGTAAATTGTATACGAATTGTGCTGCCATTCTGGAATTGTTTGTATATAAAACTTTTGTATACAAGAATATACATAATATTTGTGCGCGAATGTTTACGGCGTAGCTACAAACGGCGAAGGCATTATGATGAAGGACCAGCAGTTGCCTGAAAGCGGCGGCGGCGCACAGTTGCCCCCGGCTGTTTTGCACCAAAGCATCAATATCCAGCAGACGTTGCATCATTTGCATCTGCATCAGCACTCTGTCATCCTATCAACTGACCAACAACCACATCAGAATCATCAAAATCCTCAATTGCAGACCAATCAACATCATGCTGGAAGCCAACTGCCAACATCGCCAACATTGGAAGACACCCTTCCTGAATCCATTGCTTTGGATGATTGCAAATCATCATCGTCCTCGGAGAAGAAGCCTGGGATGCGACGGCAAGAGAAACCACCTTACAGCTACATAGCACTAATAGTAATGGCAATTCAGAATTCTCCAACTAAGCGTCTCACATTGAGTGAAATCTACGGATTCCTCCAACAACGCTTTGCTTTCTTCAGGGGATCTTACCAAGGATGGAAGAACTCAGTCAGGCACAATCTCTCTCTGAATGAGTGCTTCATTAAGCTTCCGAAAGGTCTTGGTAGACCAGGCAAAGGACACTACTGGACCATAGACCCAGCTAGTGAGGTTATGTTTGAAGAGGGTTCTTTCAGAAGACGTCCCCGTGGCTTTCGAAGAAAGTGCCAGGCAATGAAACCTCAATACAACGCAGGGTTCTTCAATCAAGTCGGATGTGTCGTCGGTGGGCAATCAACTGGATACGACCCAGCTGGGGTTGGCGTTGGGGTGGTGCCAGTGGCTCAAGAATATAATGCTTGTGTGTATAACACGCCGCCAACGCAGGTATCCGCAGTGACTGCATCCCACCTCAGCAGTTACGATTATCAGGTGTATCAGCAGTGTGATCGCGAGTGGGCAGCGGCGGCGGCCGCAGGGCATGCGCAAGGGATGTTACCAACGTATCCAGACTCATCACTAGGGGCGGCGTATATGAAGGCGCCGATTAGTCCAATTCATGAACAGCAGGAAGGCATCACACCGTCGCCACCCGTCTCGAGTGCTGTGGATTATCAAGGGTATCAGTATCAATATGGGTTGGGGACGATGGCGGGTAATGGGGATTGTGAGTTGAGCTATAAACATATTTGCCTACATACATGATTAATCGTATAATTTTCGTCTTTTCCCACATCATGTCAATGTTTATTACTCTCCTTGAATTCCATCATAATCTCAGCGAAATTCTTCAACTAACTAATCTTATTTGTTGTCGCTTGTTCTTATTCTGTGTTGTTTGTAACTGGAAACCTACGCTTTTAGTGTTTCAGTTGACGTCGAGTAAATTTTTGACAAGTTGACGTCGCTGACGTTGACATTCCTTGACATTCAGTTAATTCTCTTTTCTTCCTTCCTTCCTTCCTTCCTTGCATTCTGCTTTTGTTTTTCTTACTTTCACTTGACTTGCAACTAATTATCCCATTTATTCTTTCAGTAATGCGATCTCAGCCTTCGTTGCACTGCGAAAGAAAGCCGTACTTGTCTCCACCGCCGCCTCCGCCTTCAGTGCCATCCTCACTTCCTTCGCCGCCAACTACAACGAACAATTTTTACGAGCATCAAGTGAAATATATGCAGTAATGCAGCTGTAGTTGCATTTGTCACATGAAAAATTGCTACCAAAAATTTAATTATTGCATTATTTGTACATATTAATTAATATTTATTAATAACTCTTAGTTACTTTTATGCACTTTTTGGCACTATTGTCTTAGATTTAATTAGTCTTTAGAAATAGATTTCATTTGAGTAGCTTGAATATAATGCAACTATACGACCAAATCATTACAACTTGTAAACGATGACAACTCATTTTGCGACTTTTTCTTTAATTTATACTTAATTATTCTAATGCTCGAAATTTTAAAGAACTCAAATCCTAAGTTGTAATTTAAGTACCTAAATATATGTGAGTTTAGTCTAAGCTTAAATATTTCATTCGAATTGATCTGAATTGGTTTGAAATAATAAACAATGTTTTCACTTCAATTCCTTCCTTCAATTTTTTCTCGCAATGTCTTTTGACAGTCCACATTTTTGTTTTCTGTGTTTTAAGTGTTTCCAAGTGCCTTACAAACTGGAGGTAAGTGTTTCGAATTATTAGGGAGCGTTAAAAACGCTTAGAAACGATCAAATCACTTGAAAAGGCTCGTGACCAGCCCTTGACCCTGTTTCAAGCAACTACATTATTAATTCTAAACTAGGAAATGAAATTGACTTGCGAAGAAATGATTTACATATTTCATAAAGCGCCAAACGTTGAATGATTGATTATTACAAATGCAGGACTTTCCTATTTTTATTAAGTTCCTGTAATTCTGTCGATTTTTCTAAGATTTGTCGTTATATTTTCTTATC
>JAODGC010000007.1:5633954-5660689 GCA_027574925.1 Ecitoglossa quadriceps
TAAACAATTGTATTGCACTGGGCAAGTACAGCATTTGATCTCAGCAGTGTTAAATATCCACGAGCAGGCAGTGGCAACGTCGGTCGCACGTGGAACGGAGTGAATAGACGCGCTCTAGACAACAGAGCGAATTTTGGCCCACTAGAATCGCCAGGTAGACCAGTCATCAAAAGATAGTCACGGTTTGTTATTGTTTTCATTCTTATAACCCAGTTACGCCACTGCCTTCGTAGGATGCATACGCCTTCGTGTTTACCTAATTCTATTATAGATAAATTGGTTTATATAGTGCAATTTAGTAATTGAGGATTGATCAAAATGGTCTACAACAAGGAATCAGTCAGCCTGGGATAATTATCGTCAGTGCTAATTTTTTAGTACAATTTTGTTACTTTCAGTCACCGCGTGTTTGAGTAGTGCTGCATTTTACCGTCGGACCACGCGCAGCTTATTTCAATTTGCAACGTAATTTTCAAACGCGTGGAGCTACCCTCATGGTACTTGGATTAATACATGTGTGATTTACCTTTCTTTTATTTTGCGTCTCATCAAAAGTTGGAATTAATTCTTTTACGGTGGAAATCTAGCGTTATGCGTGCCGGGTAACTCGCGTCATGTATGTTTGTCTGTTACGTTGCGCGTTGTAACTTTAAGTGTATACTCGAGTGTATCTTTCAGATTTTACCATTCCACGAGCAGAGTAAAATAGTTCTTTTCAGAACTGCCATACTGTTTGAATAATAAATGACATTGCATGTAATATGTGTGTCTAATATATGGTTGGTATACAATTATGGTATTTTAACTTAATTCGTAATAATAAATAGGCAATAGGATTGTCCGTCAGTACGAAGGCTTGATAGCCTAGTAGTGGGCGTGCTTGGTTCGAGTCCTAGGCGTCTTGGGTTCGGTCCCCGCTCGGTGCGACCATTTTTCGACCACATTCAAATATTTCCGAATTACATTGAGCTTATAAGAGTTCTACCCACGTGACTTGGAAATCCAAATAATGGTTAAATAAGAGTAAGAAAAATAATAAAATACGTAAGAGTTCATATGGAGCCTCCCTGAGAAAAAGGGAGGCCGGCATTTTTGACTTTTGGAAGACAGCTGTCTTAGAGATCGCGCGAAGCGCGATCTCTTTAACGACTTCGCCGGCGAAGCCGGCGAAGTCGTTATATGATGGGGCTTCGCCGGCTCTGCCGGCTGAAGCCCCATCCTAGGCAACACGCTCATGTCTTTTGTCATTAGAAGTTTTTATAAAACGCCCTGCCCTGAGCTAAGGATCGAACCCAAGACCGCTGGATTGCCACGCTTAGCTCCACACCCCTAAGCCACATTACTGACTACAGGGGTAGTATCATTTAATATATTTATTGCTCGTTGGAAACAAACTAAACAATTTAAAACTTGAAATAAGAAAATTTTTCCTAAGTCTTTTTTAACCGTAGGCAACTTATATCTCTTCCAGAATTAAAATTAATTTTGTGGAAAATTCTCGCACCGGACTCCAGGATCGAACACAAGACCCCTGGGTTGCGTTGCCCGCCTCCGAAGCGACAGGCTATACTAGCCGCGGAAAGAGTTGGGTTAGGGGATATATTTATACGTCTTTATACATTCTGTTCAATGCTGAAAACTACACATAATTATGATAGATGCAACTTATTTCTGATTCAAATAATATTGTAGTTCTGAAAAGAACTGTTTTATTTTCATCGAAGACTTCTTTGGGTGAGGTGCACACCGTACTTAAGACAAAGCTGAAGTCTTTGCATCCCATTGTTTCCGTTGAATACTGAAAATAAATTAGAGGCACATTAAAGTTATTTCTACTTACGCATCACGCCTCATGTAAATGCGGTGCTGCTTGTTTAGAAATGAAGACACAACCAAGTACAATAAATAATGATCACTGACCTCATTAAACCATGGTGATTGATTCCTGGTTATATACCATGCAGATTGATACCAAATTGAATTAAAAAACGATCATCAGACGGAACACTGAAAACACTCCAAATACTTACCGTAGATATTTGAAACTATTTTTAATAATGCACCCAGAAAACAATAAACGATTCATTTATAACGTGATTCTTTACATGGTTTGATTGCGGTAGAGTAATTTTAAGTATCTAGCTCCGTGTCCACATTTCGACGGACGAGGTACAACTGCTAGTTGTAGTAAGCTACGCGGTGCATAGCAATCCTAGAAAGGTAAACAATAACAAACTGGAGATTTCGTTTGCTACCTGTACTACTTGCGATGCGCGCTGACAAAATCTTGTAATGCCTTATTATGGAAATCTCCTCTAGCACAAAGTACAACATATACAATTTCGCCAATATCACCGTGAATTACTAATGCTGCTTAAATTCGAATGCGCAATCGTTCTTGGTATATACTTTGCGTAGTTTTTTAAACGTTCTCCTAAATTGCTTAAAAAATTCAGATTTACAGTGTATATATTCAGTGAATAAATAACCGATACATTACCAAAATTATCGAAACACTTAATTCCTTTAGTTATATAGGGCTCTATAAAAGAAATAATGACCTAAATAGAGTACCAAGCAAGCTTCAAATACCGTTTGGGAATTACATTAACTCCTGAAATTTGTGTAGCTACTGAAAACACTGGACTTTCATTTTGATTAAATCGTAAGCGCGTCCCTTCACACTCAATATATAGATGACTTAATTAGATTTTATCTAACTGTAATGTGTTACAAGAAGTTACACTGCACTGTATTATATAAATAATGACTAATAACTTTAATAATCCTGCAATGATTGCCCTAGAAGATGTTGATCCTATTCGGCTCTCAATGCTATGTCATGCGAAACTGATGCGAAACGAATCGCAAACCTTGTGCCAACTGTAAACAATAACAAACCGGGCAAACTCGCTACCTAGCGTATCTGAAATTCATGCAAGCCAAAATATGCAGTGTTATCTAATGCGTGTGTGTTCTAACACAAAGTACAGTGCATACTATGCATTCTGTCCTATTCACCCGACTTCTCCAATCAGCTCGTGGATCTTTAACGCTGACTGAACCCAATGCAATGTGTATGTCGCTGGCATGTTCCTCCCAAATTTACCTATGGTCTTGATAATCCACTAAACGCTTCTATACTATCTAAATCCTGAAATACTGCGATGACCTAACGCAATTACTAACGCCTAGATGCACCACCAGCGAATGCAAATAGAAAGTGGAAAAGTCCAGCAAGATTGAGGAGAGGTGGATGTTTACACCATTCATTGGTTGGTTAGTTGTGCTGAATCAGGCTAGGATTTTACAAGGTCCCATTCACCGCAATAATCTTGTGGAATACGGAACAGTAGCAGTTAATCCTTAATCCCTTCGCGATCATGCATAATTTTATGCCAATCCGCTACCGAGAGGCAGCCAGTCTCTTTAAATCATTAAAGGTACCGTAGGGACCGCATGTATGTGCGTATATTGAATATAGCGAGTAGTGGAATAAACCAAGCAAATGAACTAAAATAGATCCAAATATTCTGCAATATAGCAATTAAAAAGAAATAGTTACGTTTAATTTTATAGTAATGTTTTTATAATAACAAAAGTAAAAATTTAGTTGAATGAATTAGTTTTTGTAGAGATTAAGTTATTATAGTGTAATTATATGTGCGTTTTTGATATTCCACTAAATAGTTTGGGATAGCTGCAACCTGTGAGTAAAACTGAGAAGAAAATAGTGTGTGGAACGCTTGTGAGGTGTGGACCTCTACGATTGCTACTGGCAAACCTGTTTCAATAGCTGGATAAAAAGTAGCGCAGATTTTTCTAGTTTTGCAGATGCCTACCATTTTGTAGAATACTCTTTGTTTTGCAGCTTTCTAAGAATATTATAATTTATCCATTACCTGTATTTAAACATAAGATGTCTTCACCCGTCTTGCGTTCCACAAAACGAATTGACTCTCTTCTACTTACGACGCCGGCGCTTTGTTAGAGAGTGAGAACATGTTTAATGGAACATTAAGATGAAGCAATTTAAATATTAATATAGGGGCTAATTAGATTGAAATACATCAATTGTGGTATTGATTGTCATTAGAATATATGCAAGATGTTAGAGGTTGTATGAAATCAGTGGTTTTATTAGTGTTATATTGTAGTACCTGTCGTTTGCGTTGGTTTGTATGGGACACTGCATTGCTGCTCTTGTGTAACTTCGGTTCAATCGGTACATGTTTGTATTATGTTGCTTTGCTATGTATCATCTGACATTCAATACTTCAATTTTATCTCATTAATAATAATAATTACTAGATACATTATTTATTATACTTTTATTTAAACTTACTTTGCAGCTTGTACCGCAGCTTGTTGCTGCGGATCGTATATTATCTCTACGGGTGCGCGGTACTGTAGAAATCGATCGCATGCAAATAGAACAGTAGATACACGTTTCGTTGTACTTTGTGCTATAGCAAATCCTTATAATAAAGTACGACAAGTCTTGGCCAGCGCGAATCGCAGGTTGTATAGGTGGGAAGCGAGTTGCCCGGTTTGTTATTGTTTACTTTTCAATGAAGGATTGCGACTTGCTTCCTAGCTTACGGCACCATACCCACCTTACCAGTTACAGCTCACTCCTCGTTTGATGCATACGCATCTTTTTGTGTTAAGTTTACTCTATTAAATATACAGGTTTACAAGATATCGCGAGATAATGCAATTATTTTATAGCGTTTTTTGTACTTGGATTAAATACAGATTGGAGTTACAAACAGAGTCCACAAGCGGCAGTGGTTAAAACTGTTATATATGTGTTGGATTTAATGTCAACACGCGCTGAACTAGTGTTCACTGTCGGATCGTAAATGCAACTCGTTGTTTTCATCTCAATTCCTAAACAAGTTTACATGACTTTTGTGGCATTAGTAGATAAAACTTTAATTGGCATGTAATTCTTTCAGCAATCGGACTCAATCCAAAAAGTTTAATTCCGTTTTCAAGCCCAGTGTGATCTTCACCCATGTACATCCCTGAAGAAAATATAACAGTTCTTTTCAGAACTACAATACTATTTGAATAAGAACCATATTTACTTTCATTCCTTTTATGCACAAAATGTTTATTTTCTCTATGATGTATATCCACAATATATCTTATCTTCAAGACTGGAGTGAATGGATCATCTGCCCCGTGCGAATCTCTGCAAATAAGGACAACACAATATTCTTCACAATATTATCAATTATAAATTTCTAATGCTCATGATCAACACTGTTGATCGAGTTGATAATTAAACATAAAATTGTGCTTGTTCTCTCAATGTAATACAATTGGATACAAACTTATAATATAATAATATTTATGAAATATAGTGTTACCGCTCCCATTGGAATATAAATTACATAATAATGCCTCCTTAATATTTCAAATTTTATAATTTATTCTTATTTACCATACAGACATAAAATAATATTGTGTATAATTGTTTATCGTTATTACTTCAAACGACATAATAAATTATCGCGAATCAACTATTTAGACAATAGTACAATATGTATAATGCAGGTATAAAAAAGGAATTATATTATTAAGAAAACAAGGAGCAAAAGGTAAACAGTGGTTCGTTGGAAGAGTCTACCTTCACCAAGTGGTTTCACCACCTCTGACTCGTTACAATATTGTACACGGGCCCTTCCGCACATATCTAAATTGTTTAATGTAACTGTAGCACAACTGTAACTGCACCGATAAACATTATAAATATTGCGTACTGGCTAAAGAGGCTAGTGTTATAATAATTATGTATGTATGCTATGTTATATTTTTGCACTAACATCAAATCTATATTTTTATGTTTATTTCATTTTACTTATTCATCTTGCTTATGCATTTAATTAAAATGGTATATGTTTTATTACGTTAAATAAAGCTTTGTCCTGAAGTTTTGGAGTTGCCATAATTTGCATCATAGTTAGATAACTTAGTTTAGTTCCAAATTCTCTTCAGTGGCTTCTAATAAATCCTTAAATTTTGTCATCTCCTAGAAAATCTAAAATGCCAATGTTACATCACTTTCCCACAATTTTCTTGATTCGAGTTAAAAGTTATCAATGCATTAATTTAAGTCATATATCCACAAATCCTTAATCGTAATTTTTATAAATTGTAATTTTTGTACAGAGTTATGAAACGAAAAACTTGCCATTAAGGGTAATACCACACCGTAACACATCGAAATACATAATTTTGCCAAGAGATTCAATCTCTTAATTAATTTACAAATTTAGTAACTCGAATGACTTATAAGTGGTCATAGTTGTTTCTCTTATGTTTCTTTTTGGAAGGCACTTACTACTTGACTTTTGAACACATTAAAGCCTAGTCGAAATTTTTCAAACGCAACATATATTTTTAATACGCCCAAATTCAAAGAATACATTGAAAAAATAAACGAGGCGTTTATATTTCGCAAGAGCCAAACATCAATTTCTTCTTAAAGCGTTCGATCTATGTCAGTTAATTCGAAAGCAAAGTTTCAAAGGCCACTTTTTGAAAAATACAATTTTGTTTCACATTATCACGACGCCACAATATAGTACAATAAAACCAAAACCTGGTAGACCCTTAAATGGCAGGAAGGCATATAATTTTCCTCAACGCTCCTTCTGTTTCGACCGGGTGTGTTTGTATGTTGCATTGCCCAAATGTAAACCGTATTTTCTAATTTTACAATTTAAAATTTATGATAATAAATTTTGTACATTTTATTTCGTATGCTATCATTCGCATATATCTTCTAAATAAATCACAAAAATAATTTAATCGGCTTGTCGGTCGTAATGCAACTTGGTGGATTTTTTTTGCAAATTTGGATTTCACTATCTTCTTATGCACTTCAAGACTAATATGAAGGAATTCATAAGTCGTTCATATAACTATAGAGTATCTCCTTACCCCAAAATAGTGTATGCTACTATGGTGTATCTATAAAGTTCTTTCACATTCATTAACATTGTGCTTCAAATGTCTTCACAGGCAGTTGCACTACACTTGCTCTCTTAATGTTTTTATGTCGTCCTCTTACTGTTTTACATACACAACACCTACATTTAGAGTAGTTTACTATCTGTTACTTGTCGCAACATTATAACATATATGATACATTTGGCATAGCATAACTAATCTAACATAATCAATAATTTAATAAAGTTGTAAAGGTATTTTACCGAATAGGAAAAATCAAAAGCATCGTGCGCTTCTCACGGTTACGGTTCACTTTCCGCATCTATACATACTAAGTAATTTTGATTTACACCTAGACCAGCTTATCAAATCGCTCTTATGCTCCAAAGGACAAGTGAAATGACAATACTGTACCATCCACATCGACAAAATCGAATAAAACACCAAAGCTAATAAAGCGCTAGTACAGTAGTTATGATACAATCGTTTTCCGATTTCTTCGCTCCATATTAATTTAATTACAATACAATTAATTATAAACTAAAATAAATATTATGTATACATCTGTTCAGAGACCAGTCGAAATACTGTTTAAACACTGACCTATTTAATTTGTATCTCCAGTTCGTGTGTCAAAAGATCTTTTACCAAGACCCGTACCATTTGCGTTCCCGATTCATTTCGCAGATGAAACAAAAGCAGCGCTTATATACCAATTAATTTATTGCACTAATAAAATGCAGCAGTTTATATATTATTTGCATATCGTAATACTATGTTTAATAATAATAATAATAATAATAATATATTCTATCTATTTATAGTTTCATTTGTAATAATCAATTAATGTCGCTCATAATAATGTTTTGTTTGTCAATAATATTTATATTTATACGATCGACACGTCATTACGCTTATTAATTTATGTACAATAATTCAATTGAGTAATGCAATTAATTAATTATAACAGTTGTTAGTATCTATTAATGTATTTTTGTTCATTTTCCATCATTTTAGCAACAGTTTTCCATCGATTCGGCCTTTTCATAATTCGTCATATTGTGGATTTGTGTCGATTTGTACATGAGCATTTTCTTTGCAGGTGAGATGGGAAATGCCTTTGGTGTAACTCTCATCTATCATTTAGTTTCTGTAGCACTACACACTGATTTCTAAGAACTAAAAATCGATTTAATAAATAATAATAAAGTAAATTATATTAAATTTAGACTTGAAGACAAATGGCAACTGTACACTTCCAACTAGAGCCAATTGTAATATAATTTTACTAAATAAAAAGAGCGTACTTGTCCAGACCTGGTGGCGATTGGACAACTTAATTCGAATGAAACCATACTAAAAATATGAAATTTGTATGCTGTGTACAGGTGCTCGCCGCGTTAAGAATGCTCATTTTAGAATATCGTCATTATTGCATTAATTTGTTATTTGTATCCAGCGTTGTTACTAAATGGTACGTCAACTGTATGGAATTTGTTTTGTAGCGTATTTCGTCTTGTGCCCAATATGCGTCATTTCTAATTACGTACAGTACTCTAATAAACTAGAAGCAGCCACTGAATTTGAACCAACTACAATGAGTAATACAAGAAGACGATTGACACGTCTCTCGATGTATATTAATGAAAATCTTCATTTGAAATTTGTATGAAATATGTTTTAGGTCAGGATTGTCGTAGAGCGAATGGGGAATGTGTCATGTGCAAAATGCACGTCCCAAAATGTTTTAAATGTGATGTGATTCTCGATTCCATTCTCCTCGTCTCTTGCCTCAGAATTCATGTCGTTCAACTTTAATATCGTAATAAAATAATTATTAAAATACAGCATTTTTGAAAATATCCACTCTAATTTTGAATTTAGAAAAATTGTATACATATACACAACAGTCTTCTTTTTATACATAGAACTGGCCGAAACTTTGGCTAGATAAATTTCTGTTTTTATAAAAGTGTCCAAAAACGTTTTCTTCGTACTATCCTCTAAAATTTTGAATACATTAACAAGTAAATTAAATTTAAATGAAGAAATATCGTTAGACACCGTAGAACTTTTAACACTGCCTCTCGTTTGTGGTTCACCTTTCACCAACAACCTGTTTTTCTCCGCATGAGTCCCTCAGAAATTACATAATATATACTGTGTGAATTTCAGACTGTTTCCAGCGATGTTGTTAGCAAAATGTATGCACATCCGATCGGCACGAAAAGGTCGCATATTAATAATAATTTATCACATTACATTTTAAAACGGCTTGCATTCATTCGCCTCGACATTCCGTCATTGGCTCCATTTTTATGGAAGCCATAGCGTCTTTAGGGCGCAACGGCGTGCTGGCGTGAATCGGTTTCACCAGCTCGTCGATGTCCTCCTGGAAGAGATTCTCGGGCCGTGGCGACGTAAAGTTAGTACGATTAGGTTTGTACGTCATGCCAGAGCCTATGCCAACCTCCATGTTGTTGGGCATGCCCAGGTTCAACGCACTATCCATGCTGCTGGAGACGGTGAGCCCAAGCGGAGATGCGATAGGACTTTCAAGCCCAGAACCGGCCGGACTAATCCGGAGGTCTTGGATACTGCCTGCTGGTGAAGCCATACGCATAGATGTCATGTGGCTCATCGATGTCATCTGATTGATGCTCATCGGAGGGATGCCGTTGCTTGGTAGTGAGACTGAACCGCAATGACCTGCCAATGCAAGCGAATTCACTAGACTTGCCACGGGGTTTGTGTCATGTGCTGTGCTGGCGTGTTGGGCAGCGGCGACCATGCTGCACATCTGCTGTCGCAAACCATGAGCAACAGCGGCCACAGCAGCGGCGGCGGCAGCTCCCGGAGACACGTTGGGGTCTGAACCATTGCTGCAGTTGTTACTGGGGTAGTTTTGTACGGTACTGACACCATCCTACATAAACATATATATATATATATATATATATTTAAAAAATGTTATTAATACGCTATATATTTGCAAACGTCTAATAAAGAGACATTCGTCACTTACATGGATACGTGGATACGCAATATGTGGCTCTTCTTTGATTTGGTGCGAATCTCTGAAGACCACAGCTCGAATAACACCACGAATATGCTCATCAGGCCAAACACCTAATAGAATCCTCTGCGGCCGCCCCCGTCCTTTGGGTCTTAAATCTGCTTAAAAATTGAAATTGGAATTCATTAGACCTGCAGTTGCAGCATTAGTTCCAGCAGTTGCAAATCATAAAAAAATCAAGAGACCCAACCATCTCCATCTTTTCAAACAAAATTAAATATTTTTTATTGGAACTCACCCGAACCTCCATCAGCGGACGGACCTAACATATTGTGCACTCTGTTTGCATATAACACGAACGTGGGATACGGGATGTCGTATTTGCGGGCAGCTTGCGACAACGACAAACCTTCCTTCAACACTGAGAAGATTGCCTCTGCCATCGTCTCTGGCCGCCAAGACTTCAATGGACCACGTTCTCGGAAGCGTAGGTTATGGACAAGACTCTGGTTTGTGTTCCAGCATTTTTGCCACATAGACTGCAACTGGTACTGGTAGCTGTCGGCTGAAAATTTATTTACAATTAGTATGCAATCAAGCAAACAAAGACCACTAATTATAGTACAAAGAAACGCAGACAAACTAAAAAATAATTGAAAGGAAATGATATAAAATCGATTACCGCAGATATGTTGTAAGTATACCTGTAACACACAAGCCATGTAACTTTTACAGATAACAGAAATATAAATTATGGGTAAATGATGGGAAATGCCTGTAAAATAATAAATACTAAAATAATTCGCCGCCATACCAATGAATGTGCAATTATGTTAATTACGTCGCCTATTATATCTAATATATCATTATTCGACTTTGTAATTTCATCAATTTCTGTATTACTCATCATAATGTCAGAGTTTAAAATCAAATTGAAAAAAGCAATAATGATGATAAACAAAAATATCGAATTAAAACCATCGACTATAATAATGCATAATTACACGGTATTGTAAAATACACTTAAAGATAACTGAAGGCAAACAATTTTTTAATGTTCTGTCATTATGGAAACTATGAGCACAAAAATGAATGTACTTTATTATACTTTAGTTTATCATTATTGAAAACAATTATCTCGGTACGATCAGGACGAATGAGTTCTCAGAATTGCTCTGCCATTTATTATATTTATTGCATTTATTACGTGCTATGAAAGTGTTGGCGGCATGTTAATTACCACAAAATTGGTATTCTAAAAATAAACAACATAAATTGATATTTAGTTTACATCGGTCACATCTTCTCGGAATGATAATTTATTTTACATTTGCCAGCTATTAGCATTCCAGCGTCACAACGTTCTATACAATTCAAAATAAAGTCTCTTAACAATCCTAATTATAACAGTTTTGCATTGAATGTTAACATCCGCAATATAGTAGAAGTGTAGATTATTGTTATTTACACCTTTTTGCAGCAAACTTAACCAAACTTAACCAATACGTTCACAATGTTCACAAGAATGATTAAAAAATTTGCTTCTTGTTACTTACAATTTGCTATCACTAATTGTGCGCCACACATAATTGTCATACATCAACCGTAAATTGCATCGAAACGGAATCAAGAGCATTATAGCGTTATTGCTTGAAATTATTTTTACAGTTAAAAGATTCCAAATATTGTAAACGAAGCAAACTACCTGGCAACGACAAACGTAAGGAACAACTAATAATAAATAATCATTTAACGCTATTATCGAAATGACCGGCAGGTATTATGAAACCTATCGGAATTGCAAGCAACGACTCAAAACTAAATATCATTCTAGAATATATGCACCCCATTAAAGATATTATTTTCTACAACATTTCTATTACTTGTGCATCAGGCGATCGCAGACCACTTGGTAGAGACATAGAAGAAGTAATCGCGCGTCAATTTTAATACCGATCCCATTCGTGCATTTGTCCTATAGCAATAATAGTATATAAACAATAAAGAATGATTGTTGTAACATATGTCTAGTGTTAACCGACTGACAACTAATACGCGTAATGCGAGCGTGTACTCCATAAACATAAAATAATGAGTAAAAAATAAATGTAACTAAACTAAACATGTAATACAATATTGCATGTCGGAGAAACGTAGAATCGTACACGACACGCAGAGCATTATTAGCTAGGTAATTAGATGCATAAATATAGCTCGCATAAATGCGAATGATATTTGTCTAGCTGCTCTCCTAGTCGATGTGTGTGCGATATGGAAACAACAATATTATCCACACAACAATATCCTCGATCGCGAGTTTAGTTAGAGTAATTGTAATTAATAAATGCATGTATAAAACGTACACCGGAGTGAAACGCTGCGCCCCATGATATTCCAACTAATTTCGCTAATAAAATTATTAATAAGCCTAATATTGCGCTATTCGTACAAAATGCGAATATCGTGTGCCCACTGTGTTCAACGATGATGCGGATTCGGATTCATGCGGAGTTGTTTAGAGGAAGCACGTTTGATGCGTCCGGAAAGTTATGCGGCACAATCTGCACGCAGTTACAATTTAATTGTTAAACAAATAACAATTAATGCGGAATGTCTGTAATGTGTACTAAATAATTCACGTGACGCAACGCATTCTAATGCGTGTCGTCCAAGTTAGCTTCAACCGCGTGTTGTGAACTATTACTTCAATTGCTTCCATTTGCATAGGGTTGCTTGTTACTCCAAACTAACAACGTTTAACGTGGTGAAAACACTCACGAGATTTAAATGCTAAAATATTATCACTTTACAATTAAACTTCATTTCTTTTGTACTTTGAGCTAATCAAATCCTATTCGTATCGATAATAAGGTCATAAATTAAATGCATTCTCAGGTCAAAATGTCCTAATTAAACTAAGCGAATATTGGAGCTTTAAATATCTAAACTGGAATAGTAGCAGTCAGTCTTATTCGTCGGAATACCCCGTGTCAGACCTTCTGTTTGTCATTGCACTCCTTTTTGGTGACTTTCACAGGTGACGATTCACGCGAGGAAGAATATTCCTCGTACTTGTCGTTCTTTCCAGGCGAATCACCGGCGTTCTCGTAATACAGCGAAACGATGCTGTGCTTTTTACAGAATGCCCACCACCAGCGAAAGCCGGAAAGACCAGCAAAGAGGAATTCTGGATCCCGTGCGCGTCGTAAGCGCTCAACGAATTTAAGCACCGCGTGCAGGGACTTTTTCGTCCTGCGATTGTACGGCGAAACAGACACGTCGCAGCAATATTCAAGCACGTGCTCTTCCTCAGAAGGTGTCAAACCTGCTTCCTCTAACACCGCCATGCGCTTCGTCTTCCCTAAAATGTTATCATACAGCGTACCTTTTGGTATACTATACTTTTGTGAGGCTTGCGTGAAGCGCATTCTTTGCTTAACGACGGCATCGATGGCTTCTTTAAGTTGATCCTGCGTCCATGTTGGTGTTTTTAACTTTAATAGAGGATATTCTAATAACAAAAGGTGAAACAAAATAAAACACAAACCAAGAATGAGCAACGCAGGAAAATCATAGATTTCAAATAAGGCAAATGACAAAAACCAAGCAAACCGAATGAGTAATAATAAATTAGGAACAAATAATCCAGAAACGGCAAAGGAAGCGAGGAGAGAACAAAAGGAGACGTAAGAGAATTATAAAAGGGCTCATTTGTATGCACGCACGTCATGAGTACGCGGGCGGCGTTGAATAGAAATAAAAATTAATCATGTAAATGTAAATTGAAATGAAGTCGGACGGTGGGGGCCTCGAATAACGAACGGCCACCCACAAACTCTTCTCCGACCCGGCCGCGTATAATAAGTAATAACCAGTCGGGCACACTTACAATGCGCCAAATCAGCCTATGAAATAAAGCTATAAAACGCCGCCGGTGTTGCTGCTTGCTGCTGCGGACGCAATATATTTAATAAATAACGCCTGAACGCACAGCGCGCAGTACGAAGCAAAAAAGGCATTAATCGACGCGTGTGTCATGTGCAGGAGCAAATTAAAAAGAACTACTTCAAAACTGGTATAAATCCTAACGAGAAAACTTTGAGCTTGATGTGAAACTTTATGATACACAACACTAACTTCAACCACGACCAGTGGAAATCAATAATAAGGGGTCAAGGCACAAGCGAACAAACATTTCAAAAATGCAATTCCCGAAAAGAAAATTAATTAATTTTATTGATCATCGAGCCAGTACAAAGAATCTATTCATTGGAGTAGTAAATAATTAATGTCCCCCAGCGCGATTCGCCGCCTGGAATAATTTTAATTAAATAGATAGTAGTTTTAATTATGCACACTGTGATTATCGCCGCATAAGTTGAACAAATTCGACCGTGTGCCGGTAAACTAGACTCTCACCCTGCACGATTCTTCATTAATGATTCTATTACATGGAGGGAGCCGGCCGACCGGGTGCAAACGCACTTCTAACCACTAACTATTTAACCACTTTGTTATTTGTATTTCATTATTGTGAAAGAATGATATTTTTAATTGTTAATGGAGCGGCGGGACGTCGCGGCACCGAGCTGGCTTCATAGGTGGCCTCGAATGGGTACATTAATTGGTGCAACTAACCGGGAAGATCGAATCCGATCTAATCGACTTGCTACTTCTTTCTCGGATATTTCAAACGCGACTGCAAATCGATATGAAAATAAATTACACTGGCATTCACTTACTTCAACCACGTAGTTAAAATATAAGTGACGAAAAAGGAACAAAAGAGGAAAAGTTTCTAAGGCCCGAATTTGATAAGACGTTAATTTTAATTCTAATTATTCGAATCATTTTCCATGTTCCAATGTAAAGTATGAAATATTTCTCCTGATCGGAATCAAAACACTAGTCGACGAAAGCATGATATTACGATATTTAGCGCGAGACTATGAATAAAAGAAGCCGAGAGGATTAGTTGTAAATTTATAATAATTTGGCTCGCTTGGGGGTCGGAATGTAATTTCCTGCCCGCAGTTTTATTTTATATTTCACAAATGAACATAACACGCGCTACGCCCGGCACAATGACTGGCGAAAATCCCCGCATTGCTTTTTTTCCACTCCAATGAAAACACTGAATCATCCGCGTCTGTTGCCGGCTGACACAACAAGCAAGATGAAATTAATTATGCACTAAATGCATAAATAAATTACACCGTAATTAATAATGTAAATATTAACGAGAAAATTAAAAAAGTTGCTCGACTGGTGTCTCGCGCGTCTCGAGAGATGACAATCTTGAGTATTATTATTAATTTAGAGCCGTCGAAGAAAATAAATTAAGTTGACTAAATATCAACGTTTTTCAAGGAAGCGACTTGGGTAGTGGGACGTTGAGGTCATTAATTACAGCGCGAATTTACTAGATTGGAGTGGGAGTGGAGAAACATTTTCATCATAATAAGTTGTTTAGCTTTAGAGATACGAAGTATTTTTAAACATACCAGCAATCGATGAAGTGGATGCGCCTAACCAGGCGTGTGAGGATTCCAAAAGTTTTGCCTGGAACAAAAGAAGAAACAAGTTAGTAAAAACTACTATAGGTAATCAATAGAGGATGCTGAATGTTTCAACTTGAGCATGATTGCTTTGGAAAATTGAAAATTTCTAATTTTCAGGATTATTTCTATAACGTGTATGATGAATACACCGAAGAGTGAATAATAACACGCAATTTCTTCTATTATCTACACATGAAATAAGTGAATAGAAAAATAAACCAAGAAATCATTCGAATGCATGCCGCGTGTAAATTAATTAGAGCCCTCGTGTTTCTCCTAATAAAAATAGAATTTATTTTTAATAGACCTCCTGATAGCGTCAAAGGCATAATTTAATTATTCTGTAATAGTTTCCCTTGTCGCTTGCCCGCTTATCGCCGCGAATCTCTAGACTCTGGGCCGAGACGTACAAAGAAAACAATGACTTCGCTACTCGCCATTAATGCATATTCCACAAATGCGCCTTCGTCTATTATTACTCATATAATATACAACCGACATTAAAAAGTAACTATAATAATGCATATAAACGGGCAAAACAGTAAATAAAACGTTTCGAAGAAATTAATGCATTGCATCACGTCATGTGTCTTATATTAATCAATATTTGTACAACATGAATTATTTACTCGCCGACTGACTAATAATTATCTCGAATAATTACCAGTCCTAAGAAATGCATACATAATTAGTGATATATGTTGACGATGGATGTATTTGAGTAAAACCACTAACGAAGCCGGAAATATCTATCATAATGTAAGATATGTCTTCCCTCTGTTTGGCCTTACAAATAGCATAATAATATTCTTATTCTGGCCTAGGCTAAGTATTCAACAATACGTAAATAATAATAAAAAAAAAAATGGCTTGATTTATCGCCATCGGAAGTAGTTGAATACAATTTCGTCGACGTTGTATGAACATTCTCGGCTTGTTTCGCACTCCCTGGCAGCCACAAAAATGAACCATTCATTTGAATAAAAATATTAAAAGAGAAGCAAGAGTACAAAAGGAATGCCAGCAAAGTACACCTCGTAAAAACTTACATATTACACGTCCGTATGTAAATACGCCAGGAATTATTACGTATTATTCTGTATGATAACCGTTAATTTGCTTTAAAACATATAAAACACACGGTTCGCTAAATTCCTCAGCGCAGCATACCTGTAATTTGTTCTTTGGTGAATTTCATTCCGACATGGAAACATGCTATAAATCAGATTAAATTTGTAGGTCTTTATTTTATTGTTGTACACGTTTTCCTTTCAATGTATAATTAATTCGTGGAAAGTGAAGCAATCCTAACTGATTTCGCCCGTCGCAAAATTGGAGCAGTTGAATAAAGGAATGACGAAAGAACGGTGGAGCGATTCGGTAAATCGGTGAATTCGACGTCGTGATGCCACTTAAATACATCACAAACGTCAATAAAGTACTCTCCTAACGAGCTGCCCCGGAGTCGTAAACTCCCAAGACCTTTGGAGCCGGCGCTCAGATATAGTCATAAACATAACGCGACAAGCGGAGAAATTGCTTTATGCCCATCGTCGATGTCGTCGCCGTCGTCTTGCGGTTCCGTCGGCCGGGGCCCTCCTACTACGGGCTTTTGAGGTCTTGATCTTTCGCTACGAGCAATCGCACGTTACTCATGCGAGATATTCAACATCGGTAGCTCCCCGAGCATGCATTCGGACAATGTAAATGCCGATTCGGTTTTGAAATAGAAATTCGTATTTGGAGAATGGGCGAATTCGCAAACGATGCGCGGAGAATTATGATTACGACGTGTGTGGCACACGGAGCGCGTAGAAAATGCACGGCGGCGCGTCAATCAAGCGCAACTATTTATGTTTTATCAACACTGTGAGATGGTCGTGAAAAATGGTGTTTGTGGCATTATTATAACTCGTTATGTGGCATGATTATTCATATGCCCGAGTGGACGCAGAGGTGTGCTGGTTGCGTGTCATGAGCTTTCACCGGAGTTCCATGACAAAAAGCTCGACTGCATTGTGTGCCTGCTCTCGCTTGTTAGTATGTTGGCGAGCGGATCGGGCGCGGATGGAACGTACGAAATCGAGGCGAGCGGCGGTTAACAACAGGTGGGTGAAAACTACACGCGTTGAACGCCTCCCGGCGCCGACGCCACCGCCACCACGAGCAAATTCCTTTTATTTTTGTTTTATTATTTGCCGGTGCACGCAAAACCGACCAAACCAGCAGCATTAAACTAATTTTCACGGCACTTGAAACCCAGCAAATAAAATAAAACAATTTGCAGCAAATAACGCTTGTTGATCACTATAACTTTGCGACTTCCGCTTCTCGTTTAATTCACTGACAATTTCCACGCTGATGAGGGCGAAGCGGAGAGAAGGCTCCCATTAGAATGCATCAACATGTCAAAGCCATTCGTTGGTTTTGATATGCATTTCTGTCATCGTGCCATCAGCACATCGCGGTCTTGTGCCATTAAATGCGCATCGTCGACGTTGTTCTGACATCGGAGTTTTGCAGAAACCTCGCGATGCATTCAGGGAATACCAATAAATAATTAAACAAACCGACTCGGCTTACCCTAGTACAGCTATTAAAATGCATTGCCTTTTTATATGGTGTATAATATCAAAAAAACGCTTCGTTGATTCGCCTAACAGACGGATATTTTCGTGCTCACATCACAACGTTATCACAATGCATGAAATCAATTATCGATGCAGTTAAATATGCTTGTATACAATAAGCATCATAACATTGTCGTACTAGGAAGTAAAGTGCATTAATAATTCAGATTTACATCACTTCGGAATTTGTGCCTTTTCACTGCAACGCGATATGGAAGTAAGAAGGTAAAAATAATGGCGAAGTGAATTAAAATCCACTACCATGCCGTGCTTTCCAGCACGTCAACGTTAATTTACCGCACAATGTGTATGTGTGCACGTTAGTTATGTATGTTATGATATATTAAGTCACAAATTAATTATAATCTAGTTGCATTCGTACATACGATACGCGTGTGCAACGCCGTTGTGTAGCACACGTTGCATGCCAATTGCCCTTATTATTATTATTATTATTATATATTACAATATAAGTGCAATAAAAAATGTTATTATAAAATAATCATCGGAATGCATCCGGTCCTTTCGGCTTGACTGCAAAAAAGTGCAAAAACAAAGCTGCGGCACAAAGGAAAAAGCATAACTTTTCAATTACTTTATGCCAAGATGACAGCCTTTATTGTACTTGCAAGTACGAGTTTTGTGAATTGTAATTACGAATGACGTTTACATGTAAGGTAATTATCGTTGTTTGTATTTTTTCTTTGCATGTGCGAGTTCTTACAAAGGGAAAATGTCTCTAGACATTGAATACGATAATTATTTTAGCAGTTATAGGAAAAAAGAAGAGCTTTTTGTTTTAAAAATAATTCTACGCTCACTAGGGGCAACATGTGAAACTTGTACAGTCAGAATTCTATGACATCACCTTGTTCAAGGGCAAGCGAATTATTCAGTTATTGATATCAAAATAAATCCACTGATACTCCCCTCCCTCCCTTCACGCTTCCTACAGCCAAGTTGTGCAAACGCAAACAGGAGAACCGCATGGCAGGGCGCTGTTGTCTACAGTTGGTGTTTCTGGGAGTCAGGACGCATTATTGATGACACCATGGCGGTTGCAATGCATACAATCATGGTATCATGTCGCTCACCGCTTCATTATTAATCGCGCCGTGTGTGTCGCGTTCAAAGAAAATGCAGCTAAATAATTAAGCACGATTGCACACGATAAAGGCTCGCCGGCATGTATCGAGTACACTGCGGATGCATGAATGAGCGCCTATTGGCAGCGCATTGCGATGTCGGTTGCAAGCTGTCGATGGCAAATAAATGTCAAACGGGCGCTAATGTGCGAATCCATAAAATGCAGCAAAAGATGCTGCCAATGCAGGCTGGGTATTCGTTGCTGTGCCGACTATAATTGCACCCCCGGCACGCGCAATGCGCATTGCCTTGACATGTGTCAGTTACACGTTCGGCTGTCGCATTTTCGGTTTGCACTTTTGTAGAATATTCAAATATTCCTAAAGGAAATACGTGTTTTTGGCCGGTGGCCGGATGTGCTTTTATTTAAACCCGAACAAATGACGCGGGATGCCAGATACATGCGGCGGGCACAAGCTACTCAGTAGTAGTGTGCAACGGAATGGCGCACAACATTTAAACGATTTAACCAGCCCCAAAATGGTAATTGTTCCATGTCAGGTGTAAGTATGTTCACATTACTTCTAATCTCATCCGAGATGGAACAATTACAGTGCATTAACAATACATCTGATAAGAGGCGTGTGTGCGAGGTGTGTTCCGCGCGTAATCGGTAATCGCGGAAGGCATTAGCGCCGCCGACGACGATTAATTACCGTGTTCCTTTTTTGTTGAACACGACAGATTTTTAATAGGTCTTTAGCGCAAGTCGACGTTGACACGCGAGGCGTTAAAACACTTTAAAGCCGCATAACTACATGCCGCATGCATGCGCTCAACAATGTGCCGCCGTGATAAAATATAAACATGCACATGGCACACACTCGAATTAAATGTTGCGCGCCGCGGCGCCTGGTGTTTGCGGAAAACCGACAAAGCATACGCACGGCGAGGCGGCGATGCGGCGGCATGCCGCGTGCCAGAGAAAACGCCAAGCCGAAAGCAAAACCAAAACAATGCGTCCGAAAATATAAATACAAACTGCGCCGCCTCGGCATTCGATATGAATTCGCATCCGACGCGATCTTTTCGCCGCCACCGCGCGCACGCTTTGAATAAAATAAAGTGTAAACATAATACGTACAATAAAACGGCGCGACGCGCGCGTTGGAATTTCTTTGAACTTTAAAGCTCGCGCGCGCATTTGCCCGCTCGAAATAAATAATATAATAAGACAATATTCGCTGTTTGCGTGCAGCAAATATTTAGCACGTATCTTCACATGTTAACAATAATTAGAAATAAAGCATGCAATGCGCTTTCTTGCGTCTTATGAATCACGTTAAGAAGTCCACCACTGAAAATATTTGCGTGCGCAGTGCGCGCGCTCCCTTTATAACCGGCGAAGTAAAATCGGTATCCTGATGAATAACGGGGAATAACGATGCATGGCGAGTGCAGAATTAAATATAGATGTTTATAAATATCAAATGTATATAGAAATTGCAGTAATTGAACGCACGTGTGAATTTATTCACGTATTTTCATTTAAAACACTTTGGAGCTTTCATCCGGTCTTCAGCAGTGTTGACACAATCTTATGACTCTGAAATAAGTCAATTACTTTGGAAAATAAAAGCATGAAACAGATGATTTATTAGTCTACTGTCAAGCCGTCAATGGATATGGATGTTGAAAGTTTTTCCACACATCATCTGCAGCGCTGTGATCAAATAAGGTCCTTTGATACTTCATGAGCACAATAAGATTAATTAGCAGATAAACATCAATCGAATTCACGTAAAATATAAGCTAATTGCAAATAATCAGGGCCGCCGGACGGTGCATCGCAATGCGGCTGGGGTGCGTGGATCTAAGTAAGTGATTTGCATATTTTATTAAAGTGATTAATGAAAATTACATCGGAACATGTAATTCACCGTCAGATGTAGCAGTGCCGATCGGCGCAGGATAACGGCCGCCCGGCGAGGACGGATACACGTGTGCTCATCCGTCGCGTCTGTCGGTAAGAAGAAGTGAGACGCGGCGTCATTGTCGAACGAATGCGACCCATTGTGATGCGAGATTGTAATTAAATATGAATTAGATTCGTTACGATGCATTGCAATCGCATTCGCCATCGCTCCGCTTCAAAGTGTGCGCGTGTACGTGCGAATATCTATGGGTGTACCATGTACGTACCTGAAGCCGATTGTTACTATATTCGTTATATACCTTTTTCGTGTTTGCTTAATACTCATCTGTTGTCATTTGGAACACAAAAATGCGCAGTGGATCAAATACAACGAGGCTGCGCGCAATGTAAAAGCAAATTAACAGTTGTTTCATGTTCCACTCGGCGAAGCTGTAATCAATACGTGATTAAAACTGTTTATTGCACATTTAATATAATATTTGTTGTGTTTTGCAATGCGCATACGCTGTAAACGGCGCAACGAAATGCAGAATCAATTGGGAACGCACGATCTTCGCGTTAGAGCGTTGGAATTTATAAGTTCGTTCTTATCAATCATGCGCGCAGTGCTAATGTGGGCTCAGCGTCGCTTTAAGCACAGGACCCCGTTGGCGAATTGTGAGAATTGCACACTACTGATGATCGTACGATTTCGAATGTGACTTGTAACCGAAGAGTAACAGCTTGTTATTGTAACGGTATTACTGTTCATTGCTGACTGCACCGATACTGGAAATTATTGCTAAACAATTTACAATACGTTCCTCTGAACTCAATCGTTATTTTTATTCTGTGAACACGTTTTAATTACGGCTATTACTGCTCACACCATCACAATTAGAACAATGATAGATTAATAGTCGAGAGGCACGTTTACACCAAGTTTGTGCTTGAAATTTAATTCGCAACGTGTTTATGACTTATTTCAATAACTCACGGCAACCGCGACAATTTAACGAGCGATTCGTTAGTTGCATGGGCGTGCGTGGAGGAAAAAAGCAGGGCGCGCAATAATTTACGTCCTTATGGCTAATTATTATTATAACAAATGTGCGCTACTGTTGCGACTGCTCGCGGCATTTGCGGGTGCGGGCGCAAAGATTCCAAGTGCAGGAGACAAATTTTTATGGTGATTGCGTGTAACAAGCCAAACGATCGTATAGATGATGAATGCTTACCCAACTAGGAACGCAAATATAAACACAGCGTGAAGACGGCAGCAGTACGCCCGGCGGCGGCAGTGGCGGTGGCGGCGGCGGCAGCAGCGACATGCATTCAGTCTGTATATCAACGCGGTAATGTCCCTCTGCGATGCTTGCACAACTGGCGCAATACGCGTGTCTCGGGAGCAGAGATAACTCGACCAACTCGCCAACCTCCACTGTACGTCGTACATTACGTATTTACACTGTCATTTATAATTACTGTTTATTATGGTAATTACAGCTGGAATGGCCGGCAAGTCGTGTCGCAGCGCGGCATGTGATATGCGAGGGCTTTAATTGTCATATCTTTGTGCGCACGGGAAACAATTGCCGCACCTCTTGAGCAATTCAAAGAATCGACTTGCTTGCCCAACTGACCAATTTACTTTGACATTTGTTGTGAATTATGTCACGTGTTTACAAGTTTATTTGACATAAATTTCGTAATTTGGTTGCTAATTCATAAAATCAACTTCTCGACCTGATTAAGTTCGGATTGTTACAAATGAAAAGCTGATTTCCCACGAGTTATGTTTTGTTGATTGAAGGGAAGAAAGTGATAGATATTATTGATAATCAAAATTAGCAGCACAGCCAGATTTTCTTATTTTGATTTAAATCTTGTTGCTATAATAACATGCGCTTTATTCCCAATACGAGTAGATGCAACCGATGATTCCTGAGGGAAATTGCTCAGTGTACCCCAACACCACCCAGATAGCGGCGAGCAGTGTTAATTATGTATAGTCCGTATACCGTACGATTTGCGGACGTCGATCGATCGCGTATCTGCATGGAAGCACCGGCTAGACACTAGACGAATATAATGTAAGCGAATTAAAATTAAGTCCGACACGATTCGAAACCCCACGCTCCTCTGCAGCCGTCGAGATTATGGCATACCCCAGCTCAATTCAACTGTCAGCCGGTCGTCTCCCGTGGCGCTCGCGGCTCCTAGAACAATGCCGCTGTACCCGAAGATGTATCGCGGCGTCACCAGTAAATAGCCATGTTAGCCATCGGCGCGTGAGGTGGTCTATGGTAAATCCGCCGCCAAGAAGCGACATGCTGCTAACAAGTAGCTGGTTGAATACACGTAGTTGTGGACGATGCACATACGATGAGCACCCTACCTCTTCGGTAGGGTGAAACGGGTTTGATTCGTGGTCTGCTGCGCTGCAATTGTGAGATGATGGGAGAGACTAGACGGAGTGCGGCGGTTTCATTGGTGGATTAGGAAATCCGAGGAAACAATTTAATTAGGAATTTCTATAATTATATAACGGCTTTGTCTATCATTGTGTGTGGGTGCAACGAGTGCGCCCGCTGGCGGGATGGTACGATCGATGTCTCAAGTAAATTGAATAATGGATGTTTGGATGTGCATTTCAAGGTTCTTCTCGCCTCCCTCCATCCCTAGTTGAACCGAAACTAATGAATATTTAATGTGACGTATATTTGTTTCGTGGCACATCTATCGCACGATCTAGGATGGAACCAAATGTGACAGGGCGAGGTGTATATTGTATCTATCTATAAGATTCGTGGAGGCGCTGGGTAAAATGAGAATGATCGTTGGATTTTGTTAAAAATGGATAGAAATGTGTCCTTGGTTAGGCACACTATTCCTGTCATGCACTTATATTTAATCATGAAATATACCCTTCTTATAAGTCTAATCTGGTTGTATAAAATGATGATTCAATATGTTCTTCACCTTAATCGCAAGATATTAAATTTGCAACAGAGGATACATTTATGCTTACTTTCCCGCGCTATTGTGGGATTTTCAATGTGAGACCTTTGCGCTCTACTTTAATTCGACAAAAGCATTTGATATGTATGCTCTGCCAGGGACATGAAATACGAATGCGAACACGATACGCGCGAAAGGCTTCGAACGGCGGTGAGGTCGGCAGGACGCAAGTTATATCAGCGCCCAGGATCTGCTTGCTTTATTTACCATTATTAAAACAATAAATTCCGCCCCGACGTCACATTTCGTATTTTTATTATTTCGCTTGCCGGCCGCGCCGACAACTGATCTGCATTGTAAGCCGCCCGCGCGGCGGTGGCGGCGGCAAAGCGCATTATAAATATCTAAAATAAACTGTTTTAATCTAGAATAAACGCCTGAAATACGCCACCGCACTGCAGCCGTTTCCGAAGCGGCTTCGGCGGCGCACGATGCAAAAATGCGCGCACACCAAAAATTGCCACCATAAATATTGCTTTATTAATTTTATAATATGTTGCAGAGCGAATTTCATTCCAGCCTTTCGGTAGTTATTCAAAGTGCTGGAATTTTGCTATCAGCAATTGAGGAAGAATAAATAAAATACCAGTGCACGTTAAAGCAGTATAATATTGTTGCAAGGGCTTAAATTTATGAATAAATAAAATTCAATGTAAATGATGTAAGTAACGTAATACCAGTAGCCATCACTGCGGAGTAATGCAATTCAGGCACGCATCCCTTTACGTCCCAATAAAAATTAAAGGATGCTGGAGTACTTTTCATGCCGGCTCACAATACGGACACATCCACATCTGCATGTCGCCGCTGAGTTATTAAATCGTGCGCACGATGAACATTTAATGCCTATTCGCATGCTGCTTTCCTTTATAAATAGTTCGCATGTTTAAAGTGCGTTATGCGCTGCTGCGCATTAAATATAAGCCGCCGGCGGAATATTCAGTTACAAGCTCGGCAATTTTCAATTTCATGAAAAATGAGTAACGTAAGATTAAAGGTAGGGTTAACATATAAAGCACGCCCCGCTCGAGTGTGGCCCCGAGTGTGCAAAATTAAAATGACGAAAAACGATGGATGGCTACGCGACTAGGTTCCTCGTTTGCATCAGGTAATGCAAAACATGCAAATAGCATTATATTCTTTCTGAATGCCCACACTTATGCAACAACCAAATTTAGGGAGGAATATAACACGGTTGTTAAAGTGGTAATGTGGGCACGATATAAAGTCATGCGCGCAGACGATATGAATGGAGAAGCAGAGGTCGAGGGGTGGTAGCCGACGGTGATGGTGGTGGTAGCGGCCAGCTCGAGTTTCGGAAATGAGCAATATAAACGTACTTAACGCGAATTTCATCCAATCAAACTAAATTACAATGCAGAAATACATTTCGGTGTGCGCGCGGTTTTCAGTGGCCGCATACTCGCTGGCGGTGGCAATGATGGAGGTGGAGGTGGAGGTGTAGGAACCAGACGGGGGCACATCATGATCACCAGTTCACATATCATCAGCGCGGACATGTATTCCGGCCGCCTCGTGTTAGAAGCCATATGCATTCGCAGTAATAGTAATTTAGATTCAGCCAATCGAAATTTTGAGGATCGCCACCACGTAATTAAATTTTCACGACGGTTTATATATGTTATTTCTCCCGTTGTGCCCGACGCGCTGCCGCCATATATTCAAATTTCTATTTCTATTATCCAGCGGTCACATCTACACCCGCTAATCGGACGTACATTTAGATTGAACAATTCGCCGGATTTGCTATTAGTCATCCGCATAGCTACCTAGTTTACACTTGGGCATTCCCTGCCGGAATTTATCCACGTTCCTAATTACACTTTGCATTACGCCATTAAAGACGTGTCAACTTGTCGTTTTCGCTGGTAATGTTGCTATTTGGGCGGACATTTCCTGTCCGGTTTTTTTTCTTCGGGTGTCGATAGAATTGCAGACAGGAGAAAAAGAAAAATACAAAACGTTCCAGACGATTAACTCGGGCTTTGTGTAGTAATTAATTTCTTCACATTTTGCGACGCATGTGCTTACAAATGTGCCGATTGCAATCGAGAGCTGCTTGTAGAAAAAGTGTCGCAAATGTCTCCCCTCTATCCTCCAAAAATTAATAATGAATTTTATGTGCTCGCTTCGACTCGGTTGCTTGCAGCAAATAAAAATATAAATTGTATAAAGCGCGCGTAGGAATAAAAGCGGATTTAAAACAAATTAAATTTAGTGACGCATTTATACATTTATAAACATGCTGAGGGTTTTCCGACAAACAATGACAATCTGAGATAGAAGCTCTGGCAAGTGCAAGGCAGATCGCTGCAAATTGAAAAATTATATGATGACACACAGTACATACACATTTTTATGGAAAATACACTTTAGCAATCCTTGCTGGCACGTAGACAAAGACAGTGCGATTTTTTGCACCAAAGGGTATTAATAAACACAATAAAAACAAAATTTACTGCGCGCAATAAAAAAATTAAATTCGCTTTTATTACAAATTACTCGTGCATTGTTTTATTGCC
>JAODGC010000007.1:5660789-5682256 GCA_027574925.1 Ecitoglossa quadriceps
AATAAGTGCGAAAAAAACGACTTTTGTGGCAAACGCTCATTCGCTAAAGACTTTCAACCACCACCACCACCACCACCACCCCCATATTGTGCATGAAAGGAAGCTGGTCGAATCGATCGCAAATTATTCGTATCGTCGAAGCGAAAACACTTAACTTTATCATCGCGACCCATTGACGTGAGCATTAGGTTATAATTGTGTCATCGCGCCGAAGAGCCAACTTCATCGACGACGACAGACAACCGGCTGCTTTCAATTGAGTTGCAGTGTGTGTCTCGGATCGAGATACACAAGCGTTCCCAAACCATCGACTGTATTATGAAGTCTGGCACAAAATAATTGCGCGCGCCCGCTCGTAATTGAATTGAAATATCAATCAGTACGGGGTGAATCGAAGTGCTCTTTAATGCATTTCTGTAGGTACATGGATGCTAGTGCAGCGGGTGCTGATGAGTAGCCCTGTGCTGACTCCTCCACGAGGACACAGCTCGTGGCGACGCGTTGCACTTTGAATAATTTACTAAACATTAGCACTCTCGATGCGCTCGTCGTGTCTACGGCGGCGGCGGCGGAGGCAGCGGCGACGATGGGACAGTCAGCCAGCGTGGTAAACGCTCTCTGGTGACTCGACGTTTACGCGCAGAACAAAGCGGAAGCGCGTGTAGGACCTGAGCTTTGATCTCGCGGCCGATTTGTTAGTGGCCAGCAAGTACCTCAACTTGGAAAACACTCGACATCTCCCAAACGTAGCCACCTGCCAAACCAGCGCAAACAATGTGTGGAGTCAATTAAAGCTGAAATTTTACGAGTGTGTGAACTGTTGCTAAAAACAGTACAAAATTTCGTTCGCATGTCTCGTGTGCGAACATTAGTACGCTTGTTAATCCGTCAGCAAGCGTGGCAGACATTGCGAATAAATAATAAATCACGAAAATGCGTGAAAATTGCGTGTAATTGTCGTGTTTAGTAATAAAGCTTATGCGGCGCGTCGTCGCCGTCGATGAGACATTTTCTCCCTGGATAATTCCGCTCCGCGAAGTCGTTCATCATGTCCGCGTGCGCCATCGCTGATGTAAATCATTTTAAATAATGCCAACGCCGCCGCCGTATTAATAATTTCCCGGTCGGCCGGCCGAGTGTATAAACTTATAAGCGCCGCCGTTTAATGGGCTGCCCCGGCCTGCCTCCTGCGCACTTCCACGACGATTCCCGAAAATAATATTTCACTGTAATTACAGCAGCGCAGCGGCAGCGCATGCACTCCATACTTCATGCCGTTACGAGTATATATTTATGTGGAAAATAAACTTGTTTATGAAATCTGCGCGGCGCCGCCGCTTAGGGTCAAAAGACCGATACATTTTCTTATTACGAACGACGCGACTGGGTGCGCAGCACACAAGACACTCGACGGATAGAAGAGCGTAAAGCTGAAACTTGTTATTGTTATGTTACGCGAATAAAACGCGATCAAGTCGGGATATAGAAAATGCGCCACCCCCAAAGAGGGAAGAATAGTGCAGTGCTGCGATAATATCACGAATCAAAGCTCTATTCGTGAAGCCTTTTGAAGAAGTCGGGAAAGGGTGCTGCATGAAGCAGCAATGTGACAGTGTTTATTCAAATTCACGCGCGACGCGTCGCTATAAATTATTTGCCTCTTCTTCCTCTGTGCTATGAGTATTTAAAATTTGCAAACTCATAAATTCTTTCATTATTTATTCGCGCAACAAAAGCGCTGGTGCACAACCAGATACCGCCTGACAGAGTGCGCACATTTTCTCGGCGCGCCTCGGCGATAGTGATGCATTGCGGTACGGAGAGCTCCTTGCGCGCAATACGAGTAAAATGTAATTTATTAAATTGCGCTCGTCGGCTGCGCATTTATTATGTATACGGCTTTATATCAAAACTATTTAAAGCTGCACAAGGCCCGAAAACGTGATATTCCTGGTGAATAATTGCGCGGACGCTTTTTGTGCAGGTTTCGATAGAGAATATGAGCGGTGGCTTCGCGGTGTAATGTCTGCCGTTTATCTTAATCACGATTTCCAAAGCGCAACAAACCTACTACCGTGCGGCTGCATAAAAAGCAAGCACAACGAGTGCATTCTGTGAAAACAGCCTGCGCCCTGCCACAAACTTATATAATACTATGCAAATCGTAAGGAACTTTAGAGCACACTAATACCACACCACGCTGCATGAAGATTAATTGTATAATTATGGCGAATTAGTTATAGCGAGAGGTCACCGATTTCAATCGCAGGTTAAACACCAGTCGCGTCGATTTAATTTGTGCGCGATTAGAAAGTCGCACTGAAAATTAGGGCATTCTGAGGTGGAAACTCTTGGTTGAAGGCGAGCTGAAATAGGGGATTTTAGAGACTATAGATTTTTGAAAAGTCGAAATAATCGCGCAATCCATGTTCAGGTAAATGTGCCACTTGTAAAGTACTCAACCTAGTACATATTCTTGCGAATGCAAAACGAAAGTAGAACGCGTCTGCTTTGATGCGCTCGACCCAATTATGTCGTGCAGATAGAGCACATGCACTGTGGCAGAAGACTTTTTTCACTTGCTTGTGGAGGGAAATGTATTTTACAAAAAGTTTTTACGCTCTTCTAAAACAGCAGACTGGAGAGGGACTAGCATACATGAAAATACAAAGTTAATTAAACGGTTTCGGCTTGTTTAGCTAGCGAAGAAATGGCTGGCTACAAGCAAATTCCTAGAATGCACCACACAACATAGTTAAGGAAAAATCGTACCGAAATAATGTCATTATTTGCATTATTCCATTAAACAAAGTAAATAATCATGCCAGAACGCAATTTGCAATTTACAATGGGTAATCGGATACTTATTAGTTATTACCAGCGGTTCTCATTGTAGACCTCACATACCTTGATTCCCATTCCGATTTCGCAAAACATCGCACAAAACGGCCTGCGCTCCAGTGGCAAAGTGAATATCGGCGCAGCTAATAAGTATTCACGCAGTCGTATATTCATCGGCGTGTTTTCATCTTTTATTTGCGTCAAAGAGCACACGCGCCTCGCCGACCAACTGAGGGAATTGATCACATATTAAACCGAAACGAAATGCAGTAAATACTCAACGCACACACGCGCACAGCCAAACAGCCACACATGGCACACAATGCGGCGTGCAGCGGCGGCGGCAACAACACCACCATGAACATCGATGAATGCATCCACGTGTACATGCGTGGCACTCGAGCCCAAGGTATGCACGGCTGCCTATCCGCCATTCGATACGGCAGTTATGTATTGTGAATGTATTGTGATTAAATTAGAAATCATATTAAAGCGATATTTGTGGGAGATTTTATAGTATCGAGAGCTTTGCGCCACCCACATCGCCGCTGCCAGGCGCGGAATCAGCCGTAGAAATGCGGTAGCTCGACAATGTGGCGACTATTACCGTTCTGATTCGAGAAAAACAATCGACAATCGAGCACTCACCTTATAGATCGCGGACGGGCAGAGGAGGATTTTTATTGGCCGCAATCGACTTGAATTTCACGTTTTCGAAATGCGCCACATTTGAAAACAATAGCGACGAGGGCCGAGGTGGAAAAAATCCGGTAGTACTAGCCCGGTACTGGCTGCGGTTGTGCGCTGGAACGGTAGCCGCAAATGCATCCCCGGCATTCCCGGCGCTACTACTTACCGCACGACGAGCACATTTATCAACTCTCGAACGTAGCAGAACGGTCGTTTATGTCTAAATTGACAATAATGATATGTTGGGAGCCTCGTCGAAAGGGCATCATCGGCAACGAGATGAAGCGCCCACGGGCGATTCGTACGATGTGCTCGCGTCGTCAGCACGATTGCATTCGATACAAAAGTACGTCGGATGCAACAAAACAAATCAATACCGAGATCGGATACAACGAGCTGCGCGTGGTGGCCAATCTTATTATTTCTTATTGGGCTGCGGTTAGAAATCGTGACCATTACATCCAACTACGGCGAGCCCTACAGCACACTAGGTGGCGCCAGGCTAAACACAGATAACTCATCATAACCATGTTTAGACTAATCTTAATGTAGACTGGTCGACGTCATCGGAGGAACTCATCAAAAGGCTTGTAAACTGCACTTTGATGGATGATGCCCACAGAAATAAAACTGTATTAATTGCGTTTAATAAACAGCAATGAAACACATTAGGCTGTGCTTGATAGCGATTGCACATACTCCGCTCGTGGCACACATTAAAGCCCTTGCCATTAATTAATTCAATTAAGCCTCCGACCGATAAGCGCCGGATTCGATGGGCACTTGTCGGACGCATCCCAGCCACTAGTAAAGAATCCGTTTTTATTTCGTAAATGCGGCGTTAATTCCCCGCAGCCTCGAGCATCCCACATTCGTATTTCAATTACTTGTATTTATTAAGCCGGCGAATTAAGCGCGGATATTAAAAGGCGCGCATCGTTCACTGAACCGGCGCTTGATTGATTGAAATATATTGTTGGCGGAGCCGCATTGCAACAGTGCGCGCTGCTGGCATCAGCGGCTAGAAATTAGTCCAGTCAGAGTATGATCGCAAGCGAAAAACCTGCGAGATGAAATCGCATCCAACCGCAGCGAGCAAAATGCAGCGCGTACTTTTCATGCACTTGCTGCAATACATTCATTCATTCCCTGCCGGGACACAGACCTTCATTGCACACGCGAACTTATAGAATAAGCGGATTATAGTATTAAATGTATATAATTTCTTTGGCTCTTTTCCTGCGTTGAGCAGAGAAGCGACTGAAGCACATGCCGATGATGGTGTGGGTGGCAAAAAATTATAAGTCGCAAACACGCGCGCTATTGAAGCAAATTGATAATGCCGAATGGGCATAATAGAAATTGCTAGCGGTGTCGTTCAATCGTGCAAATTTAATTGCTCGTGTTTATTTCCACCAAATATTCCATCACGACCGCGTCATGTCACCAGCGTGGTTCCCGCCCACCAAGTACAACAGACCACAATCGTGGATTCGCGTTTATATTTTTATTTCAAAGTCACCTTAATAAATCTTCACGTTTGGGTGAATTTACATCTAAATCATTTAAATCTGAGCGACACAAATATAACAACTACTCCCATATCCATAATTTCCATCATGCACCGCTGATGAATAAAGTGTGGGCTTCGTTTATTTTATGTGATGCTAAAAATAATATTTCCACGTTGTATGCGTATAATATCCACGTGAAAACTCTATAAAACAAATAACCCCTTCGTCGTCGTGCTGCCTGTTCTCGTTCAGCTGCATTATGCATGCCGCGGAGAATTTATTCAAATTTAAATTACGTGTAATTAGGTTTACATTTACATATAAGTAATTACTATGGCATATTTTAATTTTAAGCCGCTGCATACAGCGTATACATTTCGTATTGATCAGGCAATATAAAATAAAGCGATGCACTTGTAAGTCGGGAATCAACAATTTAGCGTGTAACTGAGCCTTTGTGTGCCCGTCGTGGAGTCATCATTCATTTATGTAATTTCAAATTTACATCGCAATTAAAATTAAAGTTTCGGTCACGAAATAAGAAAATCGAGCGCACTCGACGGGAACGGGGAGCGCACTAATCGAAAACTTCCACGAAAGTTTAATTTATGGACGGGGGAATGAATTAAATATTTAAATTCTGTTTGAAGACAAAGTCGACGACTGGTATTAAATTGATTTTTTATTTTTTGTTTGCTTGTAGGGAGGGAGAGGGAGGATGGTGGACTATATTTGAAATGAGTTCAAAGACATGTCAATAAACTAAATACAATTACAATTAAACTAAACGAATACAATTCCTTCGCTTGAGTAAATAAGAGAAATGAATCAATAATTCATGCAGAATGTTTTAATATGTAAATTTAAATAGAATCCCTAATTCACATTATGGTCTTTTCTTTCAGCCCGAGCGCCTCCACCATTCTGCTCGTTTTGTCACCATGCCAAGTCATTCGCATTATTCTATACAATATACATATTATAATATACTTTTGCCTTCCCGGCTCGGGCTATTTTCTGGAGCGTCAGACGGGATGTTCGTTCATAAAGCTCATTATCATTAGTATATTTAAAAGTTATTCTTTCTCCGCCGTCGCCGCCGCCGCCGCCGCCGCCGCCAAACTTTCGGCCAGCTCGCGATTAACAAAACTTCCGCGCGAACGCAGCAATAAACGCCTCGGGCGTGCAAATATTTAAATATAAATATCCAACTCGTCGCCGCCGGCGGCGCGGTCGCGGAGCGCTAATTGCACTTTATTGCCAACTTTATGTCTCCAGCGCGGGCGGCGGCGCAAGTGCAAAGGAAAAATTAAATATTTCTGACGGCAGCGGCAGCGGCGCCGCTCAAATTTAAAAGTTAAAAAAAAAAGATAGACCTGCAATTCCATCGCAGGCGGGTGGGTGCACTGTCGAACGCGCCACCGCGAGCAAGCAGGACGTCGCGCAGGACCACCTCATGGGCGCAAGCGACGCGACGTACAAACGTGATTGAACTAATGAAATTCCCTCGCGTCGTATACATGTCTTGCGGAACGGTTATTGTTATGATTATTGTTATTCCTCGCAGCGGCGTTTACGATTATTGTTATTATTATAGAATATAATAATAATATTAAAGCAACTTTGTTATCGCGACCGCGCGGCGACGTCGAGTCGCACTGCCTCACACCATAGGAATATTATACAATTCGTTGAGATTAATTTGTCTTCGTGCTTTTACAGTGATGGGGCAAAGAATGATAATGCCCGTCTTCGTAGCCATGCACGCCTTGGCTTTATCGACATGCTGGGAATTATCATGTTCTCACATGTAAGGAGCGAGTATATTAAATTTACTATTATCGCTTTTACCGTTTGGCGATCGTAGTAATTGTCATAATCGTCAGTGCTACCAATGCAACCCAGCAGAAACCAACAAATATGCGCCGCGTCGTGTCATCATCTGCCCACGCCAGGGCTTCGAGTTCCATTACAATTCTTCAACTTCTATCCATCAACACCTTTCCAAGAGCGGCTGAGCGCAGCCAATTGTTTATACAACATACACGACGCACTCAATTTACGCACATGACATGCACAGTATAATGCGATTAAAACGCTCATTTAATTTCCTTAAAAGCATTTTGGGTGCAAATAGCCAAACGGCAAGTCTTTGGATGGCTAAATACCAGGCAACCAATGTGGAGGTGTTGTCATAAGCAAAACAACACCAAGAACCTTTGTTACTGTCATTTCTTTGAAAGCATATTCACTCTAAGCAGCCTAATCATACAAATCTCTCGCAAATTTCGAATATTAAAGCAATCACTAAAGCTGGTTGCCTTGAAGAAAAGTTAATTTCACCCCCTAAAGCATATAACTTATTCGTTTATTATTTTTCTTCGCGCTGTTGGTTCCTTCAATATTTAAGCAAAAGGCAACATTTGTGCGTTATTACAGCAAATTAAATATAAATTTTGTTTGCCCTCGCTTACTAGCCGGCCCGGACGCAATAAAACACACACTTTAAAAGTTTACTTACGCCCCCATCCGGGCCGAACGGATTTCAAAGAGTTTGCGGCGCATCGACATTGCGAGTAATAAGCAGTAACGCAAAACTTTGGCAAACTCACACTCGCCCCCCACGAGACTTCGCCGACGGAAGTAAAATTGATGTCCGCTTACCTGTAACAAAAAAATGATTTCATTAAGAACTATGCGCAATGAAATATCAAATCGTATAATTTATTTTAGTCCAGGAGAGCAGCAATGGCAAAGGTATATTGGGGAAGGCGGCAGACGCAACAACAGAAAACCAGTGGGATAATTTGTATTATGGCCTCAATGGGAAGCTGATTTAGAATATTATGGGCATTAAATCACGAGCAAAAAATTAGGGGGAGCTGAAGACTACACGGCTGGAAGAGCGCGTAATAAACAATGTAATCATTATAAAATACAATATTCAACAAATTGATATTGATATCCGTAATACCCTCAAATATGAACATGCATTTCAATGAATTTATTACAAATCGAACATTAAAACATGCAAATTTCATTAAGATAACACTGAATTGCTTTTTCACAGCGACTTGTTGGCGGTGTGTTGAATTTATTCCGGCCGGATCGAAATTGAGTGAAAAAAATTGGTCGGCAATAATCAAGATTAGCCTCTTGAAAGTAGGAAAATTAACAGAACAATAAACGATTGTCCGATCGGCGCTATCAAGTCAGCGCTCTCCTGCCTGGTGTGCGCTGCCAAGTTTATTGCAGGAAAAACATCGTAAACCATCAGGAACCACACAACGCAACCGTACTTCTTGCGTGCATTTCCGCGGCTGGCGTTCCAACTTACGACCTTTTAGCTCCTTGCTCGACGCATTCTTTTCAGATCACAATCGCCCTCGCAACTGCGGCGAATAAAATGTGCACACAAAAAACTTCAAATTTCGCCGCCGGTCGAATAAAATACCGGAGTGAATGAAACATGTAGCAAGACAGGAAGACGTTTTCTTAAGCTCTTGAATCAGTAACGATAAATTCAATATAAAACAAGCACATCTTTAGCATAAATTAAAAACCCCATGTGCTGCGTTGTAGCTGGAGGAAAGTCAGTTGTGGGTCATCACTTGGAAGGCTTTATTCCGCGCACCGGCCGCACATCAACGAGTATTTAATAAATACCTACGAATGAAAAATGAGCGCGTGAAACGTGATTCCAGTGGGTACCCCGCTTTGTGCCACTGGGCCGGAAGTTATAAAACAATTTAATAACATATTTAAGCAATGTCGAACGTGTACTGGCGTATGTATTGCGTTAATGTTGGCAATCGTGATATCTAAAACAATGGCAGTGTGTTTTCAGGTACTTTTCGTCTCTTGGCAGATGTCCGAGGATTTTCAACACCAAAAGAAAAAAAAAAGTATGAGGCGGAAATGTAAAATATATCACTGGTGATGATGATATAATATCCTCGGTATTTGTTACAAATCTATGAATATATTCAATTCGAAATAATAGCTTTCTTCCGCTGCCTTATACTGTGCGAATATAATTTTCAGAATTCGCGGTGTCCCTTCGCAAGAGAGAATATCCTCATATTCGATCAACCTTCGCGATACCTGTATCACAGTAGTACGACACTGTAGTACCCAACGAATAACATCTGCCCTTTATTCTCCGCAAGAAAGTCGAGCATTCTTTTAATACACCAATTTAATACATGATCCCAGTTAATATCGTTCGCTTCCTAACGAATGATAAAAAACAACTAAGACGGAACTATAAAGAGAGAAGCTGTTTAATATCTCACAGGCAATGGACAATATAATCCACGGTGTCTGTTACAAGTCGTTCAGGTGGAGTAAAAATATTCAGTTATAAGTAATACGTAATAAGGAATTTATTTACGGCGCATTGTTCCGCCGTCACAAGCAGCGCATAATAAATTATTATTTTATGCGAAAAGGATGTCGGTACAGAGATATACTATATGCCTAATTCTATATTATTATAAAACACTTTGTTATGGAAAGCGACTTGTATCTTCCTATCTGCTCTTCCGTAAATTCTATTGTTTTAGCCTAACGTGGAATGGAAGCCATAAAAATGTAGAAAATCATTATACTCCCCCACTCGACAATACTGCAGCTTGTTAGGCTTGCCTTTGAACGCGCTAAAATTCGTATAGTTGGCCACCGCCTAACGACCATCGCATAAATAATAACATTCAGCCATGATATAGGCGTGCAGACATTCAATTTCATTGCGCATGCATACAAGATTCACTTGGGCTTTGCTTGGGTGTGAAGTCGACGTTGAAAGGCTTACCAGCCAGCCCTAGGTTGCTAGCAAGGCAAATATGACAGTTTGCATTATCCCCCTCGGTGCCTGTTCGCAAACTGGCGCGTTTACGCATAGTGCACCTTTGCACCGACATTCAAAAGGAACAGCACCCGGCAAAATCCCATATTTATGCGATAGTTAATTACACATACAAATTACATATACAGCACAATAAATTACAAACATAAGTACAATTTAATTATCCGGCGTCCACCTTTGCAGTTGCGGCCCTAGCTGTACTGTGCTGCTAGACTTGTAGGATTCTATTATTTCTTTACGTCTAATATTATATCGTGCGTTGTGACGCAGACTATTCTTCCAAGCAAGGCATTTTTATGCCGTTTTCGCTGGAATAAACTGAAATAATATATTTTACGCGCTCGCGAGTTTTTCAGTCGCACGGAGAGGGTTTATTATATCGCATGCAATGCATTCGCGTTATTATGGGGCGTCATTAAATTTAATTACGCTCATCTATAATGCGGACAACCCGTTACGAATTATAACATACGCGTCACTTTATTGCGCGCTACGCACGAGATTAGTTTAAGTTACAGTAAAACTAAAAGTGACAACATCGCATAACTGACAACTCAAATTGTGCATTGATACATCTCCACTTACGCCGTTTCGGAATGCTTGGGATGCAAAGCGAATAAATGGAATACAATAACATGACGTGCAGCAGCACATTGTACACTGCACGTCCGTGGCTTGTCTCGCAGTTATAGAAATAACTTATTAATATATTCAGAGTGGCGAAGCTGATATTGCTGGCATCTCCACCGCAGCCGCAGAGAGCAGACGTGGCGTACGTCGTTTCATTAAAAATTAAGACCGCACTAAGTAACTAGCGCTCTAACATAGACATTTCTGCATTATTGATGCCGAACATTATGCGCGATTATATTACACGCACTACATTATTAAATAGGCTACATAATCTCGCCGCATTCGCCAGCAATCAAAACACGGCGGGGAAAACGAGCAAACGACCGAAACACGGCCGATAAATATTATAAACGCCATGATAAACTATTCATTTTCCATTGCACCAACAAACGAACGTCGTCAGTTCGTAAGCCCATCCATAGGTATTCAAATTGCTAGTTTCTCATCAATCAGCTGATCATCCCCCCGGTGTGCATTAAGAAGTAATAAACGTTGACTGACATTATTCCGTTACTTAACACTACTCATGGCATGCCATAAGAAGGAGAAGGAGAAGGCAGTAGGTAGAAGCTTGAAGTAAATAATTTTCATGCTGATAGCCATATGTTACCAGCTTCAAAGAAACAAAAAAAAAAAAAAACGTTTTAATCTCTCCATCGCTCTAATAACATGAAAGGAGTATTATCAGCAAATAAATCCATCTGCGCTCTCATGCGTTCGGCGAACATGTGTTATTTCTTTCAGATTTCACTCGCCACGTGCGCCGCTGAAAGATTATGAGCGATGAGCGCGGCCGCGTGAAATTATGCGAATATTTTCCGAGCGGCGGAAAACGTGCGAAAACTCATGCCCAACCAGCCGACTAGGCGGCGGCGGTGGCGGTGGCGGCGGCAGCGGCGATGGGACGTGAAGCGGTCGCGCATGCAGCGAGTGTATCGTGTGTGCGGTGTATTTATTAGCGCGTTGATATGTGGAGATTTAATCTAGTTATAAAGTTGGTACGCATTGGTACTGGGCGCGCAAAGGGTTCGTACCCGATGAAAGATTAATCGATATTTTAATGTTCATTAACACGCATCCGAATGAACCTTTTCGCTATCATTATTTTCTATGGCAAGCCGCGCATTTAACGTCCGTCACATGTGCGCCCAACACAACAACTGCACGTACCTGCCATATAACTTGCGTTGATGTCTGCAAAACGTGCATTACCCCAAGACTAGTTCTGCATGGGTCACATGATACTTTTCCCTTGCTTACGCCTCGCGAGCACGTTTTGGTGCAGGGCTTTCCGAAATCACTTGGAAATAAAATTAAAGCATAACTGTGGCTTAATTTATGTGGGCGCTCTGTGTAATTTTACACATCATCGTGTTATTTGTGTACAAAAATAAATCACACATTTATGACCGCTGCAACACCTGCATGAAGTTAATGCCGTCGAGGGCGCTAGCACGACGCGACGTGCTGCTGCACTCGCTGCGAAAATGGAAACTTTTCTCTTTCGTGCGCCGAACGTGTAAATAAACTAAATTTTAATATGGAAATATAAAGACTGCCAGGCACTCTCCGGGCTGTGTTCACAAGGCGTAAAATTCGTGATTTTATTATTAACTTAACGTTCGCGCAGATCGCTTAACCGTCCCATTTTAAATAAACATAGAAATCATTTTCTCTAAATATAAACCTTACAATATTTACCCGATCGGCGGCGGCGCAACTCGTAAATCTCACGTAAAATTTCACGCCTCTGCATTAAAACATTAAAGCATTGAAATTACTCCCAGTACCTAGACATTTTGAGTTATTTTTATTTCTGCATTAGCAGAACGGGGCCGCCGGGTAAACATTGATAAGTATATTGCATCTGGGATTGAATTTGTGAACATTAAATCGGAATGACCGAAATCCTTTTTTGGTGATATTTAATCAAGGTGAGAACTCAAGCTGGGCGGTAGCGGCATGCCCCGTTAAAATTGTTTTTCCCGCGAATTTTTAGCAATTGTTTGGATAAACTTATTTGCAAATCCCGCTGTATAAATAAAATATCATCAATTTATTTATATTTGAAATGTATAGCTGTGTAGAGAAACTGTCTGCTATGGCTTAAATTATCCGTATAATGTTTTGATTATATAAATTGTAGGCAAATAAAGCACGCCACTTCAGTTAAATAAATAAATAAATAGCGTGGGGTTTGCAGGGCAACGCGGCCACGAACGCGAACGAAAGCGAGAAGCGTTTGGACAAACGACCACTACGACCAGTATTTACATTTAATTGAATATTGTTTATATGGATATCACTTTAATTAAATTAATACCCGAACCGAGCAAAACATCACTGAACAAGTAGAAATGAATTTCCCGACGCGTTCGCGCTCATATACCGCCAGCATCCACCAATACAGTAATATAATTAAATAAATACCCTCGCAATAACATGTCACCGCATACTAATTAACATCTCCATTGGATGATTGATGATTAGAGGCAGACGCAGGAGCTGTGATTCCTGCAAATGGCGCGCTGTGCCGCAGCGCCCTCCGCCGGTGGATGTCGCCACCGGGGACCACCACTGCGTGTCCCCATAAACAAGCAAGATATATGCACATAAGTCATCCCTTGATGTAATTACGAGCGCACGCGGACTGCCCCAGCCGACCAACGCAGACGAACGCCGCCGCGCATTGTTGGTTGCATCGTTTCGTGCACGTCGATAACAGAACAATGTCAGCGCTTCCGGTGTCAGATGTATGGATCCGGGCGGCCGGACCGCAAACTCCGGAAAGTCGTGTCCATCCTTGCCCCTTGCAGTGCAAGCGCAAATTACTGCCATTCCTGCGGTCGACTGTCGACGTCCAAATCCGGTGAATAAAGGTTAATGACGTTCCTTCTATTATCGTTATTTACATTCGCATGTTGAGCGCGGTCATTTAAATCATCCACAAAGCGGACAATGAGGTAAAAATTTCAGTAGTTTACACGGATAGCGGTTGAAAATAATCGCGGATTGTGGCGAACAACTAGCCGCGTAGCAGGTGTGAGGTGCTGTTCAATGGGGTGGCAGCGGCGCGACCGATCACCAAACGAGCAATTAATAGGCCCGAATTAAAATGCGTCCGCGCTATGAGCCCTTTGGTCTTCGACCGTGCGGCGTTTTATGCACGGTAATTTTACGCGCGCGAATTGCGAGTGCATTGTCACGCGTTTATCGCCCGGCCGCGTTGGTGTTTGCGTTGGGGTTTTTGCGTTGTTGTTATTTGCGCTCGGCTTGTGTGCGCATTATAGCGGTGCGTGCGTGCGAAAAGTGGGAAAATAGTGAGCCGCCGCCGCCGCCGCCGTCGCCGCCGCCGCGCGCGCTGACACCTGTTATTTTCAATTTTCACTCGTTATTTTCGCAATCGGCCCGATTGCGGACTGCGCGGCCCGAATTACGCGCGCGGTTTGATTAATTGTTTTTGTTTATTGCCATAATTACACCTATTTGTTTATCGGGAATTGTTTTCCAAACGCGTCGCGGCGTGCGTTGACATTGAACTTTCAGAATGCATTTATTAGTTTCGCCGGCAATTTCATGCGATTTATATTGAACATTAATTACCAGCCCGCAAATAGCAGTTATTTGTTGAAGCTGCCTCCTTGGCAACTCTGTGTTCCAACGTCGCGCACTGTCCACGCAACGCGTTTATAATTACACGTGTCGACAAGAGTTAATTATATTTCATTTTTCATTAGGCCGCCGTTTTCATCAAGGTGTCTTGCGCGTGGCGATCCTAAACGGCCTAATTAAATTTCACGCAGCCATTCACAACGCCCATCTTGTTCCAAGCAACATGTACGCAGAGTATGTTCACACATCGCAGACTGTATTCGTGCGGGCAAGGAAGCGAGAATGTTATGCATGTTGCGATGCTGATGTGCGATAACATTCCGACACATTAAAAACATATTTCGTTCCGTTCTTTGACAAAACGTTTCGTTTATCGCCTCGTTCGAATCGGGTTCCTCGATCGTTTTACATAACGATCGGATGATAAATAAACTATTGTATGTTAATTAAACAGGCAGCGAGGCCGCGAGCTATCAACCATTGCACAAAAAAACCATGCCGAATGGAAGAAGACTTCCGTGCGTTCATTCCATGCGTATACGCGTGTGAGTTTACGTCGTTACATAAATGACAATTTAATGAGGCAATAATGATAGGCAACAAATGTAATCAAGTGCATTTAACACACCAACTTGCATCCTTCAAATCTCAGGAAATAATTTCATATCCAATGAGCAAATTAAGTTGCTGCTTGCTCTCTCTACCCTCGCCACCAAAACTAAAACGCGATCTTTCTGGAAGACTCCCTGATTGAACCTGTCGTCGGCGTAAAGTGTTAGCTTTGATTTCATCCTACAATACAGGTGAAAATTACACTCCACCATTGTCCTTGTATTATGCATTAGGTTTTAATATCGTGTGATTTATTATTCCGAATTAGAACGATACGCGAGCATGTGCAATGTAATTATCTTCGGCTGCAGGACATAGATTGAATGAGCTCTTCGGACTTCCGACTAATTTTCGATAACGAACAAACCCGCGCGCGCCGAAGGATCAACAACAAAACAACGGGACAGACGTACAATAAGCAGATTCGCTGTAATGCGAGTGCACGAGACGAGGACCAGCAGTCAGCGTTTGCGTTGTGGTACGCGGCGAGCCGGTGCGGGGATAAATCAAAATCGTAGATTGGTAATTATCGACGTGATACAATGTTATATATCATGGCGTTCGGTGTTACGCTCCCGGTGCAAAGTTGGGGCGATGTTGACTGTTGGGTTCCGCCAGCTGGCGACGAGTATGCCCAAGTTGGGCTGCTTGCGCACTCGGATATAAATCAATTGAATAATGAATGTGCGAATAATCAGCAAATAATCAGTGGAATAATCAGTAGCCTCCGATGGTGAGTGGTGCTTTCTTCAGGCGATACGAGAAACGCAGATGATGATTTGTATGTTTATAGGGAATACATTTTGTGAGGCCATCGTCATAGAAATATCTAACCGTGGTCTCACGATCCAACCTGGCGATACATACATTAAAGAGTTATATGTGATTAATTTAGGTTGTTAATTGGACTCTCATCCGAAGATTCACCTGGCGATAGAGTCCTATGATCGGCAGGAGGAAATAATAATCGTAAAAGGAGATTGTGCATCGTTCCAGAATGCATACAGACACTGAGATAATAAAATTTTGTTTTGTCTTCGCTTAAGTCGCTGTACATCATCGCGAAATATGTGAAGTATGCGTAAGTGCATATTACATTAATGAAATATGATAAATGAACAGCCTCGTAAAATTTTAGTGTTTCCAGTGTGATGATGATTCGAATCGCGCGCATAAATATGCATTTCTCGCATGCCGATTGTATCTGCGTCTGTCTCGCAACTCATGACAACTTCGCACATCATGCAGAAAGTGGCAACGGTGGCGAACATTTCGTATCGCGACTGAATTGCAGAATCAATTTCGCACACCGTCTGCGACGACGGCGATACGATCGATCAGATGTTATAGTTCCCCGAATCACTTATAATGTAAATCGTTAAATCGACAATAATTGCGTCTTGATGATAATGTGTGACGAATATCGCCCGCGCGCAATTCGTAGAAGTGCGTGCTGATTGCCCACACTCGGATGCATCCAAATGCAGGCGTTTTAAAGTCGTTCAATTGCCCATCGAGCGTGCATATTTTAAGCAGTCGACCTTAGGCCGCAGCAGCTATTAGCTGGCTTTCTGAGTACCGCGATACCCAATGTGTTAATAAGATAAAGTGTTGCATGCTGCGATGTAAACCGCCTCCAAGTGCTGCAAATTTGTAATGCAACGCAGGCCTCGCTTAATCCCTTTCTCAGTGGTAGTAAAACATTTAAATGCCATACAAATTTATACAATTTGCACCCGGGCGCAAGTAAAATACTGGTAGGAGAAGTCGAGGGTATACGTTTTTAAGAGCGGCGCGTCGAGAGCGATTAAAATACATTATTCGTCTCAGCCGCCGCCGCCCCTCTCGTCCTGCAGCGGTGGCAACTGTTGAAATGCGATTTTTAAATTTTAATTTTCATAAGTGCTTATCCCCTGCATAGATCTCGGGCCGGCGCAGTGAGCACAAAAAATTACCAAAGCCGCTGTTGATATAAATTACGATGCGAAATTATTTATTATATGCAACCGCCTCGTGGAGTGGAGGCGCGCGCGCGTTTTTGTATGCAGCCATGTGCAACAGAACGCGAATTTATTGCAATTTATCCTTACGACGCAGCGAGCACGTCAGAAAGAATACACATTTGTTAATTATAATTTTTAGTGTGCTGAGTGAGCAACGAAAGCTGACAATTTACGCGTTTTAAATTGGCCGCATGTTCACACTATGCCCATACAAACCTATCCAACATCTAGGCTGCTCGTTCCATTGAGAGTCCTGGAAAATCTTGAATAATTCTTTATAGCGCTCCGACATTGTTGCCATGCACTCAATTGGGCGATTGCAGAACGCGCGCGCAATTTAAATAATTGAATACATGAATACGCTGATAAGCCACCAAATAATGCATACTGCATGAGCAGCGCAGGCAAATTTGATAATAAATAAAAATAAATATCAATATAGACAAGGCGTAAGGCGGAGAGAGCAATAAATATTTATGATCGCAGCGGCGAACGGGCGCGCACGATATATCGCACGCAGTCAAATTGACATTTATTGACTGGGCGACATTTCATGCGAGTAAAATTTCAATGCAATCACAATCGCGCCTAATTTGCAAGCGAAGAAAGTCGCTACCAATTGGTGAGCGTGTAACTCACGAGAATAGCATCGGGCCAACTGCAGACCAAAGGAGATCGTCCCGCATGTAATAAGGTCTACTTATTACGGCTATCTTCCAATATGATTGAATGACTCACTGAATGGACAAGCATGTGAAAGGCATTTATAGTTGCATTTATGGCAAGCCGAAAGGAGAAATTGCGCATGGAGGAGAGAATTTAAAATTTACGATGCTATTTTGTTTACATATTACATTGTTTATAATAGATATTTTACTATCGATAAAGTTGCCCGTTAAAGTTTAATAGATATTCCGCGCCTGCTGTATTTACTCGAAGGGGCGGCTATTCTGGAGGTGGCGCTGCGCCACAAGGCCATAACGCACTTATTACAGACGATGTTACGTTTTTTAACTGCTTGACGCGCGGACCAGGAGGCAGCAGTGCAACAAAATGCGCAGGACTTGGAATGTGGCAGTGCGGCATATACGATTGGAAAATGGGGAGATTTTGCTCTTGAAATTGTATCATGAGCCGTTGTGGGCTTCATAAAAACGGCAAACTACCCTGATATGAGACCATTCGTATAACAACTTTTGTTATACTCTTGTGGCCAACCTTACAACTAGCGCAACAATATGGCATTTTTGTATCGATGCTCAAAATTCGATCAAATGCACATACTTTATTTCCATCCTGTGTAACTACATACACATACATAAGGCATAAGCCCTGTACTTGCAATGTTGTTAAATTTCGGGCTAATGCGCCTAACGTAGCAAGGTACTACTCACCTGAAACAAAAACATTTGGTTTAAATTCAGTGCAAAACAAAACACGGCTAAATCCGTAGTTGCGCGCAAAATGCGTTAGGTGTGATTCGGTAAATCCAAAGTATGTAAATTGCACACGGCAAGAACATCAATGTCTCGCGGCAATTTCCGACTTCACACGCCGAAAAACCTCAAAAAAGGGTTGCGCTCATCCTCTTTCGCATGCAAATATTGTGTTTTCTGCGTGGTTCTGTTTTCGGTTCTCCGCACCGCCACCTCCGCTGCGCGAGGTTGAGTCGTGAGCACAATTAACAAGCCGTCTACACCGACTTTGCAATCTCCCTTCGTACGAGGGCGGCTAATTGAAGCGTTTATCCCGAGATTTTTGGTGATTGCGATCTTTACCGAATACACTGTGGTGTTATTTGACTTTCGCAACTTTGAAGTGTCTACCTTCTACGAATTAAATTTGCGCTACAATTCGCGCATTTGTTCATACATCTGCACACTCTAACCAAACTAATTTCGAAATATTTCGCTCCCCTACAAGCGCCTTACGGCGATAGCGCTTATAAATTAAATTGAATTCTAGAATTCCTATGGAAAAAATGTAATGAAATTTGCAATGCGGAAATGTGGTTTGAGTGCAAAAGAACCCGTCTAGTTTCCTTCGGCCTCCTTTGCCGTTGTCGGATTTAATTGCGGCGATCCCTGGCAATTGGATGTAAACGCAATGATAGATCGTTGAGATGCCGTCTGCGGGGAGCAAGCGCTAGATGCTTAATTACTGCCCGTCTTGGATTACTGCGAAATTAATTTCGCCCGGAAGAGAGACGTCGGTGGTGGCAGCGCTCTCGCCGCCGCCGCAGAACTGTGTATTCGCACGCCGTGTATGCGCGCGTGATATTCGCGGATTCCGAACGCACACAAACGCCACAAACGGAAGTTGGAATGAGCATCTTGCTTGTCTTCATCTCTCCGTCCTTACTATTATACTATATAATATTAAATATTGCATTGTATTAAATTTTCCATCTGGATATTCCCGTTGTGTAATCCTGGACGCGCACCGCCAGCCAGCTATTGAAAGTTTTAGTTCGGCGCTTAGCGAGTGCTGGGGAGATGCTCAGGCGAGTGAAGGAGCCGCGGCACCGGGAGCAGGACGGGAAGCGCAATTCATTGTGGAAGTTGTTACGAAGCATTTATAATATCTTAAGATAATGGATATCGCTAATGCCACATAAAACCGTACTGGGTCTTTTCGAAAAGCAATTTACTGTCATGATGCTAAGAATATGAAACATTTACCAAGCCACAATAGAAAACCAACGAAGAATTCTAGTATACAGGTAAACAATTGCTTTAGAGCATACAAAACGCAGGAAACTGTATTGCTCAACGTGCAAATCCAAGACCTTGTATATCGAAAGTAGTGCATCTTATTGTTTGGAAGAGTGTGGCGGGCGCACCAATGCTAAGCCACCCTTGCGCTGCCGTTGGCTAATGTGTTCAAGAGGTAATTTACAATGCACATACATCACTTAGAAAGTTTACCAGTGTTGCCACCTTAACGTCTGCCGCCACAGCCACCGCCGCCACGCAGTAACAGATGCTGCTTTCTGATTAACTGCCATCTTCAAATATAAAAAGCTCCTCCAACTGGGTACTTTCCAAATTTCAATCAAAGCCACCCCAACTGTATAACAAATTGCCTCCGAGCTAAATCACAGTCACCGTCCAAAGTGACGATGATGATGATGATAATATCGTCGATACTGATGATGAAACGCACCTACGTGATAATGATGTGATCGACTACTATTTCGGCGGCCTTTTCGGCCTTGCTGAGGACGGACATCATCAACCATCGTTAAAATCGGTTCCAAACGACCCTGTAACAGGTGTGTTGTCTGCATGTTGTGCAATCGCCCACTCATGGCCGAATTGCTCATTTAACTCCAAAATTACAATTTCAGTTGACGAACTCGCAAATTGCTACCAGCCGCCTTTGCCACCACCGTATGCCATCCTACGCAATAATCCATTAACTGGAACATTACCGCAGTGGTTGGAATAAACCTCAATGTTGCCGAAACGCTTTTTCTTCTTTTTAAAGGCATTGGCCGAGTTGCACACTATTCATTTCCATCTCCGCCCTCTGCACTGCTTTGATTCATATTTCATTCGCTATTAATAATGCACAGCGACGGGCCGAGGGTACGGTATACCGCGTGTGGCGGTGGTGTGCCCATGACGGGAATGATACGTGTGCGATGTTTATGACGCGCCGGCGAGAACATATTTTCGCATCGAAGTTGTCGCCGCGTAACATGAATCATACATGTTCAATACAGTTCGACACTTTGATAATGAAGCGTCACGATGCGTTTTTTATTCGCTGCCTTGCGAGCGCATTTTATATTTATATACTTTTTTGCCCAGCGAGCCGCGTTGTTTTCGCACTACGATATGAATGAATGTGCTTTGCGCAGTGAACTCGCGCTTTTTATGCTCATATTGCGTACATTTCGTTTATAAAATGACGATGACTGCGCGATGAAGGGCGCACGATGGAAGCGAGAATATTGCGTTTACATATGTATGCCTGGACGTGGACGATGCATGTTTGCTCCAGATTTATGCATCTGATGCACGTGTCATCCGAGCATATGTATTATAAACAGTGAGTTATTTACATGCTCTTAAATTTTTCTAAAACGTATCACGAGAGCGTGAATTGTGTGGTAGGTGATAGCAAAAATCTACGAGTGCCACGCACATGTTTGAGCCTTCTTTTCTCTCTCTTTCTCTCTCTCTCTCTGTAGGTGAAAATCGTCAATGTGCTGGACGATTTAATGAAAAATGTAGATCCATCTACTCTTGCTCCACATATGCGGATGCCGGTGGAGCGCGGAAAAACTGACTTTGTGGTAGCAAAAACCAACTCCAACTCGACGGAAACACTAAAGACTAATAGAGAAAAACACAAGTGCGCGTTTGTGCACTCCTCGCATGTTATTTTTCTTTGCGTTATTGAGTGACGATGACGTCGTGCAGCGGCGTAGAGAGGAAACGTTCAGAGATTTCGTCGGGAAAGCGCGGGGCACGTTTCGAGCGCAGCTGTTTGCCGTAATCTGCACGAGGCGTCGACGGGACATCAAAGGCGCGCAAAGAGGAGTCCTACGGCGCCGGCGACGTTTGTGCGACGACACGACGACGCGACGGAAGGCAGGTCAGTGACAAAGCGCCGCCGCCGCCGCCGCCGCCGCAACCCCTCTGTACCGCGCTGCAAAGCCGATATCTTTGCCACACGTTTTTCTGC
>JAODGC010000007.1:5682356-5703239 GCA_027574925.1 Ecitoglossa quadriceps
CGCCGCCGCCGCCGCCGCCGCCGCAACCCCTCTGTACCGCGCTGCAAAGCCGATATCTTTGCCACACGTTTTTCTGCGCACATAAAGTGGGAAACAAGTTACCCTCACGCGTAAAAGTGGAGGCACGCAAAGGCAAAGTTGTAAGGACGAAACGCACCTCGGGCAATGCGGCCGCATTGATTTTCAGCGATCAAATCGTGTCGCGCTTTCTGCGCGTAACTTTACACCGCACAAATTCTTCCCGCAAAATGCAGAAAACGAGCATAATATGATTAATGATATTAATAACGCAAAGGCGCGTAATTACACAAGGCCGGAATTTATATTTTATTCCGATAAATCCAAGCTTATTTCTTATTTCCCACAGCTTCCTGGAACTTTTTGGAACAATTTTATAGACAGGGAAGAAATGCGCGCACACAAAGTAGAGAGAAACTGTATTTAATATTTATTTCACATTTATCAAATTGAACGCGCCGCAAGGGATTCCTCCTCGCTGTGTAGCATATAGCAGCAGAGCGCAGTACAACTTCGACATCCATTTCCATAGCCGATACGTAAGTATAAATTTGTATTCTATATTTTAAATTAGAATATATGTATGTATGCCGGGCAGATACGCGCACGGCTCGCATATATTTCATGTAAAAATGTATCTTGCAAAAGTTTCGCCAGATAGACTTTGGCTAGATCTGCAAGGGAAGGCCGTTTGTAAATTTGCATATTATGTAGAAACTTGCAAATAACTAGTCGGAATGCGTCTCGGAGTGGTCCGAATTCAGGTGAAATGCTCGAATACACCAAGAATATTTGAAAATAAAGTACTGCGGTCGCGAGCTCCCCCGCGTACTTTATAAATGTAACCTCGAAACTTTGAAATGCTCCTGACAGATAAGGATATCGAACGGAAATATCAACGGAGCCAAGTTCGCAGCAAAGACTTGGGACCACCGTCCAGGTCGAGAGAGTCCTACGCGCAAATGTACAATTTAGAGTAATTTCGTATAGTAATTAATAGAACACCAAGTTGGCGGCGGCAATTAAAACGGAATTTTCATTAGAATATACGTAATTAACGATGGTTCCGCACTTGAAGCGGCCGTAAATAATATCCACGTCCAAGTGAGTTTTCTTCATTGGGCGTTGATGGAAATTAGACTTTCCATTTGCCGGCTGGTTGCTCACTGCCGACACCAGCAGTCTCGACAGTGGCTTGCGGAACTGGATGCGACGCCACTACACTAAACTTCGAATGTAATTTAACATTTGCCACACATTCTGGCGCAAAACTGTCGCCAAGCGGAACATGTTCTTGTTCCGCCGTGTAAAGTAATATTACATTTACGCAAGTTATAATTAATGCAGGCGGAATCCACGCTACACGCGGCGCGTAACGTATGTGTAGCAGCATCTTTAGGAAGTGCAGACAGAGATCCATTCCTCTCAATTTGAGGCAATTTTCTGGATCATCGGACCAATGCGCTGCCATGTTGCTTGGTGTCACTTTGCTGCAAACAAGATGGCTGCCTTTGAAGTGCTTCAGTCCTGTCGTATGTCATTGGTGCTTAAGGGCTTGAATGGCAACCGCGCAAAAAGGGTCTAGGCACGCTAAATGCATGCAATAGTAAGTAGCGAAGCACAGCAATTGGAGCAAAGGATTAATTCGTCGAAGACAATCGCTGCTGGCAGCCCGTCGTGGCGCGTAATGCTTTTCCCTCCGCTTTTCCCTTTTCCTGCATTTAGCGGGTTTGAGCCGTCGAGCGCGCCTCCACACTGGATATAATATGCGCACATGTCGTGAGATTAACGTAATAATAATAATCGAAAAAAGTTTGCAATGTGGTGCCGAGCGCGGAGTGTTCATAACGCGAGGACAGAAAAACGCGCGACTAGGTAGGTAAGTTGCGGATTTTCCATCGCATAATCATTTCATTCAAGCGGGCCGTCATCCGCGTTCGTGTACACTTCAATCGGCCTCCTCTACGGCAGTCGTCGTCGACGTTTTCAACGGTTTTCAACGACGATTACGTATGTAATATTCTTTTATACGTGCGCCCGCTCGCTCCACCACTGCCGCTGGTAGCTAGCGAGTTTTTCGCGTAATTGTTTGCTGAAGTATGTACACAATAATGTAAAGTTATAAAACTTGCAACGTAGGTGGTCGTCGTTGGTGCGCGGCCGCCGCGCTGAATGCGAACGCGAGGAGCTTTTTAGCTCTGAAACAATCCTAGCATAATGAAGTACGAAGGAGAGTAGAATATGCATGCGTCTTTATCGAAGGACGACACGAGCGGAGAGCAAAAATGCACGTGGAGGGAATGAACGCACCGCTATTGCAGCACGTATGCAAACTTTTAACAAAAAAGCACAAAAATGCATTTATATTAAGCCCATAAAGGCAGGCGATATAATAACTCTTTAAGCGCCTCTTCCACCCAGGGCGAAATACGGGGCATTTTCTTCCGCAAGTGGCGTAGAGATGAGGTTAAAAATGGCAACATCGCGCTAACTGCTACTCACCACTCGACGTCAACAGGAGCGCGAGCGCATAAGTATTCTTGAAAGAAAATCAATCTCATTGGCATAAATAAATCACACATGCATCAGACATAAAATCGCCATAAATATGCGATGTCAACGTATGAATGCCACCCATCGCCTCGTTTCTCTTCCTACTTGGCTTCATCAAGTGCACACCGAGTGCAGCCCCGGCGATGCTGGCATAAAAGAGCCAGTGCATTACGAACAACAGCATACAATGAAGGCTGACGGTTCGCGCAGTTTACAGAGTGGCACATTCGGTTACATACGTCCTTCCCTTCTTCGACGGGTGGTAGTGCTTGCAACACTCCGGGATGCTCCGGAATGACTACTACAAGCGGGCATAAAACATTTACGAAATCGAACATTATTTATTCGAGTGTTATGCATGTTATTTCATATCGCCTCGTTGCATTTTTCATATTCAAACTTGCAGCCAAGAAAACTCGTTTGAGTATCGTGAAAAAAAGAAGCGGAAACCTCTAATAAAACTTTGTGCCGCGATGTGGTTTAATATTGATGGAAGCGCTAGCCGTGCATGTTCGCATTGCAAAACTCGTCGCGCGCTGCAAAATTTATCAACCCGATTGATATTATATAAAATGCATTAAAATGCACTTGCTTTTGCCTCCATGTAGCAACACTTTCACATCATACTTTATTCATTAATTCACGTCCAGCGCAAATTCGATAATCTCCCGCACGCGACGTCAAGCAATCATCACTAACACGACAAAAACCTATAATGGACCATTTACATTTTATTGATAGCTGATCGCATAATTGATATTTAATTGATATCGAGGCATTAAAAACTTTCGCAGTAATTTAAATTCACGCATGCGCTGCAAAGCAAAACTGTCCAAAAGGGTCATCTGATCAAATTATATATGGGTTCCCCAAAGCCTAAAGTTCGTGCCTAACAGATTTGCTCCAGCCGGAAATTAAATTTGTAAATGCACGTAGTCGTGGATAATGCATGCCTACTTTAATTAGCCGATGTTGCATCGGCAGCCACGCATAGTTTTAGATTAAATAGGTAAATCTTAATTTCTATCAATTTCTGTTACATTAGCACATCCCGACAACGCCGTGCGCACACAATTTATCTGAATTAAAATGGATGAAGCGGTCGCTTCCTAAATTGTGAATTAGATTAATCCACTCCCAATATATTTTCACGCAGAGGGGCGGCGGTGGAAGCTGCGGCCGTTGTAACGGCGCCATCGACACGATTGAAAGCCGAGAGTCGCTGCATCGCCGTCGATGTCGACATTATTGCAACCGATAATTGATTTTAAATAATTACCCAAGCAGCGTTACGACATGCATTAAAGCGACTCCCACGCACACCGGAACACAATTCGATTTGTTTCTCCGGCACGTTCCTAAGCGCACTACTGTGCGCCTATGTCACTACAAGATTTTACCAAATGTTGATCACATTCAGTATAGTAATTATCTCGCAAAGCATTTCTGCTAAACAATGTTTATTCCTGCCTACCGCTATGGCAACCTACCTTCGCGTCTACATTCTTTTGTTGTTGAGTGTAGACAAGTGAAAATTGTATGTCCCCAGGCTATTTCCAAACGGGGACTTTTTGCGCACCTTTTCCCCATTGTGGGTCTTCCCATCCATCCACGTGTGCTATCACCCACATGTTGTTTACATCACCGATGTATAATATATACATCTATCTGCGTACCGATAAAAGTTGTATGAGCTGAAGTCCTTGCCGGGTGCATTATTAAGCGAGGGGTTCGCCGTCCGCCAGCTTCTATCACGCGCCCACCCGCCCTTCTTCTCCAGGCCCCGCCGCCGCGCAGAATGCCGAAGCAGGTCCGTACTCGGTGGCGCGTCTTGATTTACGGCGCGTCGTTAATTTTCAGACGTGATGAGCTTACTTAACATCTTACGCGCGCATAAATAAAATTAGGATCGGCTGTGGGCTGCCAGACGGAGATCTTCATCGCCTACCTGTAACATGCGAGCGGCAGCGCACCTTGGCCACCGAGTTCGGGGTTCACCATTTGTACTTGCTTCGACCGTCTTCGAGCTTGATCAGTTTGCGTCTGTGGTGCGCATTTGCTGAACGTGGTGCTCGACGCGTCGAAAACGTTTTAACAAAATTCCACCTTGCTCTTCGGAAGTGAATTGGGTTTTATTACTCGTACATATTTAAATACAATCATCATTATTAGGAGCGCTGGCCCGCCTTCCTTAACAGTAAATAATCTCGTTAATTATTCAATAGAGACGTAGGCTTCGTTCGTTGATTGCAGGCATTAATATTCCTGGTGGAGTGGTCCAGCAGTAATATGGGATGAAATAGACGAGCAAAGTAGGAAACACTTGGTGGTAACGTATTGGTAACGCACGATTTAAATTGCTGCCGTTTGTCGAGTTATCGCCACGCGAAAGCATATTAAACAGTGTATGAATTGCACATTCGCAATTCGTTTTTTGTGCTTTTTGTTCGCCACATCTGCCTCTATTTGCGGGACCCGCTAATTTATGTCGCTGATATTTTTCTGCAAACGCGCACGGATGGACGACGCGCAAAAAGCGCTATTGTTCGAATTTAAAAAGCTTTTTGTTCAAATATGCCATGTAAATTACTCGCTTTTTTGTTGCTGGGGTTGGCGCGTTAGCGGTGCGTGCGGCATGGGCGGAAGTGCAATTTGTTGGGAAATTTATACTCCTGTCAAGTATGTTTGTAGCAAGGCCTCATTTCGCAAATTTGCTATTTATCAAAATAAAACTTGTCCGCGTTTGAGCAAATTGAGTCCGAAAATGGTGATCGGTAAACACAAACTACATCATTTCAGTGTGACCATCGGGATGGCCCACAAAGCGCACACAGCCTTGGATCGGGAACATCATATTGATATGAGGCACGATCAAATTCTTCCAAACTGGGATGCAAAAAGTAGAAATACGTTCCAACTTGGATCGTAGTAGCAGCAGATATACAAATACGCGAAAGTAATAAATCACGATTGCTTCTTCCCACTGACGAGAAGTAGCTTTTCTCGTTCGGAACGAGCCACGAGTGCACATTTATCAAATGCATCTTGGAAAATGTGGTAATATTTAGTCATCTGCTTGCACGAAACATAAAGTTGCAAAGATATTGAATATATTGTAAATATACTCAAGGAGAAATCATACCCCAAACTTTACCACGAAGAAAAATCCTTCTTCGCAACAAGAACCATCTATTATTTTAATTGCAATCTCAAGACGTACTTCTAACCCGAGTTGAAAACTATTATGCAGTTACGACGCAATCTTACACACAGGATAATCAGCAATTTATTCCAATGCATTTCAACGAGAAGCGTTGATGGTGCCAGTGTGCTTGAAATTTATTGCTGTTGACAGTATGTATAATTTATTTGTTATAGCTGGTAACATTAGCAGTTATCTGCGTGCCTCACTTCCAGCGACAGTGGCGGTGGCGGCAATTCGGCTGTTGCCAGTATGTCGCGAACGAAGACACCTTTGAAACGAGTCGTTAAACTCGCAGTTAGAAGCTCGTTAACGTTTTAATTGTTTTGTCGAGTTATCTAAATAAAGCCAGTGCGCGCACGTTGCCGCCCGCCGCTGTTTACATCGCCGCCTCGTATATTCGACATGCAATTTGGTCCTTCCATGCACGCGTGTGCACTATTTGCGCTAGGTAAAAAATACTTCTCCATTCGTCGCGTTGGCGCTCCTTCGCCTTCCTCTTTCGCTTCGCAATGCGAATAGCGATTAATGAATTTAACTATGCAGCAAGCAAGCAGACGAAGTGAATTAACGTGAAGAGTCTTAATGTTATTTCTTGAAATAATTGTTGGAGTGTACATCGCATTTAGCAGCGCGTAATTGCGAACACAATTATGTTATAACCTAGCATGCGGCCTCCGTCCGTCCGTCTGCAATGGGACAAATCCACGGTGCAATTTATCTAAATTGAATTCAATAAATCTTCTATGCGACCACCACTGTAATCATTTTTAAATAAATTTTTCATACGCCGCTACTTTGTATTTACTGTTGGGATTGAGCACACGCAATCTGTCCGCTCATAAGTAAGTGAAATGATGGTGGAATTGATTAAGCAGGGGCAAGCAGCAGCGAGCGTGATCAAATATATATTACGTCGTGAAAGTAAACAATAATAATGCTCGAAAGCATCGTGCGCTGCACCACAGCGCATCAATAATTCAACACCAATGAAATTAACGAATGAATAACTTATAAAGTTGATCAGATTATTAATATTAGAGTGGCAATAATCTGCAATCCGCTGTGGCGTGTGTTGTTCACATGCGCGACTCGCTCATTGCCGGCAATCTGCGGCGGTGGTGCGCACACCCGCACCATCCGCTGTGCGTTGAAGTAGTATATTGTTGATTAGAGTTAATAATGTAAAAGGTAGTTAGGGGGATGTGGGTACGCCTCAGCATACTTGCGCGCACGCTGAGAGGGCCCACACGCAGCCTGATAGCAGATGGCAGAGGGTAGGTATTAGACGAGTGTGACATAAAGTAAACCTTAAATAAGATACATAACCAAATTGGTTGGGGCGGGTGGGGAATGCTCGGGGGTGGTTTATCGAATAAATCCCAGCACAGCGACGAATGAACGGTTATTGCAGATTAACATCGCCAGCGCGCATTGTATTAAATCTGGAAGTTATCAACCTGCACATGCACGTGAAGGATGCGAGAAAATTTGATTTTAAAACTGTGTCCCTGGTAAATCTCATGCTTGTGCAAATCTAGCATTTTAGCGTGCGCGTGTTGTTGCTGGTTGGGCTAGGTGCTTGGGCTTGCAAAGTCGGGCGCACCAAGAGTGCAGGTGGGAAAACCGACGGGCGCGAGAGTTTGTGTGCATACTACTTCGCTCCACCCGCGGCCCTCATGCCCGCCAAACATGCATACATATGCATGGAAACATTGATTGCCAATTTACAGCTCTAATATATTAGTCCCTGATTGAGTTTTGCTGTAAAATAGGAATAATGCTGACGTACTGCGGTGCTTTCGACGTGGGGCGTTTGCACTAGTGCGCGGCCGCTTCGATTCTCGGCTCTCGCATTATTACAGAGCTTAAACTTTGATTAATTCGACGACCGAAATGCGACGCACCGCCATTCGGGCTGTATGCGTATGAGGTATCCCTGTGGTGGTGCGCGCGAGTTTGCACAGTACGTACGTCTTCATTTACACACGAGCCCTGAGCTGATTTCGCGCCGAGGGATGGAATGAGGGAACGCACGGAATGAGGGAGATTGGGTGAATATTGCTACCTCATCGAGTGGCACCCGACCATCCAACCCGGGCAAATCCACAGATCTATACAACTGACAAGGGAAAATCCAACAAACGCAATCGTGTTGTGGTGGGAATCTATTTCAAGATGAAGACAACGAGGAAATCCATTAAACTAACCTATCCACAATATGGGAGATCCTAGTGTAACCATCTACATTATCCACATAAAACAACTGCTCGCGGCAGGTGTAATCGTCAAATATTTCATAATCACGTCGATTTTGAGCAAAGCCATGATGTAGCAAGTGATATACAGCCAATATACGTAATACCAGTGGTGCTAGTGATATTGGTAATACTGGTGATCGTATTAGTTATGGCCCACCCAACACGCGTAATCTCTCCTGAATGTCCGTGGTGCGTTAAAACATTTGATTGATGAGTGCTGACACAAATACTATGGATTAATACGAAAAAATAGTCTTTATTCAACCACCTCCAGTTTGGGGCTCACAAAATGTCTTCAAAATCCGGCACGCCAGACCAATAAGTGATGATACAACCTGATGACACGTAATGAATCGGCCGAGAGAGTGCCCGTGTGCACCCATTACCGATAAACACACATTAACGCGAGCACGGGGAACAAGTTACCGAGGAGATAAAATCAACGACCGTACACATGCAACGTGTGCTACTGATGGCATGCATAGACGCGCGTGTGGGTTCATGTTGCGAGCGATCCTGTTTCGGCGGTGTTGGAGTGCATGAATGAACCGTTGCAGCACCACGTCCATGAAGAGCACTCGCGTGGCGCCCACATGCACATGGAGAGACAGACCCACATTCTCCACTCTCACATGGTGTTGGCTGACCATCGCACGTGTGAGGAGGATACCGCGCCGGCGGTTAATTCGGTAGCCGCTTCAGCAGCACTGCGATGCCATGCCGGCGGGCGCTGGCTGGTGTGTTAAACGATTATGTCACGTTAAGTGCCACCGCTCGTTCCGTGTGATCGCGCGGCGGGACGTTGCAACATGAAAGAACATGGCACGTCAGCGGCGATTAGCATCACGCGGAATTCCAACAATCTGTTTGCCTTCTTCCTCATCTCTCCTCCTTGAGCGGTCGCGTGCGCTAATCGATGACGCCTCGCGCGCCCGTCCCTCTATCTGTTGATCGCGGCAAGGCAACCGGAAATCAGCGGAGGAATACAAAGGGGGCGATGTGAAGTGGCGCTTGTAACGAGCGAGTTTTCTCCTTGGCTGTGCAAGAAAGGTGTCGCTTAAAGCGGATGTGCTGAGATTTTCGCGAGGAAAATCTCCGTAGAGAAGGAAGGCGTCTCAGGCTCCAGCCGCATCCGCCGCGAGCGCCGCAACCGGAGCGCGTTATACTTATACGGCTCTAATACCTCGGGATGCTGAGCACCCAAGCACCGAGAGAGCAGGATTATATGACTCGTCGAATTGGCGGAACTGCTATTTTGCATCTCGTGCTCTTTACGTCTTCACTTTACCTCCACCAAAGGCCAACTTTTTTACTTGACTTGCTACGATTTACGAGCTTCTTTTTAGCCACTTTTTATTTCGACAATATTGCTACCGTTTAGGCACCATCACTTGTTGATTGAAGTGATTCAATTTAATGCCACAACATTTTAAACTTCAAATAACCGATAGAAAGCAAAGGGCAGATATCTGCACCAGCTTGTTGGTCTGGAGATAACTGCATTTTCCAATAGTTGCAGCACGAACTAGGATAACAAGCAGCAGTAGAAGTTCACAGAAGCAGTCCGTGTACAATATGAGCACATTTATAAACAAACGTAATGTAGGACTTTTATTATGTTATATGAAAAGTTTTTATGCGCTGCCTATTGGATGTTTTTCCATTACTCCTGCTGCTTTCCTGCCCGGTGATCAGAATTGCACAGACCGTATCCGAGTTTATGAGCCCCGTTCGGGCTGTATATTGCCGCGGCCGCCGCCGCTCGAGAACATTATAAAATGTAAAAACTACCCAACATTGTGTTTTTTTTCTACTACCACGGTCGCTACCACCCCCTTTGGTCTGGGGGGGGGGGTAGTAGGGATTCCGTCAGTATGACTGCCACTGCTTTGTAATAAATGCTTTCATAGTGAACATGGCATCTTTTATTAAACACCAAGGGACTCGAAGAGGATGAAATGTGGCAGTAAACATTATTAAATGATTTTCGTCGTCTTTTAATTTATTTGAAGGTTTCCGAAATGTAGTAATCAAAGTTAGACTTTAATATTATACAAGCGTTTTTTTTTGTTTTGGTGCTTTTTTAAAACAATTCTCTTTTCCTCTTCATTCTATTTCACACTTTTAGGATTTCCCACTTTCACCCTTGTTATAGCTTCTTCGTTCTTCGACAATGGCGCGCTGCAAAAAAGAAGCGCAATAATCTAATTTACACATTTGAATTTCATCGGCATAAAAATACTCGTCGCTCGCACTCCTTTGCGAAAACCAAATGTATTGAAATATTCGTTCGCATTTTTGCTCGGAATAAACAATTTGCAGCCTATTGTTACATTTATTTGCTTTCCTTTTCTCGCCCAAATTTCTCCCCGCTCAACTGCCATCGATAACTTCGCTTTACGATATGCATATATGCAGACAACGCTTTTGTTTTACGATAGTCCGTTATTGCCTTTTAATAATTTCAACGAATGAAAATGAATTTCTACGCATGGACGTCTACACAGAGGGGGCGCCTACATTAAAAAAAATATTTCCACATGTCGAACAAGTCGAACTCTCATCGGCAAATGCTTCACAATAGAGCGCCGTGAAAATATTGGCGAAAAAAATTCGCACGAAAAAATTTGTATATCAAAAGCCGAATTATAAATATGTATTTTTACGTTTTCGACTTTCGGCGTAAATTTTTTCTGGCGCGGACAGGGGGCGGCCGCGGGTTTTTTTGTTTTTATAATGTTGCTTTTTTCGCAATAGGTGGAGGCGACGGCATTGTGTTACTCGCGTGTGCGCATTTCGCTTACAGTAAAATAAACTGACATTGTTTTGCCTGCCCGGCCAACGGAGGCGGCGCGCCGGTCTGCGAGTGTTTCGGATGGGTATATGCGTGCACCAACATTCGGAGATATTTGATTGGATCGGTTGAGTTTCGATTTTCGCGATGCATAGAGCACGCAGGCAGTCGGTTTTAAAAAAATCCCAACCTATAGAAACTATCGAACGTATGTCGATAGATGTATATGTAATTATAAAAAATCTACAACAGTTGGAATGCAAAGCACCAACAAACATTCGAAACTGACATGCAAAAATTTGTTTGTTATCAGCATTTACGCGCGTTCAGCTTCCGATTCAGTTGACAAGTCGGCTCATTCTTTATAGTTTTACAAACAGTTAGCACACTTGACTTGCATTGCAATCGCGCACCATCCAGCAAATATGATAGCAACTCTGGTTCCTATCTCCTCGACCATTTTAAATTGCATCAGATCAAGTGGTGGAAAACACCAAAAAAGGCAATGCCTCCGTATCGTTCTGTTATTTCGTTGGCTGCGCTTTAAGTTTAATATCTTATATTTATTACGCCCCCGGCATCGTCTCCCTGCGATCTTGGAAGAAACGAAATAATTTAATATTCGCGCGGCAATAAATTTCGGATTAGGGTTTACGGGCGAGCCCAGCGGCGCGCGCTCTGCCGTAAAAATGATAATTTATAACAAAATAACCAAATTCGCCGCTCGCTGCAAATGGCGAATTGTTGCGCAGAACTTCGCACTGTTCTCGCACGCACATTCGACAGCCAGGGTGGTTAATAACTTGTAAAACAATCGCTAATTAATTACGTTTTATGTCCATGCAAATACCAGGGAGGCTCGTAAAATCCGTTGCGTTTATAAAGTCGGCGCTATCAAGCAGGAGGTGGCGCTGGTGCGATATTACATTTTCTATTATCTACTCGTTTATGGTATAATTCTAGTCGCGTAATTTAATTGCAATTGTTTCTGCTTTCAACCCCATCGCAGTGAAGCGCAAATTAACAAATAAAGGTGCGGCCTGACCTGCATACCGTGTTTGTTTTATAATAAATGCGATAACGATCTTTAATAAAGCAAAATGACAAGGCTGTAAGGTACTTGTGGGTTAATGCGAATTCAATGTATGTATGCAAGTATGTATCAAACTCCGTCAAACACAAACCCTCATACGTACGTAATATACTTTAATTTCCAAGTAATTAGCTAAAAATAATATTACACATCGCCCGCACTGTCCTGGGCAGAATAAGAAACCATTATAAAATCGAACTTGGTAAAATTTAATTTAACTAAGAGGACGGTCTAATTGTATACTATGTGGGGTTATACTTTGCGATAGGCATTTCTCGATATTATATTTTACTTTGTAATGAAATTGGGTGTGCTTTGCATACGCCACCAACTGTGTGTGCATGGCACGCGAGCGCATGGATGGAATTGGAGTGAGCCGCAGATAAAATACTCGCTTTGCTGAAAATCTGATAAGTTGCTTCGTTGTTATAAATTACATCGGGCAGAGTCGTTTATTTAAGGCCGTAATGCAGTAATTCCTTTTGGCAATTTATCAATACTCCTCTGTGGCAGACATTTTTAAGTTTAATTGAATTAAAAATCACAACAAAACTCCTCGCGAGCCGAGGCAATAAATAAAAAATCAATAGCGACCGCATTGTAAAAAGCAGCAGGCGGGCGGTGTAGTACAACCGGAGCAAGCGGTGCGGTACGACTGCAATGATTTATTAATAAATCGCTCGCCCCCGCCGCCACCTCCGGGGCACCGTCGACTGCACAGATACACGCGGTGGCAAGAAAAAGCAAATATAATTCGAAAAGCGTACATTTTCTCCGGGCGCGTCTCAGGAGTTCGACAAGAAAAACAAAAGCACGACTTTACTTAATGTTCTATTTTCAATTTAATTCACTCCGTTCCGCCGGCAATGGCGAAACAGTAGGAGCGGAAAGAATCTGCGAGGCAGCGAGTGCAAAGGCAAGACATTATTACATGTTACGTCGCGGCCGAGATGAACTTGTTGGATAAACTGGCAGAGTTAGCTTGTAACGACGTTAGAGGTTGATAACACACTGTAAACGTTGAAAATGCCGCTGTAATTGTAACAATTGCACAATTTCTTAAATTTCCGCCGCGATGGTTGTGGTGGAAGAGTGCAGACGAAGATGGAACGAGTGAGAGATGAGAACAGCGAGCAGAGGTTTTGATTTAATTTAATCTGCTAGAGAAATATTAGTTTTTCCACAGTCTCCACATTTTATCATGAGATAGCAAAATATTAAAACTTTAATAAAGCCCTGATGCGATAGACTAATTCAGTGCGCAGTGAAAACATTTCGCAACGAGCAGACTAATATTTATGCTCATCAGAGTAACCGCCAAGCACATTGAACTTAATATGTTTATATTGCAATTTATTGTGTTGTTGCTGCGTCGTGACTATGATTTTTTCGGTCTTTGTACACAAATCTTCCACGCAGACAGCAAGTGATACGCCGCACGAAGTAAACGGCGACAGCGACACCGACAAAGAAGTTAAAACGCGATAAACAAGTTCGGAGTTTTCGTTTAACTTTTCATTCCGCACTCGTAAATTCTGCGTAAATAAATTCCATGATCAATGCTAAGTGCGAGCTGCATCTAATGGAACGCCAACGTCGCCAAATGTGATAATTCGTTGAGGGCAGCAACGGCAGCAGGGTCGATTTAATTTAAATATATTCCAACCCTCGGGGGAAAGCGGCGAAGAAAGTGCATAAAGCTTTATTCTCGTGTCAATAAAAGCAATATCTATTTTCATTACCCGCCGCGTAACCGCGCTTCTTTTTCTTGGGTGGCATTTTCGTGGCTTGTGTCGGAGAGACTCCTGTCTCTTTCAGGAGGAGGGGAACGCTTCTTTATTTAGTTAGGGGAGTTTTGACGCGGAGGCTGTGGTAATAAAAGAACACGGAAAAGTTCACACCAGCGTCCAACATAATGCGTTCCTTCTTTGGCTGTGAGTCTAATTTTTCTTAGTCGCAATTCATTGATTTTTCATTTGCGATTTAAAATATGGAGATTTCTGCGTTCCGCGCTTCACTCGACAGCAGCCCACAAGTTTTTAAATTTATCCCGCAAAGTATAAAATAAGTTTTCTAAATTTTACTTACTTTAATCACGAATCACGGCTTCGTGCTTGCATAGAAATTGAAATTTCAGCTTACCTGGAACCAGAAGAAAAAATATAATTAGCATAAAGCTCACTAAGCAAGAAATTGAAAACATTATATTTGAGGTATGTTAAAATACACAATTTTGTGGCGGAAATTTGTATACATCGATATAAACATCCCATATGATGAAGAGAACGAAAGCACTTTGTGCGTTCAGCATCATCCCCAAAATCTCACAAAATCACAAAAATAATCCAAATGCTATGGTCAGATTAGCGCAAATATTAACATTAAAACTTAGTGTTTTGTTATAACGCGCATTGGGTGTTCTTCACTGCACTAAATTCGGTGATTAGCACATTTGTTTCTAAACAATTTTTATCTACTTGTTAGCACTAGTGGCCCCCTGTTTCGTATTTCGCAGAGCGATTTCTTAAAATATCGACTAAGAAACAAATACAAATATTCCATAGTATGTCGTATTTATACGTTAATATATTTAAACTACTTGTATGATTTTGCTCCGGAATTTGTGGCGATGCACAGCAAAAAAAATGATTTAATTTATTCTACAATCCTTTCACTGTAAGAGAAGCCAAGATCCCTCACCGCACTTTATCAAATATATTACACAGTTAAGTTTACGCTCTAAACGACTTCTTTTACATAATTTATAAATAAACATTCATAATGCGCATTATATTCCGCGAGTACATTCAAAACGGGGGCGGCAAATATAATCAGATGCAAATTGTGACGTCAGCGCTCGAATTTAAATTTTAATGTTCTTCCTTCATCCGACCAAGGATGGCCGTCTATGAATCTTGTACACTTTGAGCTCCTTAATGTTTTTTTTCTGTGAGCGTTTTTAATGCAGAAATTATGAAATTCCGCAAAACGTAAATGAATTATTTATTGTTCCTACCATAAAATAATCTATTATTGCTTTGCGAGCTTTAAATGAGAGCAAATTACACAGAAAATAATACTTCGCGCTTGACGCAAGGAAGTGGAAAATTATTCAGAAATTATAGCAAACAAGCAAATAACGCAGATCCCAATCTCTTCCGAATAGGCCTATGAAAATGATATTTATTTTCATGTGCATAATTCATTTTGTCTTCAGAAATTGCTAATTGCGAGGACATTGAGTGGATCTTCTTCCTACGACGTATTTTCGTTGAGAAGAATTATTTTTAATTAACTTAATTAGTGTTGATTTATAGTTTACGATAAAAATATTAAATTAAACGCTGCGATAAAAAATACAGACAATGTAAGAACCGACGGAAGAAAGCCAAGAAAAGCCTGGTGAAATAGCAAGAAACATTGTGTAGGCTTTGTGCTGCGTCGTCCATTTTCTCGCCCTCCCAAAGTTGGCTAGATGCACGTGCACGGTGGCTGTTCATTATTTAAATTGGATTACGCCGTTAATTATAAAAATTGAACTTTTTGCCTTTCCGATCTGGGCGGCGCGGCGGCGACGCGAGGGAGTAACGAACAACCTCGTCCGCATGCCGGTGGCGGCGAACAACGCACCAGAGACGACGGCGCGAAACAGTGCTCGAGAGGCACGGCTATCAATATCGGATCATATCGCTTTTATTCTCGCTTGCACTCTCGCAAATCGCGCTACAGCAGGCGAATAATGAAAAAAGTGTAATTAATTTTTGAGATGGATATGTAAAATATTGGAAACGCTCCCCCCACCCCCCCGCGCTCCTTCCATTGCCATCGACAATGCTGCGATTGGAAAATAAATCTATACATGCACGCGGCGCACATGCCCTACGGTTGAGTAAAAGTAGGATGACGATTCAGTTCGGATGTAGGAGACGCAGAAAAAGGGTTAGATGTGTCGGCGAGCTGGATGGCGACAACCCATCGTGCAGCCGGCGGTTGGTTGCGATGCCTAACACGGAGGGGAAGCGATTACCACACATACAAATACGGTACACATGACTGCACGCACGGTGTATAGAAAATTGTATGAAGTTAATACGCATTGCGTTAGATGAACTTATCGATTCACATAGGACTTGTCATCCCTCCGCAGCAATGCGGAACGAGTAGCGGAATTTTAGAGGGAGCTAGTTTTCGCACTCGTGCGACACGTTCTTTTCCAGGGTTTTGCGTGCTTTCACCGACGGGCACCAAATGCCCCACTCGCCATCTGGCACCAAGCACTTGCTAACAACATATTGTAATAGATGCTAATAAGACTAGGACGTGGTTATTATTCGATGGCGTAGGAGTGTCTGATGTCGAGGACGTCAAGCTGAGAGCAGAATATAATTGGCTGCCACTAGCGTCATTCATCACGCTGCGTCCAAGCGTGTGCGTCAAGGCATCGAATTCATGATCTGCGCCCGGAAAGGGTTGAAGTGCCACTCACCCTTTTTCACCCACTCTTGGCAAAGGCGAAGAGAGAGTATATGATCAATACGCAAACTAGTTTTATCGTCACATGCATGCAATAGATGGCAAAACAAGAAAGGGTCGTGTTTAAGATTTGCTAATTCAATTTTAAGAGAAATACAATGCATGCAGCTTAAATCCCGTTGGAGAATGGAGAGACTTTTGATTAAAAGCACTGCTTGTTTTCCCCCCTTGGCAACATGTAATCAAGCAAATTTCAGCGTTGAGTTCGCCCTGAACGATTTTCAATGACCATTGGCAGACTGCAAGCGTGAGGCGGATAGCGTCTTTAAAATTCACATCGGAATCGGAATCATAATGAACACATATACAAGCCTCCATGGGTACGCCGCCGTGCGCCACGGTGGCGCGCAGGGGGTAATAACTATGCCATTATCAAAATAGCTTCGGGTTTCGCCTGTTTCTATAATTTTATGCGCATTCGAATTTTATGCGAAACACGATGAAGGCGCACACAAATGTGCCTCACACACACACACACACACACACACACACAATCATTTCGAAAAACGAATCAAATATGCAAATAATAGATCTTGGATAAATTCATGTTTAATTTATGAAAGCAATATTTACTTTACTTGATTATTTCCAGCGCCGTTAATAGCGACGTCTGATGCGATTACTCGATGAGTCGCCGCCACCGCTGAAAGAAGCACGTGAAAGAAACCCACCGGCGCACACAATGGAAACGGCGCATCGGAAAAAATGAAATCATATAAAATAACGATCGCTGAACACGGCATGCTTTAAACATATTCAATCCATAATAGGCTCGCGAGGCAAGCCCACAGAGCATAAATTGTATTAGCTTATTCTTAGCGATAATCAATTCGGAGCATTTGCACAAGAGGGTTGGTGGCATGATTAAAATTAGGGTTAGCACAGAGCTACAAAGAACTAATTTCTCATTCTAATGTTCTAATGTCCAATCTAGGGTAATTATTTCCACGCTGCGTGTGGAAAACAATTATATTAACACTACGCAGAAACATAAACCATATGAACTACAACAACTTGTACAAATTGTGAGTGTAGTTACTTCTTTTTCATCCCGTTATTTGTACTGTAATTACGAATCGAATTGAATTCGTACGCAATTGCGTAATTTCATAATTGCAATGCAAAAGCTCCGGATGCGCTGAAAGATTGAATCAGCTGCGGCGAGAGAAAACGACCAGATATAATACAAAATATAATCGACATATCGAGGATAATAAAATAAAATAAATTTCCGTCTGAGACGTCTGAACTCTGTTGTAAGCTTGTGTAAGAGTGCCTTTGTATGTACATATGAATAATGTTCGCTAATAACTACCGACGAAGGCAAATAATTACAACCTGGAGAGTTGCAGCTCCCTCCAATATGAAGCGGATTACGTGCATTGCGAAAAAGAACAACAACCGACCGCAAACCGCTAACGCTAAATACACATCAACATTACAGCGGCGAGCAAAAGCGAAGACGAGGAGAAAAAGTGCAACGTGCGGCTAACATTAGCCCAGAGTATTACTTGTGTTTTGCGTCGTGATTTTTTCCGATTCGACATATCAATTAGCGTCGCAACGAACGTGGTGCAGTACTGTGTAATCACGTCTTCTTGCAAGGGTTTCAGCACCCACCCTTATAATGGAGTATACTATTATACAATCGTTGAATCGTTTTTTGGTGGCGTGGATCAGGTTAAAACCGAAACGCATACCTCTAGTTTAGTTTGTCTGTTTTTTCCTTCCTTTTCTTTTCGCATGAGACATTTTACATCCAACTCGCGTGTACTGGTATCTGGTATCGAATCGCGTTTTAAGATTATCTCCTCCGCTTCGTTATTACGCACTTTTTATTCTGTTAAATGCCAATCATGATACGACCACCACACTATTAGACGGCAGAAGCGAATGGGAATTTCCCAAGTACGCGCAATGTTATCCATGAAAAATCCTCAAAATGAAAATTTAATTACAACATGATGACGTCGTGCTTGTTGTTCGCGACGTTTCCGTGCCGGGATATTAGAGCCGGCGTGGCGGTCGTGGCGAGACTAGTTTTATAATGAGCAGGCTGCAACAAATCGCTTTAACTAGCGTCGCAACTTTGGGATTAGTATCAACGCCAGCTTTTGAGCTTTTCTTGCGCGCGCGGGGAGGCATGAGATACCGTCGGATCTTCGCACGTGAAAAGCGAGAAGAAAATCGCTGTTGGTACAACACGTCACGCGGAGCGACGAAGTAAAGCACTATTAATTTTTTTCCGGCGCGAAACAAGCGAAGTTAATTAGCCTGCCACGCGAAAATAAGTTAAAACTTTGCTAATGATAGTTCTCTGATTGCGCGCGAACTTGTCAGGCATTTCACGCCGCTTTAAGCCCCGCAAAAGTCACACTCAACGCGAGCAGACAAGTGGAGTGAGGTGAGGCGGCGAAGAAGTGAGTGCAAACAGCAAAAGAAGTGAATGCAATTTGAGTGGATTCAAATATTTTATCATGCTGATTGTGAAAAATTAATCTTCACCGGCAAGTAAAAATGCAGAAAGCATTACAACTCGCGAGCAGGCTGAAGGATCGCAAGTTGAAATCGAAATTCATCACTGCAAATAGTTCATTACTCTACGCAGCAAACAGGGTGTGTTTGCTACACCGTGATGGCAGCAAGACATATTAGTAATAGTTATTAGTGAAGTCGGTGCGCGGTGTTATGCACAGCTATTGATTGGCGCGACTTCGCAGCCGCCACGACGGCGATCACGCGAGCTGGCTGGCTGAACAAAATCTAAACATACGCTGAAATTAGTTTAGATTAACGTCGGCTGCCGCCGCCCGTGTTGCCGCCGTCGAACTAATTACAACTTGCGACTTATAAAAGTCCCGCTGTGCGTGGCGACGACGGCGCCACTCGTGCCCATCACAATGTAGGTAATTCCGTTCGCACGTGCGCGCGTATTGTGCATACTTAGCATTTCAACATTTTGCCACACGTCACGAACACTTCTTTGGCTTTCCCGTTACTGACACCAACTGCCAAGCACGTCAACACTATTTCCACACGACTCTAACAACTGCGATTTATTTGCATTTTATTATCTCGCGCCTCTGCCTTTTGTATAATTAAATAATTAGTCATCTTGCAGTCGTCAACCGGAGCCAATTTCCGTTGCATAATTGCGGCGCCGACACCTCATTACCAGCTGGGAATGCATGGTGTGCGTGCGAGAAACCGAAAATCATCGTTTAAAATTGCTTGTAATTGATGATGTTTCACTCGATGCAAACATGTCTGATTATATCTGATCCTGCACACCGTGCAGCCGAGCGTACAATGCATTATTTATTATTGTTTTTATCGCAGTCCGTCATTTAGCGGCTGCTGGTGTTTACAGTGACGGCTGGGTGTTATTAGCCGTTCTGTATTTTAATAAATATTAATAAACATTGTAGCGTGCGGAGGTGAACATATTTCGGAGGTCGGCGCAGTCGAAATTTCCAGGTGTTATCGCATTTGGGAGATCTACACACTCAAAGTCAACGGATTTAATTATAAATGAATACGAAACGGCTCATTATGTATGTAAAATATTTGAGATTTTATTAGTGATAATTAAATTCGTTTTGTTGCGTTTACATTTAAGCTATCAGGCTTGTTATTATGCAGATGGTAGAACGATGAGGTTGAATTTAATTATGCATTACCGATGAAACTACAAAAGATCAAACTGAATTTATTTAATGCGGAAGCATGATTTCCGGTATTTTTACGACATGTAAATGAGGTGCTAACAAGTCGCTAGCCGGAACCCTTTGCACTTCGTTCGGCTCCATCCTGCAACCCTTAAAATCCCATGAAATCGCCTGCAAAGCAAGCACACGCGACCCTCACTCAACTGGACCCTCGCCTCGCTTCCAAGAACACGTATTTTGCTGACTTTGCCCCAAAAGGTGATAATCTAATCAATTGTAATTAAGTTAGATTTTTCTATAGAGCTTGATTAGAACTGTTTCACCCTCGCCTCGAAATATGCACACAAAATATGCATTTGCGGCGGAATTGAACGAGTTGGAGCCACATGATTAAACATTAAATTAACACAATTTAATCCGGAAATGGTAAATATGACGCGTGAATAAAACAAACTAGTGTGTAATCTGCATAAGAGTGCACACAGACAGAATGAAATATTAAGTGCTAAAGTGCAAAACGAATTCGTGTTACTGTGTTAACTCGCATCCGCATACAATATTTTTGTTTGTCGGGCAGCGCATTTAAATTTACATGCAAAGCGCAGAATTATATGAATATTAAAAAAGTTTAAACGTGTTGAAAATTTCAACTCGATTTGCATATTTGATGAAAACGCTTTGTATTTTAATTACAGTATAATATTTAATTCAAATTTTCCGTACAATTAAATTCGTTGCGCGGCCGTCGAGTGTAAGTGTAC
>JAODGC010000007.1:5703339-5781292 GCA_027574925.1 Ecitoglossa quadriceps
TTTAATTACAGTATAATATTTAATTCAAATTTTCCGTACAATTAAATTCGTTGCGCGGCCGTCGAGTGTAAGTGTACACGATAAAGTGGCAGATTTTACCATTTTCCAAATGCCACTGTTTGTAGCGGTTGCTATCCATGACTGAGCAAGCGACCGAGTTGCTCCCGCATGCGGCGACAGGAATGCTCCCTCGTGATGTGGCTGTTGCCGCCGCTCCGTACGTAGCGCGGCGGCGGCGGCACGTTGTAGACGCGACTCACGCGCTCGCGCCAACACCGCCGCCGACGTGCGCTGCATGCAGCGTTTTACTTTCGATTTTATTGTTTTTAATCGAACGTAATTCATCAAATTGTTTAAATTGATGTGCATGAGTCGGGACGAGCGCGCCGCGCCGCGCCATTCAGCGGACAATTATGGCTCGTTTGCAAAAACCGCAATAACTACAACAGCGCACGTGGAAAGCTGGAAAACGTGTGCAGGCGTGCGCGAACGCGCCAAAAATGCTAAATTTATTTTTTCCTCCATCAGCATGAGTCGCAAACGCTGAAATGACTTTTTATCTTGCGCGGAAAATTGTCCCTTTTTTTGCACGCAAAATCAAACAACAAATTGCGCACGCTACAAACAAAAACAGGGAAATTGCTAAATCCACTTAACTTTGGTGCGTAAATTGCGTTCTTGTGCGTCGACCGATAGGAAACAGTGAGCCGTAATTTTTGCACTTGTTGCCAGTATTTTCTAGCAATTTCCAATCGTTAGCAGAAAAATACACAATTTAATTTGGAAGTCAAAAATAGCAACTGTTTGTGGTTGAGTTAGCGGTGAATTCAACAAACATATTGCACCCCTCCAAAATCGCTGACAATTCTCAATTTAATTATGCCTTTTTTTTCGGCGCCTCTTCATCGTCGCCTCGCACCGAATTTCTGTTTGTCTTCTCATCCTTAACGTCTGTTGCGTTAGCGGTAAGAAGCGCAACGTCTCCTCTGCCGTCTCCACCACCCAAAACACACATTGCGAATATATCTATAGAGATATACATTATAGAAGGCGAAGGCGCGCTTCGAGATTATTACATTATCCCGAATTAACATTTATGCGAAGAGGCTTTCTGATAACTTGCCGGCGCACTGTGCGGAGTGCCCTAAACTACATTTACATATCTCTATTGTTTGGTGGCGGCGGCGGCGGCGGCGGCGGCGGAGGGCGTCGGTCGTAGAGGAGAGAAGGACGGGGCAAGCGTTGGGATATAGTTTAATTAGTTCATAAGTTTGCCAGGTTTCCTGCGATTCTGGCGGCTGCTTCGCGAGTTTCTCTTACCAGCACCGTCACCGCCGCCTCCGCCGCCCACAGGGTATGGTACCAGCCCGAACTTATCGGATCAATAAGGAATAAGAGCCGAAGCCGCGAGTCGAAAGGAGGAGCGCGCACTCCCAAGTTTCATGTTTGTTTGATAAACAATCTACTATAATAATATTAACCTGCCCTTCCATTCCTCCCCAAACAGCATAGCTAACTCGCTCGCAGTAAGCCATGGTCTAGTACCCTTAAAACCATTCACGACTATCTTCTGTCTTAAATAATTCTAGATCCGAGTAGACTAGATCTCGCACCTAGGTGTCGCCGGGGGGTGAGACGCCAGTTCGGCCCCCTGTGAACCTAAGCACCCACACCCGGCAAATATGCATGCAACTCCTCGTCGCCACGTCCAAGGAGCAAGTCTTAACTAATGTCTAACATTAATTCCTTAAATAAATACGCGCCGGCGATGCTTTCTCTCAACTCCTGAACTGCAAGCTTTACATTTGTATTTCGGGCGCTGAATAAGATTCAATTGTTTTCCTTTTACATTTACTCGCTGCGCGCGTTGGACCGACCCTAGAAGACCCAAGGAGAATCAGAGAATAAACAAGTCTTATTTCAAACATCAATATAACTTACGCGGCGGTGTTGCCATCAATCGAAACAGGTTAGGAAAGCAGCATTACAATGCGTGCCGCCTCGTTTATAAACCACTTGGTAAGTACAGTGAAAGGAGCAAACAATCGCTTTTTCCATAATTTAAAATAAAGTTTAAAACTTTCCGTTACACCCACCCGAGAGCGGGACTAAATAGTAAATTACGTATTGTAAACAGCAGCAAATAGTGTATGTTTACTACGACGTTGCTATACATATAATAATGGAAGTTAATAAGTAAATAAGTTGTGTGTTTGTACAGCAGGGTGATTGTAATGGCCGCCGTTTCACAGCGACCGAAAGAGGGCAATTACAGAAAGACGGAAAAAACGAAGGTGACATCTAATACCAGTCGGATACTACAGCGATGAAAACGATAGGACGATAGAAATGTCGCGTTCGCAATGGAAAGCCGCATCTTTTATAGCGTTCGGCATGCGAGGATTCAATTTTCGACGGAATGCCAAAGTCGAAAAGTTGAAGTCATTATGCTCATTATCTTTATTGTTTGCTTGATATGAGAACCTTAGTGACCCAAATTCCTTGGGAAACTTACTTAATTCAACAATAGTCTAATTTAAATTAATGGTGAAATTTGAGTGATATCAGCACATTAGGCGGAATTAATCTCTCAAATTAAGATTACAATATTGGCATAGCAGTAAACAATTACGGAGTCATCTGTGATTGATTAGACGCTGAAGTTGGACGTGTCGCACGATACCGGAGATCATCTAATAAGACTTTGCGCCTGGCGCAGATGCACATCCGGCCGTTGGGCCAACTACGAGAAACCTAACTAGATTTCCCGGATTTCCTGGGAGGCAACGCACACCGTCACGCCTAGGAGTCTAGGATATTCACATTTTCCGGCAAATCAAATTCCACTTACCAACATATCACGCCGCATTAAAATTCTCCAGTCGCTCGGCGCTGCTTACGTCTTGCGGACTTTTCCGTTCGCCCACGCGACGCCGTATATTTTCCATTGCGAAAGAGTGTGGCGGCTCTCTATTTACCAACCGGACGAGATAAGAACCGCGCAAGATGCAGGCGCGGTGGTGTGCGGATGCGCAACTCCTTCTACCTGCGATTGCGATACAAACAAGCCGGGAGAGCAAATTTAATAAAAGTCATTTTTATTATTTATTACGAATCTTGGGAAACTTTGCTGGAGCGTGCAAGCGAGAGCGTAGCAAAAAGCAAAACATCAATTGCGGGCGAGTCGCAAGTTCCGCAAAACAATTTAAAAACACTTGGCATAGTTTCAAGTTACGCTCCCGGTCTGCAAGCTCTCATGTCCCGTGTTTAGTGTTGCACGTTGAACGGTGATCCTGACTTTTCCGATTTTAAATTTTTAACCAACGGTCGGAAGCGCCATGTTATTTTTTGTTGCTCGTCCGCTGTCTACATTTTTCATGCGAGAATACAGGTAAATAAATACGTAATTATCCAAAGTACTGTTCGAGTGGCAAAAAGTGATAAAGCCATTACAATAAGGACATAATAAAATAGCGGAGATACGCCACTCGTCCTTGAATGGCATGCAGGCCATGCTGCAGGAATGGGCGCCGGTGACAAGAGCTCGCGCCGCGTCGACGATGAAAAGAGGGAAACTTTACGAGCAAACGTTTTACGACTTTATTCTATACTCTGTGCACATTGTGCATGCACCGCGACAGCATCGTTGACATTTTCGCGATTGCACACGCGGTGCAACGAGAATGAAGCGCAATGAAAACGTACGACGCGTGAATTATCCGCTGTTTAACACGCTGCAATTAAAATGCAACATTGTAAGTGTGAACGCTGCAAAAAATCAGCAAAACTACGTCCATCAACCATACCGCAGTCAGGCAGCAGCCGTGGCCGGAAGTAGCATAAATGGATAGCCTGTGATACTTACTGGACAGCTGACATCTGAATGACATGCTAACCTGATGCAGACACACTCGATTAATATTAATTGCCTTGTCGCGTTGGTAATACCGACGGCTTTAACATAATAAATGTATAAATAATACTTTTGTCGTGGCGCGCATAGGCAAAGCGCTGAGATGCGACTTAATAACGCAAATCAATACCGCGACCATAATTATTTTGTCAAATGTAACTACATTAAAATATAGCAGGGCCCCCCTTTAGCCCACTGCAATTCACAACAGATGCAAATGATTCGCGTATATTACAAGGTGTGCTGCACGCCGCGTATTTGTTTACTGCAATTTATGCAACCGGCATTCCTGTCTGCAACAGCCCTTTCGCCGGCCATCCGCGCACCTTTTGCGGTGATAATATTTATATTTATGAATATATATTTTACGAGATATGCGTGGCCGCGCGAAAGAGATACGAAGGTATGCAAATGGCGTGTGTGCGTTGCTGGTTGTCGACCAGCCAGCGTTGTATGCTAAATAAGCTCGCAGTCGGTGCGGCGCGCTAAGGACGTAATTACATGTTCGTTACAAATTTATTGTTCAACACCGAATATATATTTCGCGCGTGTGCTGCATTGTCTCGATGCGTGTGCCGTTAGGGCACCAATCGCACACGAAAGCTTCAGCCGCCGTGACGGCCATATTGCACCCAGCGCCCGACGACGACGCCCGAGACGTCTGGCAAAGGGAATTAATTCGTGTACGATATTTTAATTATAGACTTTCAGCTCCGCTCTGGTCGTATATTTGAAATGAAGATATCTGCTTGGTGCAATTTATGTTCTTACAAATAAACAGCCAGCTGCAGTTGTGGTATTGGTTGCCTATCATCTTGCAGAAAGCTTTCAACTTGGATGTAAAGGCGGAATATTCAGGAAAACGAAATCGAAGACACTCTTAAATCTGTCGCTTTTTGACCATACATAAATTCACCTGTGATCCATGTCTGAGATCCTGTGATACGTAAACACCTAGCACAAGTGCGAATACTTTGTTCCTTTATATATGCCCGACATCCGCGTTCAACTTTGCACACATTGTGCAGAATGTGGGACAGCCCAAAGGAAACTCATTTTAATTACAAAGTGTAAAAAATCGCTTCGGATGCCATGAAAGAAAACACCCTAAGAGACTTCACTTATATGCAAATCTATATGAATAATTCTTCTTTCTCTCAAAGTGCCGCTCGAATAGACAAGACGCATCGCTTTGAAGCAACAAAAGTGAAAATATTCATGTCGCACCTCCGCCTTCACAGGTTCAACAATGTTCTACAAATGAAGGCTGTGTTCCTGTCGCCAGTCACATATAGGTAACCAAACTAGCAAGGCGTTCCATGCAAATGACGCGGTGCGTAATATATTTCTGGTTAACACATTGGCACTGCCCGCAGCCTGCTGTTTATATAGTGAATATCACGGGTAATTAGTGACTTACGATGTCAGATTTGGTTACGTATCGCCGGGAATCTCGCAAACGCCTCCTTTTCGCGTAAACAGCTCACGCATGCCGAACGAATGCGCCTCTTCTGACGTCTTAAGTGCATGTTATTTATTGCACTCGCATTCATTTCTCACACGTACTATGTGCATGCATGCGTAGAGGGCAGCGAAGATTTAAAGCAACCCGATCCTTGCACATCGATCTAATATTTTCAGAGATACCTTCTGCGTCAGTGCCAGGCGCAGATTAAATTAGTGTGAGTTATCGGGGTGGATTCAATCTTCATCTGTTCTTAGGACGTTGTTCTTCGATAGACAATATAGTCGTAGAAATGTCTAGCGTAAATATCGTTTTTACCTATAGCTGGTGAGGTTTTGTCGGGGCAAAGGGTACCGCGGGGCGGACAATGTGTATGGAAGCTCAAATTCAGTGTTTGGAAGGCGGCTGGTTGCAGAATGGATCACTTAATGCGTTTCGCATTAATAGAATTGGCACTGCGTGCTCGCGCACTCGTATATCAGCGCCCTCCGACTAGTCGTCACCGCCACTTCCATCGCCACCGCCGACAACGCGCGCCGCTATACAATAATAATATAATATGGAAATGATGGATGTATTTGTCAAGAACATGTAATTAAATTCTGCGCATAATGTATAGTCGTCGTATTGTCTTTCGCAGTGCAGTGCGCTGCCGCACGCGGCATTATTCCGTTTATATCAAATTCCTGGTGACACATCAATAACATCCATTGTGCTAATTACAATCGGCTGATTTAGTTGCAGAAGCGCAACCCCGTTCGGTGCGTTCGCACGCCGGTGTGTATCGCAGGCTAGCGCCATTGAGCCATCCTTTAATTTCCATCATTACGTTTAATGGCTGCGCAACTTAACAGTCGCCGCCGTTACGGGCCACTAATGCCGAACAAACATTGCTATACGTCCAAAATGGCCAGTGGTGGTCAAACGCACACATGCATCTCCTTGGCCAGAGATGCAGCGCGCGTACCATTTGTGATAAGCTATTATTGCAATTTAGGGCTATTGTTTTGATTTAAATTGCAGCGCCCAGGATGCTGCGGCATTCATCAGAAAAACAAATTACTTCCCAGCTGCCGAAGAAGAGCGCAACATCCGAGGAAAAACGATATGAAATACTTGAATTATTGATGAAATTGTTGTCTGCGAAATGTGAGAGGGAGGCATGTTATTTATTAAATGAGAATTTGATATTTCGATAACAGAATGTTGAGGCAGTTTCAGTTCGAACCAGGAACTTTTCATCCAACGAGGAATACTTCCAATAGTCGCCGCATTTATAAAAATATAAACTAAACAGATCGCGATATCGAGAAAAGTACTCCGCACTCTGCCATTCCGTTCGCTGCATATTTATTATTCCGATATTATTTCGCTACATGTATCTAGAAAAATAGATGAATGCCAAGCGAAGGGAACACAAATGAAACTCGACAATTGGCGCACGAATCCAATGCACAAAGTTCTTTTTCGATAAATTCCATGTATCGCGGCCAAACTCCAACAACTTCCAGTTTATATAAAATTCGCAAAAATTAAACACAAACATGAAATATGGAAATGTTTCCACGCTGCGCGAATGTGCAACTTGTAATTTTAAGCGCGTAAAACGGAGCTTTCGTGAAAACAGCATTTTGTTTAATAATCGTGATTAATGCGCGCTTAGCTGCACGACACTCGAACGCTGGGAATCTTACATTTTTCGAAAATTCGCCCAGAATCGAAACACGCTGCTCACTTCGACCCAAAGTGGTCTGAATCGTGATCTTAAATCAGGTGCGATCGCAACCAAACGATGTAATTTACATACGATATGCTTCAACGGAACTAACAACTCCAGTTAAAATTAAATCGCGGAGTGAATAATGATCAAAAGCATTCGTAAGATCGGAGGGGATATTCAAAGGACACAACCTACTACAATCAATTAATCATAAACTCGGCGAGCAATTTTTATTTCATTTTAATCAAAACACAATTCGCGCCATCTGTCATCGCGAGGCCTTCAGATGGCGATCAAATTGATTTAACTATGAGACTGCACTAGAAAATGAATAACAACTTGTACTGTCAAAGCAAATAGAAGTAGTGGGTGTAGGTAAATAACGCAACGCAGACGCTGCTTTGAAACAATTTGTTCAAGTGTTAAATTGTATGTTGCACGCGCGCGTGAAAACATTAAAATCTTAATAGAATTTTATGCCAAGTGCATGCCGAGACACACCTACATACCGTGTAGCAAATTGTAATAGGCATAGAAAGACACAAGGCAAGACATCTCCTTCGCACACTTCACCATGGAACGTTAATTTAAATATGTAATAAAAACGACCTTGCCTGAGCATTCTCAAATTGAGCAGATTACAAGACTAATTAGCATTTTATGGGGCATTTATTTATACATATATTTTTATAATTTCCAAGCATTATGCAAAGTAAATCACATAAATCGCCACTCGCGCCAGCGTAGACAATTAAATTTTAACGCAGTTAGCCGAATATAATAAAATGTATAACATTTTAAATATCTGCTAGAAAAGAGGGCGCGCGCGCGCCGCGTAAAAAATAAGTAATGTTGATGACGCATTAACTTTCGTTCCCAATTAACACCCGTAATTGTCGGGCGGGTGCGCGCGCGCGCGGGCGGCGTTCATTTATTTAATGTCACATTATATTCACGAACGACCGGCTGGCATCGTGCGCGAACGCAACACTCACAAAAGCGTCGCCCGCCGCCGAAGCCGTCGCCGCCAACATTATTATTATATAAAATTAAGCGCGAGTCGCGTAACTCGATTTCAAATTTATCACATTTTATAATGCGCTTTCGTGCATGTTCAAAAGTTGCCAAACGACCAAAGCATATTACGCATTTTGCGATGTATTATAGTGCGTAAATGTGAATGTGATTAACTGCCATTAATTAAAACAATGTAAAAAGTTTCACAATTATGACGTTATTATTTTGAATTTATTTATTTATTTAATTTTTGCAACTCATGCTCATTTGGTCCGCTATTAATTTGTGATTACCTTCGCGTCTTGTTATACGACATTAATGAGGACGTTTGGCTTTGTTTTCTTGATGAAGGGAAGCGAATCATTTTCACATTAATTAATTGAGTCAATTATGCATACTCGACTTGCTTAATTAATCAATTTTGAGAAAATGATCAATTGACGTTGTTTTTACGCTCAATTGAAATTAATTCAAATGATCCAACTCACCAATCTTCAAAAACCCCCCCCCCCCCAGCACTCCATCCTTCACTTAACCCCCGCGCCGCTAGTAGTCAAACAGCGGAAAAACTCACCTGAAACAATAAAGAAAGGCAAGTTTACAATGTGTGCAGATACAATAAAAGTTGTTAAAAATATGAACTCAACACGTTAGCACGTTTGCTCACAACTCGCAGCTCAGTTAAATCCCCAAAGCTCTAAAAACAAATGGTGAAAATAAAAGTTGCGTTAATTAAATTTTTCCTATTCGACTGCGACATAAAGTGCGCACATTTTTAGCATATCGCATCCGTCGCCGGCTTGGCCCGCTGTGACGTGTGTACGTTTTAATATAGAGGTATGCAACATTTTTTGTTCTCGTAATTGTTCAGATTCGGATAGGCGTTGAACTATAAAATATAGGCGATGTAACATTAAACGAAATTTAATTAAACAACTTTTATATCCGCGCTCGCGCCGCCACCGGCGCAGAATAACGCTATAAAAACGTCCGCACCGAGCGCTGTAGCTATTATAACAATGTATCGTAAAGAGATATAAATTCCGCTTATTTGATGTGTCGGTTGGCAACACTGTAGCAAAGGCAATTTCCCTGTGATATTTCTTTAACGAATGGCTTTATATCTTCGCTCGCTTTCCAGCATCCTGCAGCCATTTCGTTGCAAGTTACAATTAATAAAAAGCATAAATCAAGCCAACAAATATGGAAGTGCGAAATAAATCCCTGAATTCATAAAATTCAAATTAAACCGCCAATACAATAATAATAAATAAATATTAATTGGGTCATAATCCTGTTTGCATTCCACCAAGCACACAGATTTCATACGTTGCATACATTCAGACGAGTTAATCTTCTGCGTCAAAAGTTGAAATAGTTCTCGCACCAAATTTATTAGCGCATGCAACAACTCGTTGCTACAAAGGCAAATAAAGTCCCGGCTTTATTCTAAAATATAACTTGAAGCAAGCGATTAATTTAATTTGCACATATATCGCCCGGGAATTTATCGACATACATGGCTCTGTGCTTTCTTTGCAGGTACATTCGCCACAAGTTCCATGTACGAAGCATATTTATGAGTGGTACAATGCTGCACTTTACTATTAAATGCATTAAAAGCGCATTCAGCGCACCACACTGCATCCCTATGGGGCATGGAAACGTGCGAGAACCAAAGAGAAATAACTTAAATATCGTATGTGCGATGTTTTGAAAAACGCAACGAATCTATTATCGCATAAAGATGATTTAAGTGCGTTACGGTTTCGGTTTCTCTTCGACAGCATGATGTTTGTTTCGAATCTCGACGAAGAAAAGCTCGATGCTCGCTGCACTCACACCGTTAATCCTGCGAAATTTTACGAGCTCTTACGACACGTAGATAACTTAATACCACCGGAAAGTGCTTATTTACTGCTTGTCTCGACTCGATTTACTCGATTTCCAGCGATGCAAAAAGGATTTATAAACATCGACAACGAAAATAATAGTATTACAGTCAATATTTCTCTTTAATACTGATCAATGAGACGAGAGAAGTTGCCGTAATCATCGTGATGGATGAGAGTATTTGGTTGCTAATAATGTCTTCACACGCTCGGCTTACGAACAATTAAGGTTAAGTTTCAGAGGTCGGCCAAATTAAAGGGAGCTAGCTAACCTTTATGTGCGTCGTCCAAAAAGACAGCTTGTTTTCCTCGTTTTCGCCCGTGGCCGACGTGAATGCGCTGAATGCGCGTCGGGTATGCTCCTGCCTATCCTGTCGTTATCCTGGCCACATGTTCTGGCTAGCCGCAACCGCAAAGAGCGCACCGGCCCGCTTTGCCTCGGTCAGACATCCTCCTATCCGGGCCCGTGATTATAATTCCCAGAATGCCGAGGATCAGAAACACGATGCCAGGTTTGCGTGTGCTCCATGGTTGAACGCAAGCAGAAGTCAGCAGCGCGCGCGTTGGGGTGAGCGAAGGTAAATTAGGGATTTCGGAACGCTGTGCCCTCGGCATTATCATCCTGCAGTGGCAGGATTGACAGCAGCCTGCAATGAAATGCTTGGCGCCCATGGCGCGTGCTCTCTATGCGGAAAGAATCAGCCGGCATCCGAGCGTGTAATTCGAATGAATTGATCCATTCTTCACGCACACACCGATGCCGGACGGCGGCCGAGCGCCGGGCGCCGGCACACCAATGCATTCGCGCGCCTAACAAGATACCAATTAGCAACATAGCGCCGCAGCGTCGGTCGGCCCCCCCAGCATTCCGGATAGGCAGCATTGCAACGAATTTGTTTCAACGTGCCTGCTGTACTTGTTATCCACGCTAGTTCCTCGTCGTTTTGCTTACCTCGCTTATCACATAACTCAGTGGGCGAAATTTTAAATTTAATCAAATCCCAGGTCATTCTATACTTCCAGCGCAACTGCATCTGCATTTGTGCGTGCAACGTGTGTTTGCGGAAGCAGGGAAGCGTTACAAAGTACAATTATCAGCAATTAGTTGATTGAAACTTCTCTCGTGTGTGTGTGTGTGTGTGTTTTTCATCTAACAATCTCTCGATAGGTGCGTTACTTAGGGAGTAACGTACTTTCAAATGATATATTGGAAGAGGCTAAAGCAATTACCGTGATGATTTACAATGATGTCAAATCAAGGCATTGTTGACATGTTAATATCCCGGATAGCAAAATGCAACGTCAATTCTCGTTGTAATTCAATGGGCGTCAAGTTGTCCTTGTTAGTAAGCAATTCCTTCCTGATCGTTTCCTGCTTCAACTTTATGACAAGCGATGAGTCGGATCACAACCCCTCTCAGAATAAATCGCAATGTCGGGCAAATAAAAGAGATGGATCGACAAATTTCCATGAATACTATGAAAATGTTAAAGCAACCCTTCAAAAATCAACAAAAATTCAAAAAAAAAAAAAAAATTATCTGACCTGACAAGAACGGCCATTTTGTAAGAGGTTTCATCTGCAGGAGTCACATTTTCGAGGGTGGCATAAAATTGAGGGTTAAATGTTGAAGACGAAGGTGTGAACCGTAATAAGATGTGAGCCCTTATTGGTCTGAAATCTTTCCAGCATGGCCGGATGATTAAACGCTCGGGTTGGCTCCTCCACCCCACATCGGAAGAAATTTGAAATATTCCTGCGGCAAGTGAAAAATCTCTCACGAAATGGAATTATCATTTCGTATTTCAGCTTATTTAATTTCGTGTTTATCGCGTGTTTAGCTCGGTTTGTCGCTTCCGATTTCCGATTGTCTTGCCTGCGACAGTCTCTCATTATTGAGTTGTCCATCCATTCCGGGGACGGCAATTGGTGCAGGCAAAGGAAGGTAATTCTGTTCGGTCGCGTCGAGAGACAACGCTGCGCCATCACAGACAACAGTCTTCTAACTGCATCCCAGTCAATTTGACAATGAATTAATCGAATTATATGCATTAAACAGCAGGTTGCAGGCAGGTTGGCGGCGAATAAAAAAGTCACGCCGATGCATGGCGCCTGTGTGCACACGCTCACTCAGGATATGGATGCATTTCCGCTTTCAAAGGGGTAGAGCAATTACGACGCGGCTAATGTGATTAGTGCATCTCTGTAGCAAAGCTTCTGCAGACCGCGCGCTGCCGCCGCCAAGAGAATACGGAAGAGACGGTGTGCAGTCCATTAGGCCCCTACTGAGTGTGTGCAGCAAGTGCACGTGTCGCCCTGTGCTAAAGCACCAAATTGGACGTAACTTGCACGCTTGACGCGCATTTTGTTAAACGTCAAATTGATGCATGCTAAAATGCGGCCCACCGCGCGGTGGCGGTGCGCAAATGTCGATAAACAAATCAGCGTGGCACGTCGACACCGGCGGTATTGTAAATTTCTTAATGTTAACGCTTGATACAATTATGACTAGTTAATAGCGCATGAAACGATGTGATATGCTCGCGATAGTTGCTGCCCCCGGAGTGACAGTTCCGGCTGGCTTTTCACGTCCATAATGTGCAACTAAACGCAGCGACATGCCGGCGCGCAAACTTTGTGCGGCTCACAAGTTTATAATTATCGCATCACGCGATTCGTGCGCTCTCATTACTCTCATAACACCGCCGCTATTATGCTTTTATGTAAGACTACGCGGCAATCAAATCCAACGAGCGGGTAATTTATTTATTGGAAGGTAATTAAAAATTGTTTCCGAAGTAATTACAAGTTTTTCCCACACGTTTCGGCCATCACGATTTGCACGCGTAAACTGACAATCTGGAAAAGTGATTGAAAACACGTTTGTTTCACATCAGCGCGCAGCACGTAAAGCGGTCGGTGTAGAGTAAGGTTAGTTATGTGTGCGGAAAAAAGAAGACATGCCATGAGTGGAGGCGGCTAAATGTGCTAAAAGGGAGAGTCAAAAGCAATTTGTAGAACATTTTGGCAACGACGTAAAAGCGACATTGGAGCGTTGGAAAGATTGCGATTATAAATGAAACACGAACCGGATCGTGCGCAGGAACGCTTGGAAGAGATTCGCAGCTTGCTCGCGTTTTGGGCTTGGCTGGCTTGCGGCGGCGGTGGCAATCGACGAGGGTGAAAAGAGAGCAAAGCACAGGCAGCGATAAGCTGTCCTCGCCGCTCCGGGAGAGCGCGTCTCTTCCCCCAGCATGCGAGCCAGACGAAAACGTTTTGTCATAGCTCTTGTCGCGCACGACTCCTGCGGCGGCGTTCGTCGAGGGAAGTGCGAGCGATCGGGGGCGCCGACACTGGCTGAGGTTACGTGCGTCAAGGTCGGCGAGATGTCTGCGCGAGGATCTTCGCCCACGCGGAAACAGCTGATCAGCATGCCCAACGAAAACGAATTCCGCACGCCGTCCGTCGCAACATTTCCTCGCATGTAGACGAGACACGATTCAAATCATCCCGTTTTCATTCGACATCTCATTGGTTTTATTTTGCACCGACCGAACGCAATCACATCTTCGCAACGGACATGTTTATTATTACATGTTTATACTTATTATATGCGATATTTAAATGTCTCAAGCAAGTGCAATGCGTATAATGTCAGTATATCCATACACACAATGATTAATTACGTGCATACTTTAATTAGTCACTAAAGCACAGCAGAGTAAACAAGTGAACATGTGCAATCGCAAATTCGCATTCGTATTCTAGGCAAGCGCGCTGCAAGTTGTGAAGTGCACCTCCGAGAAGAATGGCTCTCGAAAGAGGGAAACAGAAGAAATAAGAGAAACACACGAGGCGATTGCAACCTGCATCGTCGGGGTGGTCCCTTCAATGTTGTTACCAGCGAGCGATATGAGACTACAATAAGTACTCTCGTAGACCGTGCCATACTCATTACATCGATAAGTAAACGTAAACCGGAGACGAAATGAAAACAAATCGTAAAATATTATTTCCCATCACGGCCAAAAACATTATGCATTATATTTTAATTGTATTCTGGCATCCCGCGTAAAACAAAGCCATTCGTATTTAATTTACAGTAGATGATTTATTACCATTCCTGAAATCAGGCGAATTAAATTAAATAAATTACTCGCTCGACACAAAATTGATCCCGGCCGCATTTAGCGCACAAAAAGATTGCAAAAAAAAACATTAAAATTAATTCCATTAAATGCGCGAGATGCCGCTTTAAATTTAACGCAACATGAATATGACACATGTTGAAAGCACGCTGGCAATTTATTAAATAATAACCGAAAACCGGCGGCGGCGGCCAGTGGACGAACACGCGCAAAATGCGGCCTGTCGTCCAGGTGTCAACCGAATATTATACAAATTCCATATAATTCCCAGACAAATTCTGAATTAATTCCGCCAACAGACAGATACATATGACTGGACAAGTGGACAGGTCACGCGCGCACACCGAACGTAAAAATATTTTGATACATTTAATTATTCCATTCTTCGACCACGTGTCATCAGTCCTGCGCGTGCTAAAACGCATTAAATAAAAAGCAATTTCACCTAGGCGACACGTCTCATAATTAAAACTATTATCAATGTCACACCGCTAAATGTGTAATTTAAATTATCGTATTATTAATTGAGTTTGCTAACCAATGTTAATAAATATAGCCAACCGAGCATAGCAAAACAATTATTCACCTCCAACTTTACATCCGTTGCCAATCGAACTTTTACGATTTTTCATGCCTGCCCGACTTTTGCCAAAATGGGAGAGTCGCGTTGAGGGCGAGCTGCGTTGCAATCCGATTAATTTCGAGGATTCATAATACAATATCGACCCGACGCACAGGACTTGGCAACTATTATGAATAGTTGGGCTCTCGGTAAGGGGCGGCCCTCTTCGCCTCGGCTGGATGCCGAAACGGCTTATCAGCCTTTGCACAGAAGCGGCGGCGGCTGTGGCGGCCTTGCTCTCTCGGCCGGCCCCCGCTGCCAATGTTAATGACTCGGGATTTCAATTAAAACTAATTACAGCAGCCCGGTAGACCAATCAATTGATTAATCATTTAATTAATCAACTAATTAACGAAGCAACGTAACTAATGCGTCTGTGCAGCGGCGCTGCGTCGATGCGGGCCACAGTATTAGGCTAATTGAATACGTTCTATGCGAGCGGAGCGGCGATTCTCTATGGCGGATATGTCTAAATTGTCCAGGCCATCAGGCACACAGTTTAATAAAGATGAAACTGGGCCAAAAGTGCATGGTCAGAGCTTTGCTAAACAAAAGGCCAGGATACAAGTCACCTAACCTGAACCTTAAGAGACACAAAAGACACCGTGCTGTAGTTGCAGGCGTAGAAAAGAATGCATATTTGGGAAATCCTACTCTCAATAATTTCCTAAAATCCTCCTCATCATTGGGGCTTATGTTGCGGGTGAATTATGGTGCCAATATGCATTATGGAATAAGTAATAAAACACGCAACCTAGTCCCATCTATCGTGTACTGTAATAGAATATTACTATTAGATATCGACACCAGATTAAAACGGATTAGAGCCGGGCGTTTGTAATAGATTTCGGCCAAGCAATAAATTCTCGTTGGTGGACGCCGCCGCCACCACGCGAAATAATAATAAATCGAACCTAATCACATAGCGCACAGGCAAGCGTACAGCCTCCAATGGCAGCAATATCTTGAAATTAACGAACCAGTGTTTGTGCACTCGTTGCGTGTGTGCTTGCGTCCGCCGCCGCCGTCGCCCGTGTGTTTGCATCTGTGTGTGGGGCCCATCTGATACATTGGCCGGCGATTGTTTGCGCGTCCATGCAAAGTGCACGCAGGCCCTCGACATGTGTACACCGAAGCCGGTCGTTCGTGTTACGTGTCGTTGCATTTCGTAACACTGCCCAAAATGCAACCCAACGACCAACACTATACACACGCACACACATTGAGGACCACCGCGTGCGTTCAGCATGCACGCGGATTATACATAAATAACTAATTGATTAGCAGGTATCGGTAGTGATCTAATAATGTTACTAACTAATCAGCTAAACAAATAGATAGTGCACGACCATAATTCACGGCATCACCGAGAGAGTAAACGCTTGCTCACGCCCGCCCTCGGTGTGTGATCAATACGGTATTGAATGCGGTATGCAAATACAAGCTGATACGTGGCGCGCCATTCCACCCCAGCATCGAAAGATGGGCGCACAGATCCGTATGCTAAATTTGCCCCGGCGTATTGGCGGTTGCATCTGCGAACGCGCTGGCCATGTTTCGTTTGTTCACAGCAGGGCCCAGACGTCCAGCCAGAGATGCCCTGTCCCAGTTTGGGGGTCGCGCCCAAAGACGAAGCTTGGACACTATGCAAATGCAGGGGATGAGGCGCCGCAATGCGATGACCACGCCGGAATGGTGCTGCGCGCGGGGATAGTTAACATTGACACAGCTCGCGCTATGTGACATTACATTACAGCGCAATAATTGCATACACCAACATTGCATACGCGCGTACGTTGCAGCGACATCACCGCAAACACGGCTAATGTTTGGGCCTCGGATTAGGATCAGACATCAATGCCTAACATGGACAGTATTCGGCCCAACCGCCGCCTCCCGACAGCCTCTCCCTCTTTTGGACCATTTCCTCAAATTACACAATCGCCAATTTAAACAACACGCCTACTACTAACATTTAGTGGTCCATGTGACATCTAATGTACTGTCAACTATGGCAGTCAGTTTTAGTCAATGATGCCTTTTTCATTGCACGGATTCATTTCGGCCCCAAACCATACCAAATTAACTGTAAACCATTTTCCATCCAAATTTATAACGCTCATAATATCCGCGATTATGTTTATGTACGTTAGGGAACTTATTAAAGACAGAAAAGAAGAATCTCCGGAGAGGATAAAGAAAAAGGATAAAGAATCCCAAGTTTCCTGTGAACGTCAGACCGTCCAAACTGGAACCGTAAATCGGGCGGAGAACTACTGCATTTTTAGAGAACAACTAAGAGCACTACACCATATTTTGAGCATATCCAACAATTGCAAGAATGCCATAGAACAGCGCGTAAGTGAGCCCTTAATAGACACAAGTACTGATGAAGATTGCAACTCAGAAGAACTAGATTCCGATATTGAAAGCGATTCTTCATCATTGGTCCAGCATGCATTTTTGATCGACAAGTTGACTGCTGTCAAGTACAGGGTCCCATTGCGTGTCCTGCAGATTAACGAAGTTGGCCATATTATGGAGATGAATGGAAACTATGTGTGTAACCACGAATTTGTAGACTGGTGGATAAAGCACGGTCCACTGCCAAGTGCATCTGGCGTAGAAAAGATAGTTAGTTATTTCAAGAGGATGCGCAATCAACGCATGAACGAGTACCCGGATGATGATGAGTTTAGGGAGAGAAACATACAAGGCCAGCCGTCCATAAGCAGCACTTCTGTACAAATCTAACTATAACTGTTTTCCAAAGAATCCCCAAAACAATTTTTACAATAAACAATAATTGAAAGCTAAGCTATGGCGAGTTCATAACATGAAAGATAAAACCAGTGGGTATGCAAAGAGTTGAATATTTCATCAGTGTCCATCAATAGTGGAATGAGATGAGAGGATTTTCACATTTCGTTTCCGAATTTTCGCGTGTTGTTTCTTTTTTTTTTTTTTTTTTATTTTCTTTCAGTGTTATCGACGCGGGCGCTTGTCGTCGAACGCATCCAGCGTTGTAGTTTTGGGGCTTCGCATCAGCCACGACAATGGGGCATCGAAAGTTAATTTAATCTACCTGTGCGCCGCACACCAGCAGGTTCCAAATCCTGGCAAAGGGAGGAGAGACGAAGGACGAGGACGAGATCAGCTATCGTCGATTGCGTAGCAGCTAAATTTTTTGTGATGTGTGCCATTCTGACGCAAAAAAATTCATGAAAAGTGCCTATCTGCCCGGGATTGCGTAAATAATTCAAAAAGGTAAATGCTTGTTTCCTTTGGCCTTAGAAACTGCTTGGAAAAAGATTAAACTAAAGGCTATGGCAATACAAATTACTTTTAAATAGTTCCGAGTACTTTATAGCGACTAAAAGTAATTTCCAAGTTCGACATTGCTGAAAATCCGGCCGCATTTTATGCGAGCATATAAAATTTAATTAACGCAAACCTAAATAAAGGCCTGTCATTCTCCCGTCTCGAAGGCATTTCGGGCGCTGGTATGTTGTACGCAATATGCAATAATAACAGTAATAGCAATAAGTTTGAATTACATATAATAAAAATAATAATAAAAGTAAATGATAACCATAATCGTGAGCGTAGCAATAATCGTTGGCCTTCCTGCGAGCGTTGGCGAGGACGGAACAAGTCCCCTTTCTTCCCAACTGGTAACTCTCGTCGGCCTCATGCTCCAACGCGTGATAATGCAGCGCAACGCAAACGTACACAATCCGAACGCCATCGCGACAAGAGGGTAAACAAATTGCGTCTTACACCCACGGCAGTGCCATTGTGAAGAAGCAATAATTATTTATTTCCAAAGTTTTATCGGTTTCATTGTTATAATGCTCGCCGCATTTGCGTTCGTAAACGACAAGCAAATCTACATGTGCATCAGGTTCCTAGCACATTGACACAGGTCCGCAGGTGATAGCGAAAGATATTGCCTACAGATGGCGATAAACTGAAGCATATACTACATGCTCCTGAAATATACCTGATGATATCATTAGTTAACGATGCACACTAAAATTCACACTTGGATAGTCCACGCCGCTGTGCTGGAACACGCGAGAAGGTCAAGTAGAAACTGCCGTTTGCCCTGGCAGGGAGTTGATAATTCCATTGTTCCACCATCCACAAAATGTCTCACACTCAGATATTACAACACTGCAAGAGTCTCGTTACCTCACCATGCTGTACGCCGAAACTGCCAGCAACTCGCCCATAATAATATAATATTATCCCGTCGTTACGACCCAACCTTACCATTGCGTGCCGGAGTAGGAGATAGATCTAGCTAGTTATCCGTAATAGTTATATCCAAATATCCAGTGCGGTACATTTATTACATTATGAGGTCCTGGCCTGGGATTACAATCGCGCCCGGTGCTGGAGCGGTCGGTAAGAGGGTGGCGCCGCACATAGCTTATTGTCGTGGAATCGAATTGCTCGCGAAAGGGGACGCAACGCATCGTGCACCATGTGTGCACCCGTGAGAGTGCCGTATGTAAATCGTAATTTCTACGCCTGCCTCCTCTTCCCTGCGGTGGCACCGCAGGCGATAATAATCAACATGATATCTGCTGAAACTGGGCTCCTCTCTTACCCTGTTAGTATCAGCCCATGAGTTCTCTTCTCCTCGGCACTGCCGGCAAGCATTGCATAATTATTGATCGAATAACGGAGATGCCGACTACTAATTCATGTCCGTTCTAGATGAAGCTACTTCATGCTCACATTTGATACAAATTCGGTCTAAATTATTGCTCAAACTTTCCACAAATGAATTCCTTAAACAACGCCGAGTATTTAAAGTTAAGCCCTTGCGAAATATTAATAAATATCAGCAACGGCATAAATGTCACCTCGCAATAATTTTTCATTATGCCTGAATCCGCTTCACCAGCCCCACGCGGTAGGCTTGATATACGAGGGTCGTGCGGAGGTTAAAGGGTGTCCTAGACATCACACTAAGCGCTCTTGCGTCCCGCGCCTACACGTGTAATACGCACGTATGGAAAAATATGGAGTGGATCAATATAGACAGGCGGGCGCGATATATGCAAAATAAAAAAAATCTGAAAACAACCCTCGCCGGCTGCCGATGGCGAGAGGGCGCGATACGCCGCCAACCTCAGACTCTCGACGCGGTGACAAACAACTGTCGCGTTCATCCAGCTAGCATTCCGGCCCCGAGATGCACGCAGCCCTTGTACATGTAGCCTCTGGGCGCTAAGTTCGATTGTTGACAGCCGCCCTAGACAGACGATACATCCATCCTAGTCAGTCAGTCATGTTGCCAGACAGTGTCACTACCCCGGAAAAATTGGCGTGCGCGCGAGGCAGTCGCATTCAAACCGCTTATGAACAGGGCTGTTCCATAATGTAACGTAGGCCGGAATTGCATGCTTAATAATAGAAGTCCCGAATGCAATCTGAGCTGAATTTTAAAGCGAGATGGGGAATGTTTTGGTCATCTAAAATTCACCGATTTTTCTTTGTGCCATTTTTAAGTGAATGTGATTAATTGGCACGTACCGGGAACCAGGAACCAGGATATGATTGGTTGAATGGCTGGCGATATCAATAAATAAGAAGAGATAATTAAATACGCGCTCGCACGATGCATAAATACGTTTCTCTTGGCACTCGCAGGATGCAGGTACGAACACTACAAAAATGTGTGTTCCTATCGGAATATACAACGGTAAACACAGTGCGAGCATATAAATATAGTCTATCTCGAGCGAATCTACCAACATTCATTTTTTTTTGTTTGCCATTATGTCGATCGCGCGTCCTATCGACATTGTGCATCATCGTGACGCCACCCCATTACCCGTCCACCCCCATCGATGCGCGGCGATATCAGCGAAGAGGTGGCGTGTGATGTATGCACAATTCTGGAAAAACATTCAATATGTTATCATTTATTGATTGCTCAATAAATAAAAAGAATGAAAACTGAGCACATCGTAAAGTCATTTCGCTGGATGCGTGCGGATGGAGTGGATAGAGCACGCGCGATGCAAGGGAAGAAGAGAAATGCGTCTGCATTGAAATTTCATACGTCCGCTTCTCGTATGCGCGATTGTGCGATGAACGATGGATCGAATGGACGACGCGAGTGCAATGAATGCGCGGGAACGGCAGGGGTGCAGCGAGAATGCGATGCAAAAATAAAAATCGCGCTGCAAGTAGCGCGGCGGTGCGCAGTAGGCAGGTCGACGAATACGAATACGACGAATGCGTTTTTCGGGAGGTGGGATAGCGCGTTGCCGCCACCCGCCGCCGATTGCCCACCCCACCCGGTGCGCACACGTTTCGAACATCCGGCCGCCTCCGCCCGTCCTTCGCTCGTCCATCCGAGCGTCCAGCGCAACGAGAAAAAAGCGCGGCCGTACACACATTTTCCTATACTCATATTTCAAATGGCTATTTTTATTTGTCTGTCAAACTTTTTCCGCATGCCTGAAAAATGTTTAATTATTTTTGCGTTCCGCGGACGTCCAGCGACGCCGCCACCACTACCGCCGCGCACATCTATATCCCCGATATTTCATTTAAAAAATGTGTCCAAACGAATGAGCGCACGCATAGAAGCGCGGGTGGACGCACGCACTCCGCATCGCCAGGTCAAGCCGCCATACCGCGCCGCCTCCCTTTCCAGCATCGCGAATTTATATTCTCGGCGGACCTCGCGTTTTGCGAAAGCGTTTCAGCTGCAGACAAAAATTCGATGTGATTTTTAAATTTAATGAAACAAAACGAAGTAATCATATATGTAAAGCGTTATTTGTACGCGCATTTTTTACGCCCGTTTTAGCGCCGGCGACGCGTTTTTTTTTTTTTTCACGACCTTCTGTCACTACCATCGCGGGTGGTTTTCACACCCCGTGACACCCACTCAATTCCAAATCAACGCACAAAAACAACAATTTCATGATGGAAATTTTGAAAAAAGCATGAACACTCTCACTGTGTGGAAAATGAAGGAGAATAAAACACGCCAGTCCATAAAAAATAATGAGACGGTTATTCTATCTATAAATAATTAATTACGTCGTACGGGCGCAGTGTGTCGAATGCAAACATTAAAGACGCCTGCAAAAAACACAAGCCCCGCGACCCTCATTCAAAGTTGTGCTTCCTTAAACGATGTGTCATGTAAGCTATTCACATAAATATAAATAATAAATTAGGAGCCTTCAACGCGCAGAGACGCCAGTCTCTTTGTAAACGCTCTAATGTGCAACGCAGGTTGCGGTTCGTTGCAGCAGCGATATCTACATTTACTTACAATTACGTCCCCCCGAAACGAGAGCATTTTAAATCACAAGAAGTCAACGCGTCTCAAAGCCAGGATATTATTACTCACCTAGAACAAACATAGAGAAAGAAATTAGCGTCGGTGCAATTTGTATACATTGAAAATGTACAAGTCAATACACATTCTTAATTAAATGTCAATTACAAATGAGGTTATATCCTAATACCTAGTAACATAAGGTTTCGATCGGAAAGTAAGTGACAGTCGGCGATACGGGCCGCTATCGTTGCGTTACACGTTTATAAATCTTAGCGGCTGAAAGGAGCGAGCAGCGTAGTAGCAGGAGACAGAAAAATGCGAAATGCGCGAATAATGTTGTCTTGGCGAATTATTGCATCCGTGCAGCTTGTAATGACGGTTGGCGGGAGTGTACGTGTACGTACGTACGTACGCTGGAATCGCGAGCGCACTCGTTCCATCATAAGAGCGCCGCGACCGGTGTGTGGTGCGTTATTAAAATGAAATTATTTGTATAATTAAATAAAAGCATTAAACATATATTAACGAGTTTTAGATGATACGTGGGAAGAAATGGTGCGCGGGCTGGCGAATGCATAAAACGGTTTGCACTGACAGATGAGAGAACTTGATGTTAATCTATAATTAATCGCATAATAAACTAATGAACTAAAAACTTCGCCTAAACCGAATCAAATTGTCATACATTTGATATACATGCGCAAAAGGTCTCTTGTCAATTTCGTGGACTTTCCACCAGGAAACAAAAGCAATAAACCCACGAGGCCGTCATTGTCGTGCAGTCGCCCCTCACTGTTACTTAATTTTCCATATAAATCGGAAAAGAGTACATTGCATATGTATGCTGAAAATACGTAATCGCTCGCGGTCCCAGCGCAGTATAATAGTTATTAACTCTCAACCGCCCCGCACAACGCGTAGTTGCACTTGTGTTTCGACTTGGCGGTTTCAGCGTGCGTTATTAAACGCTAATCTGCGCAATAAACGCAATATAACTGTGGCTTGAAGCTCATTTTTTGTTATTTTTCGTAGCTCTATTCTATTTTGCGTGCAGCCCCTTGGCGTACACGAGCGGATGATTTTTTTCCGGCGCAACGAAAAAGTGATTTTGGGCTTGTTTGTGTTTCCTAGGTCCGAAGTTAATAGCTATTTGGTTTGTGTGTAATTACATTTTTTCCATGCTGGTTTTCTACTTTTTCCATCTAGCACACGCGCGGTGGAAAAATGCGTCAAAACTAATAAGAATCAATTGATAGATGTTGGCTTTATTGTGCTACTGGCTCATTACAATTCATGCAATTAGTGAAAACCGAGATAATAGAGATTAAACGATGTACAAAAATTAAATGCAATTACACACTTTTCGCACTGGCGGTCATAATTTATAATTATTTCCAATGCGGCGTTAATATAAGCGATAATTTTCATATTTTCACATTTTCAATATGCAATTTTTCTACATAAACCGTGCGTGCAATCATTTATGGTAAAACGTCATTGCACTGCTTTGCGCCCTCAAAACGAGCGCTCATTTTCGACAAACGCAATAAACAAGTGAGCATTTTCAATTAACGCCCGCCGCTCCCGCGCATAATTAATACTTTTAATATTCATTTACATATCGAATGCACCGGATATCGCGACATCGCGAGCTGGCAGCAATATAAATATTATCATATAGATTTTAGGTGCAAATAATAAATAATCGCAAATTGTAACCGCGCAACCCTGTGCCATTAAAGTGAGCATTTTCAGCGCGAGGCGTTTATTACGCATTGCTGCGGTCGGCTTTTCACTGATTTCAGCGATTTTCCGTGAATTCGATAATTTCCATAAATCAGCCAACATACACCCAGCACGTCGCATAGTTTACAATAACAGCCAGTATTAAGCCAAACGATTCAATATTAATCATTTGTGTGTATTATTACAACACGAAGGCGAACCGCACAATATCTGCGTAAAACAATATAAACAAACAGCAATAATATAACAATTATATGTAACCACTATAAGCGTGTTTCTAAATTACTCATTATGTAGCAACACACTCGCATTGCGAGCAAGTAAATGTTTTCAATTAGACATTTTTCGTGCGTTTGTTTTCTGCCACTTTCGCGCGGATTTTTAAATAATATTCGTTAATTGGATATTGTAGTGCAAGCAAGTTTACGATTGCGCGCTTGTTTTCTATGTGAGTAATTTAAACTAGCGATTGATTAATAACATTTTTATTAGACACATACACGAGGAAAACAAAGGAACAGCTAACGACCATAGCAACTTGTTATATTGAGGTTTCATTCGCGAGAGAAACAATATTGTAATTATAATGTTGAGTAATTTGCTATTTTTATTTTATTAGTGCGCATTGATTTGTATATTCGCGCAATTACGGCTGGAAATGTTGCCAAGTCGTTCATTAATATTATTTACCAAGATTTCCAAATTTGCACATGTGGCATACGTCTGTAAATTCAGATATTTCCTTGATTACGGCGGGTACGCAAATTGAATGCGAGGCGTGACGGCACGAAGGGTTAAACTAATTTGGAATTATGCAAATTAATATATTATAATGGGAATTGCGCCTATGGAAAATATGTGTGCATTGGCCCGCATTTTGCAATCAGTTACAGATTCAAATGACAGCAATATCAGCAATTCCTCTGACGCTGTTATCAAACTCGTTGAGTTTAATACTGAGGCAAATCTTTAGGAATGTGACTAAGACACTATTGCTATTGCCTCATTACTGAAAAAATTAGCCACCCAAACAAATAGCAATTTCAACAAAATTAAGAACATTACCTACATTACAGTATCTAAATCACAGTGACATTTGAATTTAACCAACTGCCCTTACTTCCTGTCCACGCAGCAACGGTCACACCACATTGGATGCACCGTCGGGCACATCGACGTGCCAACTCCCTCATTGCAGACCGTGCGCTCGGTGCACGCACACTCACACCCAGTGGCGCAAGGTGCGCTGATCGAAATCGTACATGGGGCCCACGTGATCCCAAATAGAAGACAAGGGATGCTTCGTGGTGAGAGCTTGTTACGGGTTTTACCTTCGCAGACAAGCCCCACACATTTGCATTCGCATTCACAATCGGGGGATGTGCATGTGGGTACCGTGCTTAAATGCGTTCTCCCATCGTTAGCGTGAAAAAACTTGTCACGGTTTTCAACAGTTCTCTATCTGTCAGCACAACCGTCAACATTGGTTCGTCGACAAAGTCCTTGTTCACTTATCGAATTTCATTTAGCAGTAATGCTTGCGACAATAAAACGTTGGCGGCGATATTAAATACAACAAATGTAAACGTCCCGCTTTGCCTATGCGCTGCTTTTCGCTAAATTGTGCACGCGCATATTTTGTTATGATCGTTTTGCCATATCGGCCGCAGCGGCAGCAAACGTATTGGCGGCATTTATGATGAAATTCCGCACGCCGAGAGCACCGGCAGTAAAAGCCGATGATTTCGCAGCTCGGCTGGCACTCGCCGATCCGACGCGTCCGATACGGAGCTGTTGGTTTTATCACTAACACTGATTGCGCCCCCGCCGCCACCGCCGCCGACACCGGCCGCACGCGAAATTTCCGCGACCATAAACCTGCTAACCACGAAAATATTCCCCAATGCGATGCTAATAAGCGCGCCGATATCGTGTCAGAGTCGGTGCTGATATTTGCCGGCAGCGCAAATTGCGCAAGCTGCTGTGCCACCTCCGGGGGTTGGTGCAGATTATATCGGAAATGATCTACAACAGTTCAGATACCGAATCAGTTGTCGATGTGATCGCGATCGATGTCTATAAAAATTCTTGTACTAGATTACAGTGGCAAGTGCTGTAATTCATGATCCTGTGCTTGATTCGGTTATGCAAATGTAATAAATGTAATAAATTCCGAGTAAGATTTAACAGCCTGCCATGCGAGTATGTATATATATACACATTAACAGTAATTTGTTTTGAGCGAATTTAATCTTTTGTTTATTTATGGAGGCTCGCAGGAATTAACGCGCAGGTTTCGCGTGCGCGCAGTCGATTCACAAAGCGGAGGCTGTAACCGAATCGCGCACACGGCAGCCGCGATTCCGCCAGGCGAATAAAATAAATATGAAATAAAAGACAGGCAGATTATAATGCAGTAACGTATGGCCCATCTTGCACTCGCCTGCATCTGGCACAAAGGCGTTCGAGCAGAGCACGCACGAAAAGCATAAACCGTTGGCGCGACGGCCAGTCCAAAGTTACGAGTACGATCCCCGCATTAACGAGACTTAATTTATTTAATGATATCATTGGCAGGTAATCGTATAGCTCGCTTAAGTATATTTAACAGTCGCCATAAACTCTCCGCTTCGCTTGTTTACGTTGCGCATGGGGTACATGGATGCACAATTCCCGTATGTTAATGTTAATACTCGCGCCAGAAGTCGTACATATAAATGCGTTTATTAACATTAACTGATTCGTTATGCGAAGATCTCGCATTGGAAGATTGCAAAGATTTGCACAGCACTAAAAACGGAGTGTATGCTGCTGTATTTTCCTACAGTGCTGGATCTCAAGAAGCGTTAGGATGATGCTTTAGGAAGGAATCTTACCATGCGGTCGGTGGGCATGGGACCGCAATCGCATCACGAAATGTATCACAGATAATGTTCCTAAATGCATAAAATATATATTATTATATTGCAATCATGCGCATTCGGAATGCCCGGCTCAGACGAATATAAAAGTTATAATATTTAATGGTAACGACCATGAACCCGTTCCTGGCTGGATATTAAAATAATAAAAATAATTACTGTTGCCGTCCAGTGGGCTGGGCCTGCGGATGCTCGGGCAAAGAGAGGAACGAAAAACGTGTGCGTTACGACTGCATATTGCGCATTCAACACGACACCAACCAGCAAGAAGGGTCCTGCTAGTTACTCAGCCTCTCTACACTTCTTTCTTATTAATACACCGTCGTGTACTGTATTACATACAAATGCGCAACGACAAGTAAACCGCGAGTTTTAATAAACATAAAATTTTATGTTTAAGTTGTGCAAATTGCCAACCACACAACTGCTCTCTGCAGTCCGATCGTATCGATAATTATTTAATTTACTACTTACCACATTAAAATTAACATTCTAACAAATTTATCCTTATTAGGCACGCAAATGCCCAGATCCCAACGTCTCGAGTATTAACGGCGACGGCGGCGGCAGCGGCAGCGGCGGCGGCGGCGCTTACATTTGACATTCATCTGTATTAATTTGAGGCTAGTCGTTTCCAGATGGTATTCGTCCACATTGATATCGCACTGGTCGCAACCAACATATTCCGACGGGCGATAACATACATAGCAATAAACAATGCGATACATTTTTAATTGAAAACATAAACCCGTGCCGCGACGCGTCGTATCAATGGGCATTGAATAGTAAATTAACTACTAAAACTGCTATCGTTCGGCGGCAGTAATGCCGCCGTCGCGTCCGCATTGAACATGAACAATCGCGGACATTTTCTGCGGCGCGCCATTCACTTGCCGGTTGTTGCTACTCCTAGTTCGCATAACATTGTCGTCATTAAAATATTGTGTCAACGCGCGCGTAGGAACATTATCTTCGTTCACATTGAGCAGCAACAAAACCGTCATCGCAGTGTGGTTGGTTTTATGTTTAATCGCTTTCTTCTGCGAATGCAGGCAGCCACGCGCACAATCGAGGATCGAGGAACAAAACGGCGGAAGACAACAAAAGTGATGTTGCGCCGTTCAAAGAACAACTAAGAATTATACCTCATTATGGTTGCGCATCGTTCGCGTGTGCGTTAAACGTGCTTACATATTGTCTCCGGTCGCCGGCTCTGGCTAGATTTCAAGATTGCATTTCGTCTGGCTACTGGCATTGCGGCGCAGATTCCCATAAGTCGTGGAGCAGTGCTCATTACCTGCTTCTGCAGTATTCTGCAGTGCAATATTATAATACCGCGGTGACATCGGTATAATTTGTATAAGTAATTAGTTGTGCAACAATGATATTAAAAGTACAAGCAAATCAAGCAAGCTCCTAGTATGGGAATGAGGCGTTTTTGAGGTAGACAGGACACTAAACTAAAATATTAAATCCGATTCCGATGATATATGAATTCGTGCAAGCATTTAATGCGCAAAACAGGTAATCATAATTTTTGCGCTCTGCGAATTCTTATTCCCTTTAATACGCTGCGTTTTCAATATAACAATGTAGCATAATTTATGAATTTACGCTTTGCGTATAATTTATTAATATTCTCTTTTGTTGTTTTTGCCCATTTGCACCGAGTGCGAGTGCGAGTGCATACCTGCTTTTGGTGTGTCATTTTTTTGCTTGCATCAGCGTAAAAGCAAAGAGTTTGCTGTTTACTTAACCACACATCGCTTGCTTCGCGCTCAAGAAATTCGCGCATAATACTTAGCGCAACTATTGTGCATTTGTGCATTACTTGTTTAAATAATAACAATAAATTGCACGTTGTCTGGCCGTAAAGAAACCAGTTTCATTTGCATATATTTCTGTTAAATATATTAGCGCTGAGCAAAAAAACACCATTGTACTGATACGGATTTATGAAATATAAAGCGGCGTAGATGGTAAGCCGAGCCCCGAAGTTGGGGCTGTCGTAATGAATATTTCTTATTCTTAGTCGAAACGAACGATTAATCTGCTCAATGTATGCGGCCGGGGAGATTCGAACCTGCGTGTTACTTAAGCAAGTTGATGTGTGTTGCCTTTTCGCGAAGATGAGCAAGTGCAAATTATCGTTTTTGATTTATATTTTTCCGCTGCTTTGTGTATGCAGGTATTATGACTGCTGCGTATGGAATGATAAATTAGTAACAATATATGAGCATCATAATAATAGAGCAAAACAGCCAGCCAGAAAAGAAAACGTTGTTGAATAAAGCCTGATTAAAGCTGATTGGCTTAAATTATTTATTAAACAGAGTGAAAACAAATTCTAACCAAGTGCTCATGTAACCGCCATATCCATCTGCAAACGCTGCATCTTCGATCCTCGCTGTGGACAATGTAATTATGTATATGTTATGATCTATAATTCCACGTCTGGCGTTGGAGAGATATAAATTTATAAAGATAACCGACATGCGTATGATTTATATTTGCCATCTCGGCGTCCGGCACTCCACACCACATTTTTATTATTACATATTATTACTAAATATATTACGATCTCTAATTTCACGTCTGGTCTTCACTCTCATAGCCAATTCCGACCGACCACACCACTCCACTGATGATTCCAATGAGAAATCTCTTCTTCTCCTTGGGATCTCCACCTCTTTCTTGGCTTTATCCGTCAGCCGCGGCTCGAATCTGAGCCGAGTCAATAGCATGTAAATTAGAAAAAAATTACCTCCATCTCCTTGTTATTACTATAAATATAAACCATAAAAACGAAGAGAGGCTTTGATCATCGCACTAATATTTACGAGTTGCTTCATCCGATGCGCTTGTAAGCAGAGGTAGTAATCGATTGCGAGGAGTCGAATCATCAGTCGGATTGTGATTTTTGTTGCAAATACCACGCCGTAATTATGCTCTTTAAATAGAAAATAATATTCCCCCAAATTCCAGAAACAAGCCGACTCAATATATTCCTAGAATTTAATTATTTCCTAATTGCAGGTGATACTATTGATTGAAGAACACACACATTCTGACGAGAATCTCCCTAGAGGCTGCAAGCACACGTTGGTTACCAACTTTACATAATTACATCGTAAATAACGGAGGAGAAGATTTGATGCTCGGGCAATCTACGAGTGGCGTAGTGGACTCCACGTGCGCGTTTTTCTCTTAATTAAATTAAATACGGATACGTGCAGACGAGTGCGTTTGGCCTAAGTATATCTATATAGTTATGATGTGGGAGGAAAATTAATTCCACGAAATATTCAATTCGTGGTGGTCACGTCAATTTTAGGCACGTTTTAATTACAAGCCAGAGAGACAAGCGCGCGTACGTGCAAGCGCACTCACTACGGTCTTGCACGAAAGCTGGAAGAGTAGTAGGGTAAACCCTCGGGCACATTTTAATAGCAATCCGGGTAGCCCCAACGAATAAGTTATGAGGTGCCGGAGATGCGTGGTACGCGGAAGGTGAATGCGACTAGACTACTTTGGATTGCGTAGTTGATGTGTGTTTGAATAGAAACAAACGACGTACTAAACTGTAATAGCGGAAAAACAATGTTTCTTGTTTTTGGGATAGTTAAAGGATCGTAACACGCGTATAAAACGCTAGATAAGTCTAATTCATCAGGTTAGCGCAAAGTTTGGCTGGACTTTTTTCGGAGACGAAGGAGAAAGTATGTCACTTAACATCCTTTGAACTGAGGTGGGTTGAAATAAAGATTTACTAGGGTACTGTGCCCTAGCACAATAATAGTTTTATCTACGGACTCTTTCCACGTGGCTAATAGCTTCACGTCCGTAAGAAGTAATGCTCTGTGGTGCAATAAAAAAACTATTTAGTTTACAAACGCGAAATATAAAAGTCAAAGTTGTCAACAGATGGCAGTCATCTATTGTTCCCCAAATGAATGAATTCCCAATACAGGCTAGTTGTGCAGCATCTAATTATTTTTTTCTCCCATAGCAAACATTTTTAAATTGAAGAAAATCTATGGAAAATATTGCAGTAACAAATCAGCAGTTTTTCAATTGCATATATCCCAAGCATCCATCGCACTCGTTGCCAATGCTCGATGCTCAATGATTACACGTTCGGTCTGATCAAAAACTTTTTCGCGTTTTTTTTCGCATGTCCGGCTACAGTGCACGGTTTCATTCCTCAATGGAAATGGCATTTTTTGCGTCGTCCAGATTTTAATCAGAACAAAATGTTTGCGCTTTTATGTCGTTTCGCGCCGCCCCGCGCCTGCCTGCGCCGCTGTTTGGCAAAGTTACGTTGTCGGAATTACGTTGAATTATGTTACATGAGAGTTGTATACAAATAAATCCCCATCCGAATCGAAAACGTCGAAAGCTTTTTCCCCATATTAATGTTTGACTATATTTCAGTATCAATTTTTATTTATTTTCCAAGTATTTCACGCGTGCATGTCGCGCCTGCAGTGTATATGCGCGGTGGCAAAGGCATGAACACGGGCAAGTATAAATAATGGCACCCAATATCGGGATAAAAAATCTCCAATTTTATACCGCAATAGATCATAATATGCGGACGCGCCAATGCGTTGCGGCGCGAACCTATCAGCGCACTAAATATATGCAAATCTCGTCACCCGCGCAGCAACCCACACGTTGTTCATCCAGCGGGATCGGCGAGAATTACGCAAACGGACGCACGCCAAATGCCCGAAATGCCAGAAGGAAGGAAGCGGTGAAGATGCGACGCGTGGACTACCTAGCGTCACGTATCGTGCGGCAAAAAATTCTGCAAAAAGACATCCACATGCGCGCACGAGCATCGGCAGTGCCACCGCGAGATGACTTATCGAACGTTCGACGCGTCGGCGAAATAATGGAGATATATGGGACGGGCGCGTAATTAAAATGCGGCGAATTATTATCCAGCTCGGCGCGATTTAAATCCTGGCCCCGAGGAGGACGAATGCAGCATCCGCACGTACACTAACCGAGCATTCGATGTGTGCACCTTAACATAATACCCACACGCATAAATCTCGTATGAAACACAAGATGCTGGCCGCACTGCGGAGAGAATCGGAGATTATTTAAAGCGACGGGTGGTACGTTCAGACGGCTGTAAATAGTCGCGCGGCGATGAATGAGAACGAAAATGCGAATTGATTATGATGCATAATGCCTTTGCAAATTAAAATAAGAATCGACTGGCATGCGACGAACGATTCGCTACAAAAATCCCAAGCGCACTGTGCACAATCCGTTCTCATCGACATTTAATTTAAATACTCTTTAGTTATAAATTAGCTACAAATGCATAAAACGGTAAGAACGCCAGGCGCGAATGGCATCGGGATAAAAATAAAGCAACTGGAGAAGAGGCTGATAGAGGCGATCAGCGAGAGCGCCGTAACGGATGCATTTGCTCAGCCGGGCTTTTTAAAATTATTTATATTCAATTAAGTGATTTTCAGCATTACCCATATGGCGTAATAATGCTCTCGTACTCGGGCGCTATGCTAAGTGTATTTATATTCGCTTTAAACTTCACTATAGATGACCGACGTGTATGCGTTCATCAAATATCGCTTTAATAAAACGGCCAGAAGCTGGCACACTAATGGATGGAACATATGTTTAGAAAATTTATATTAATTTCCATCGGCGTACACGGAGTACGTGCATGAGCAAATTTGGTTTAATTGGTACATACATTTGTTTATTTGCTCGAAAAACTACTTAAACGCAAGTAAACAAACTTTGTATGCGAACTGTAATCGAAGGAAAACCAAGTAAATTAGCAAACAAGCAGCACGAAGTGGTGTGCAGCTGGAAATGTAAAAAGGTCTTTCATTTTTTACCATCAAACGCAAAGGTTATTTCAATGCGTCCATCAAAATAAAATGCATTACAAAGTAATATAACTAATTGGAGATAACACTCGCCAGCGTTTAATTGCATTTCATTCAAATTTCTAATGCATTTTAGTCGAGAGCATATCACCAGTTAATTTATGACTGCACTAGCGCGTAGTGTGCAACATTCGAAATGCATAAAAATGTAAAACGTAAAATAAATACCCGCCAGAGTTAAAAAGCGACACGTCTAATATAATATAATTCCATTATAATTATTTTATAATCAAGCACATGCGAACGCATAATAAAATAAGCAATTACCACCTCGCACACCGGAGGCGGCACTGCACCTACGTGTCATTCTCAATGTATGCGGGCAAAAGGCATTAAAATAATAAAATATGATGTAGGTTGAATTCATTAATTTATGTATAATATGCATGGGATGGTGGTGGCGACCACGACGACGATGTAGCGTGGTGGCTGAGGTCACTTTAAAATGATTATTATTAATAATACATTTTATAAATGTACGCCAGACGCATTAGTAAATAATGCATGTGTATAGTGGCAACCACCAGCCTCACGAGTGCATGCAACGCGTGCGCGTGAATATTTCAAAATATAATATTAAAATGAATAAAATTGAGTGATAAATAATAGAACAGCCAAGTCATAGGTCGCGATGAAATGTTTAATGAGTCGCGTCGCCTACCCCGTGCCATAACGCACCCATCGCCGCCGCCACACCGCAAAAGAAAGAGAAAAGGGCGACGCAATCGATAATTCAAAGGTTCCCTGAACTTGCCGTTCGGTTCGGTTTTCTCGCGGCGAGCCGTTTCATTAAGCTCTCGACTGTTTAAGAATCCAATTTAGCGCCGTGTAAATTATCGCCCCTAATGCGTTGCCATTTGCATTGGCGCCATCTATCGACCACTAGCACTTAGCGACACTTGCCAAGAATTAAATGCTACACGCTGGTGTTAACGTCGTGTTTGAGCGATTTCGCCAAGTGGTTTAAATTACTTAAATCGTTCATATTTTTCCCTCGTTGGCCGAAGCAGCTAAATTCCAGCGATACGTGTGGGCCGCCAGCGACAAATGTATGCTGTCAACTGTTCAACTTGGACTTCAAGTCGCTTTCCTTCGCTGGTATGCCTCTTGTCCAACTAGTTGCACTCCCGCTCGCGTACATCTCACCAACAACTATTTTCATACCGGCGAGCCATTAACGCAAATACGACTTCTCTATCTGTCATATGTTTCGCGTTTGTTAAGTGCACGTCCAATTAATTTCCTTAACGACACTTTGTATTATTTCTATCCGAGCATAAATCATTTAACTCGCGAGTGGTCAACTGCAGTCAGCGCATGATTGAACAATTAAATATTGTTGAAAGTGTCGGAGTTGATTTGGGGGATTCCAGGTCCAACTATACACCCAGTTACAACGCGAAGCTTATAAAATATTAGTAGCAATTTATAAATATGCAAAACGCAATAGAATATATTCATGTAATCGATTTGCTTCCACGCTGTGGCCGATTCGTTTCGCCAGGATGTTGTCGCCCGCTCTCTAGCTGCAACGAATCGGATTCAATAAATTGTTTAATTTCCCGCGATCTATTACAGTTTCATAATAAATAATGAATAGCATTTAATAATTTCCAACACATGTCGCAGCAATTTATTTAAATGGAATCAATGTATCGCAGGCAGCTAGCTGTGCGGCATATACAGGTCAAGCAGAAAATAATCAAGCGCTCCACACATTACCTATGAATTTAATATTTAATTGCCATCTGTATTTTCATGCAAAAGCGTTTAAAATGTAATAATAAAAAGTCGCAATTTCAAGGTTTCCAATTGATGCAAATAATTCCACTAATACTGACTGTTTAAAAACTTGAAAACTGCTTCGTAAATCAATCACAGCATGCAATTCAAATACAAGTTGCTACACAGGTAAAATGTTTTTAATTACTCACTGGCCTACACTATCACTAGCGTGACATGTACCACATATTGATATTACTATGGAAGCTTCACAACTAACTGTATAGAGCCGCTTGATAAAACTACGTCGCGCGCGCGCGCTTAATTATTTATAAAATTCCAATATTATTATATAAATAATAGACTTATGAGTAACGTTTGCTTAGTAACAGCATAAAAAGTCAACGCATGCCATGCTAACACAAACGATAGCCACATAGTACTTTTATTTATTATCTTCGAATCTTTGCAATTAATTTCAAAACACAGCTTGCGTTTAGGAACATGGCGTAAGACGATGGAATCAAGGGCGACGACATATGCCAAGTGTAAATTTCATAAAAGTTTCAGCTCCAGCCATGCGCGTGTCGAATAAAACGTATACATGTAAAATCATCGCTTAATTAACTAATTAATATAGAAGGCTTTATTCAGTTATGGATGGAGATGTTAAGTATTTACGCCAACTGCGAGACCCCGTCGCACTTCAAGGTGAAACGCGCCAGTCGGAGCCTCCGCAGTCAAAGCCAATTCATCAGCGATGCAATTCTTTATTATGTAATTTAGCTTTATTGTAAAATAAAATTATAATAAAATGCTGCGGCGCAATTTAATGCTAATGCACATCGGCAATTAAAAAATAATTTCAAACTAAATACACACCGACCGTTCGAGGCATTCCACATGTCAACTTTAGCCATAGAGCCATTCGGATACGTTCGACATAAACAAACAAAGAAGCCACTAAGAAAGTTTAATTTCTCGTTAATAATTGCGCATTAATATTGATCGTAATTATTAATAACGATCTTACACGCATGACACGAACGAACGAACGAACGAACGAACGAACGAACGAACGCCTCGGCGAACGCGCGACGTATTAGCATCGAGTTAATTATCGACGATCTTTAATAATGATTAATGCGTATTTGACGTCCATTAGGCGTGATACTAGTTCTGCCAGTTTCTCGGAGTCTTGCTCTCTGACCGACTGCGTGCGTTATCATTTTGCGTTTACACATAAACTCTAATAGACGAATGCATTACGTTCGATTTGCAGCGACATTGCTGACTGCAATACGGGTGAAGAGGAGCTTAGCTCTTCGATGTTACTAAGTATGCCCAACCAACCAACCACCCATCATTCGGCATATCTCACATTAAACATGTAGCACAGATCAAGTAAATTCGGATATTTCGTGAAACATATTCCACAGCTGTGCGTATCGATGGACTGTCTGGATGGATTGTATTCACAACTAGTTTTAGCTTAAATGCAGTAACTTACGTGCAACCGTCATTAATCTCTCCTAAATAAAATAGTCGTAAAACTCACCTGAAACAAGCAAACACAAAGAACATTAATTAAGCTGCGCGCACTCGTAATTCAATTACGCATGTGCGCCAAGTTAAAATGTACATAGAACAATAAAAATATGCATAATGACAAATTATTTAGTTACGACCGAGGTCGAATTATTTTATGCCCGCACGGCGGCGACCATCTGAATGCCACACAGGATGATGATCGTTACATTTATTTATATTAATTTACCGTAGGCGAATTTATTGTTTCATTTACAACGCACAAATCTTCATTTGCTCGTGTGGATTATGCAATGCGCGTCTGCGGAGAAGCTGGTGGCATATTGTGCGCGAACGCCACAATTCCACGCCACAGGAAATTCAATTTCATCATAATCTCAAACGTTATAAGCAGTAAATGCATTAAGAGCATTAAAAACATTGTGATAACTCGTAATAACACCGATAAGTCGTATTACAATCAGCCGCGCGACCAATTCGCCGTTATTTTGCACTTGAAACAAAAGAAATATTAAATGTGCACTTTAAGGTATAACGCAATAAAACAGCATGCATTGCGGTCAATATTCGTATTTTCGACCCGCAATTAAAACCAGATTCTACCAATTATTGTCCGCGAAATTATACCTATATGCGTCAACCGGCGATTGGGAGTCGAACAAGTCAATAATACCTCTTTCAGTCATCAGTTTCGACGTTTCCAAAAAGATAATTGACAGGTAGTGAACTTTCAACCGAATGTAGCGACAAGGAAGGCAGTAAAAATTATAACTTTTCCTACTAAGGTTCTTATTAGGTGTCTACACAGGTAGCTGAAATTCAGCTGCAAATAACTCGCAGTTTGAAAAAATAAGTGTGATACATTACTGAGTGCCAGAAACAGTCGGCTTGGTCGACTCGGGCAAACTTTTATAGTCCTTAATAATAGTACATCAATATAATTAAGAATTAATTGCGCAAGTACATACAATTGCCATGGAGATGAAATAATTACCTTGGGCGCTGGCGTCAGCCTTCTTGGACATGACACGAAGAAAAGAATCTTGATACTTTTCACGTCGTAAGAAATGAGAAGTCAAGTAGTATTGTTTAATGAGAATTGATGTACTAATTAAATAAATAAACTAACATGAAATGTAAATAGAAATTAACCTTCATTTGATGCGAAGGAAAAGAGTCTGTTGTGTAAATTGATAAGAAGTTGTCTGCACGCTTCGACAGTCTAGCGGAAACTGAATTACCTTAAGCAACGAAAGTCTGAAGGCCATAAAATCAGCGCACAATATCAACCAGATAGTGGTCCCTACGAAATATCAACAATTGATATCAAAATGTTTATCAACAACATTCCGCACACTTCTTTGCATGTTTATTTATTTACATTTGGTAATTTTACTATTTCAAGACACAATTTGAATAATATCATATTGCAAGCCTACTCGATCGAAGTAAATATAATTCTGGATTCTATATTTCTAAAGTAGAAGCATGAAGTAGTGGCATAGTATGAAATTATTGTAATTCACCTGCAATATGAACACTGTTTATCGAGTAAATTCTCATCAGATGATGTTATGACCGTAATGAACATAACCCGGTCCAATTTCAAGTCTTATTTGTCGCTTAATTTACTTGTTCTGCTACTAAGCCAAGCAGAAACCAGTCGTCAATAATCAATGCGAGTAATTGCAGCGCCCCAACGCATGACATTAAATTAATAACAATAATACAACAAATTGTCGAACCAATAACAATGCAATTATTATGTCGACCTTAATTTATTTCTCTATACCGACGGCTTGCAATTACTCCAGCCAGCGTGCGCAGCAGTTGTGTACGTTCAGTCTCTTCGTTTCAGAGGTCGTCCGAGACTTGATAACCAATGCTCACATACGCCCCCAACATTGCATGTGAATTCAAAGTAAAACTTCTAACGCGCAATGCAAATACGAAAGACGAAATACAAACATCACTGCCGCCGGCGCGCCGTCGCAAGAAAACGTATTGTCAGTAAATAAAAGAATAAATAAGTTCAGCATGTGCGCTCTAGACAATCTGCGAATGTATGTGTGTGCACGCCGAGAACGAGCACGCAGGAACCATGGAACTTTTATTATCGTCCCATTTATATTAATAAAGTATTATTGATGTTAATTGAAACATTCGTTATGAATTTAGTTAATGACACATTATATTGTTGATGTAACCTAATGCACTTTAGTGCTGTACATTGTACACAACATCAAGTAGCGTACAAATTGAAAGTAACATTTGCAACATGATTACTTGTGTTCTTTTTACCATTATCATCACTTCTAGTTCAGTTGTTTGTTGTGCAGGAGAAAAAAAAATAGAGGTGACTTGTGGCATTTTTTTAATAGTCATTATCGAGTTGCAAGTTGCATGTTCACTGCAGTGTTCGTGCAAAGAACTCGAAAAAATGTTTCGACTGTTTGAGGCGGCGAGAGTGTGGGCGTCCGTATTGAAACTCTCGGAGCGCAAGCCAAGTACACACCGAGAGAGGGTCAATGTCACAGTCTGGCTAGCGTCTAGTGGCGCTCGTCGTCGGCGTCGTCGTCGCCGGCAAAAGGCGAGAGAGACCCGCGCACAGCAGCCTGCCCGGGAGGCAATCCGAGATGTTCAGATACTCCGCATCTGTGTCAGCAGCGCAACGCGATAAAATAGGATGAAGCCGAGGCATCCCGAATTGAATCCCCCAATCTACGATGCTATTTTTATTTATTACGATAAACTCCCAAATAGCACAAATAAAATGTTATTTATTTATTCATTCACAACTCATAACACTATGCCACCGCATAAAATAGAAAATATCACTTAGAGGTTAAACTTTAAACCCAACTTGATGGCGCTGGCATGCGTAATGCTTGCGCGCGCGCGCCATCTGCAAACAATGTAAATATTGTAAAATGCATGTGTTATTCATAGAATATGAATTTACACTTTCATGTGAGCGCATTCGCGCGTTTGCATCCATTTTACGCCTGCTCTCTCGCGAAATACACCTAGGTACACCTACAAACCTGCAAGAAGACGAGAGAGCAAGGCAACGCCACGCGCTAAACTTAAATTTCGCCAACGCCAAAAGCTCGTTTACGTATACATGAGGGATGAGCTGCTTTTGTTTGCGCAGCGAATGCGTGAGTTGCTCCTCGTTAGCATTTACGTGCGGGATAAATAAAATGATAATCTTTACAGTCGCAATGGAAATATTTCTGCATTGGGATTTTAATGTAATCCACAATAATGCCCTCGAATCTTCAAACACAATATATCGAAAATAGTTGAAGTAATCGAGATAAAGATTAATTTCAACGAGTATTATTTACATATGTACATTCCCACGATTCGTTAGTGTAGAACTCTCCGACTACAAACTTTGTTTGAACATTTTAAGGTCTTGTTTACTTATGCTCTAGCTCTTCACGATCACGAAGAAATTGAAAACCATCCAGGCATAACGCGCACTAACTGCATCAATATTTCACATTTCCACCAAAGAAAACAAACAATTCAGTAATTTGTGTTGATAATAATAAACAGTCTATGAGCTACGTAGAAAAGTTGCGCAACACACACTTTTTCCTCATAAGCTTCGTGAAGTTGCCATAGTGGCAACGACAGTCACCGGTTTTGGTTGGGTACATAAAGGTAATATATTTCATTTGTAGGTTGCACATGAAAACAATTAATTACTAATCGATTCCAATATCGACATTAAAAAGAAAAACATTGAATGGGGTTTAATATGACTGCAATTATACCCACACCCTAGAAAAGCGAAAGGGTAAAAGTGAAAACGACACTTCCACTCAAAACATTTAGAATGATAGCTACTAATTAGCGTTATAATAGTAGAAAATTTCAGAACTACACACAGAATGAAGGAAATAAACTATATATTCCATGGCGTTGCATGTATGCCATCCATCATGTTGACCCTTTTATTGTTGTAATCCAAACAAAATAATCATTAATCTAGAAGCACGAATGTAATTCAAAAGTTGTTAGTATTTATATAATATGAATAGTGAATATCAGGTTTGTCTAATGTATTCTGTAGGTGTGAATGTAAAAACGCAGCAGGATGTTATATAAGACAACAAATAATAAATAATTAAAATGCTGAACACAATATAGCGTGGAACAATCGAGCAAACATAATGAAATATTATATTCAATCTAAATTATGTTTCCACTGCTATATATATGTATATATATAAATATAAAAAATGTGTTATTACAACTTGATTATTTCGCTAACCTTGGCTTTATTTTCTAAGAAATTAATGTTCTAATGCTCAGTTTGTGTTTGTAATAAACATAATTTACGTTGTCGTGTAAATTTCTGTTTTTAATATTTCGAAAAGAAATAAATAATACATTACACAACATTTATTCTCCAACATTGCATTAGGCATATTGCTTATTATATACAACCTTTTTTTTGAGAGTTTTGTATTCGATTTGTGATTTCAATTTCATATTTCCAGTCACGACATTTAATTCAATCACTGTAAATTCAATTTAATGTAAGTCGCCTAAAGAGAATTGAAAAATTGAAAACACGACTTCCGTGACAATCAATACAATTTGCTGCAAAAATCACAGGATCTGCACAGCTTATGAGGTAAGCAACGTATCAAGAGTGCATTTTGCGCGACATTCATCAATCGAATCAGAGTACGCGTGGGGCGGTCGAGGGCGGGCGGCCCATCGTGCGTGAGGCACCACGGACAGCGGAGTCTGCTTGTGTTTAATTAAAAAATGTTTTTTCTATTGATTGGAAAAAAAACGCGCGACTGATGAAGTATATTCATCGCCGGTCCCTAACAAAAAAAAACCCACACTCAAACGAGGGAACTGATTTTTTCGCGTTTTTTTTTTGAAGCAACATTTCCACGATGTACTGCTATAACATGTTGATGTTATATTTTCGTTTGGTTTTGATTTTGCTCTAAATGAATTCCATTTGAAGCATTCAATTCCTGCTGCTGCTACCCCCGTGATTGGTTGAGGGCGCCGTAGAGATGCAGCAACCGGGTAACAATTCGCGTGTCCGTGGGTAGATTGAAGCAGCTCATGGCGCTACAAGAAGTAACAACCTCACGGCGCGCAACGGCAATAAATTAACCGAGTGGCAGCTCGCGCCATTATTATTTCATAAAATGCAGATATATCATGTTAAATGTATGTAACAGCAAGGAGGTGGTGGGTAGCAAGCGAAGGGGCGAGAGGTGCGGCGGCACCTTCTTAAATAATGCATCCCACCTTGGCCCCAGTGCCGCGCATCCGTGTCGTGTACCGTTCCCGCTGTTCCCGACGTCCAGGGGCAAGCAGAGCAGGCGCGCGCGCGCGCGGGCGGCGGACACAATGGATTCGAATCTAAATAATTTATATGCACTCTCCGAAAATATACACTTGGCGTTCATATTTTATGGCATCGAATAAAAAATAATAGAATATTATATTAGTTAATGCCCGCGTCGCTCGCTCGCGGTGGCGGCGGCGGTCACACGTTGCGCGCCACCCACCACCGACGCCTCACAAAAACCCATCAGGACACAACAATTGCTTCGAACGGCGCACGCCCGCGTGCATAAAGCGCGAGATAAAGTGATAATGCAAAGGAACGAGGTAAAAAATTGCACTGCTGCCGCCCGCAACGGTCTTTCACACCGTTGAATTTACTCCTGAGCCTCCCTGCCTATGCAAAGTTGGCGTGCTCTGATATTTATTTCAAATTACTTATTCATATTAAATTAGTTTTTCTTCATGCTTTCTTCTTTCCTGCTGCCACCGAGAAGAGCTTTGAGGGAGGCTGAGAAGAACGCTTGAATTTTAAATTCGGTCACGAGATATATGACTTCCTCACTCGCCACACTTCTTCCCTCATCGCTCTTCCTCTCCGTCAGGCCAAGCTAAACGAACTCATTTCGAAAACGAAGACGGAGAAAATTTATATCGTAAACTCTTATTATGTGTCCGACGTTATAAAATATTTCTATCCAAATTTAGATTTATCGCGCACACCCTACATCTATCTCTCCAACTTGCAAGAAGCTCCCTGGAAGGTATCATCTGATCTCACAAAATCCAACAGGAACTCAAAAATTAGACAGCGTTAACCGCACATACCTCGGCATTGCTGAGATTTGCTTTTAGAAAATGTCTCAATAATAATGCATGTGCAAGTGAGAATTGATACGAATGTAATGCATTTATTTGCAACGTTATGCAGCAGGAAGCCGATGTAATTATTAATTTATTTTATCAAAAACCTGTTTGCATCGGTCCGTGTGCTGCGGTCACGCGCCAATGTAAACAATAATTAATGATTAATTTATTGCACAATTAATGCCTGATCGTCTTGTGGGTACCACAAAGCAGAGAGAATTATAATCTCCGATTTCACGCTCCTTGCACACAAAAATACATGCAATGATTCTGAAAATTCAACTTAACTCCTTGCGTAGCTGCCGTTTCCCCAGTGCATGTCGGGAAACTCTAATTTATCTAAATTTAATCGCGTTAATATTTCATCATCAACAACAGCGTTGCAGATATCATGTTGAAATCTAACTTTTTAATCCCCTTCGGGGAAGTTTGCCAAGCCGCCGCTGCCACCAGTGCAGCAGACGATTGAAAAGCAGGAAGCAGAGTCAAAGCGCAAGAGACTGTGGCGGCAACAGTGAGATCGCATTTATTGGAAAATTCTGCTTTCGAATTAAATATTTATGCACTGGCATCTATTATTTAGCCTGGCGGGCGTAAAAAATAGAACAATGCTATGCGGGCCCCGATTGTATTCGAAAATTAAACCCCACTGCTCACCACCATCGAACAGGAGCTAACCAAATGGTTACACAGCGTTGGTCTTCGCTACACATCGCCACTATAACGCATTGAGGCGAGAGTGGAAAAAGTCGAGAAATCTACTTTCTTCCCCCCACCGGCGAATACTTAATTCAATATAATACGAATTGTGTTACGTTCGTATCGCGTCGTAACGGTATTGATTTGAATCAATTCGAGCTATGTGTACATTTTTTTCCTTTGGGTGTCTCACTTTAACTGGAGTCCTGCGTTTATTCGGGAATAGAGCACTATTGCTGCTCTCGATTCTTCACGTCGCAATGTGTAGCTTGGTCCCTTTTGTACCACTCCAAATCTAATAAACGACCACTTACGCCTAATTGAACTTTAAATAAGTCAAATTCTCAGACATCTTTTTTTTACTTTTTTTTGCCGTTGATTGATTTATTGAAAATCTATACAAATTACACAGGTATGTTCATTCCGAACATGACTCAAAAAGTCGAATTTCATTTTTAAATTCGAAAGAGAGTATCACTCAGTGGATTAGGAATTTAAAAGCAAAATGAAGTAACTAGAATATATCTGGATCCAGACAAGCTCCCATCCCACTTGTTCTGTAAATTTGTGTCGAACAAAATGAAATATCTTAATTGAATATGAAATACAGAACAGAAACGAACCGCCAAAACCGACATACATCGTATGCAGCAGACGGTTCCGCAATATATATTGATAGGCATTATTTAATTTATTTTGGTCTGCTCATTTTTTTTCGCCGCCGTCGTGTATTGCAGCGGCCGTGTGCGGCATGAAAATTTTATATAAAACATCAATGAACATATGCGCGGCTCAAAGCGGCTACACAATTTTTCCCGGTAACGAACGAATTTTATTGTTTAGGCGCGTTAATATCCATATCTAGAATGTATCAAAATGCAGTCGAGTTCGGTTTCACTTCAGTTCTGGGCGTGCTGAAAAACATACTAAATTCTATAAAGCATTCCGCATAAAAAATGTGCGCCCGCCGAAAAACGTTATTAATAATGCGCGTATTGGCTAGACAAATAGACTAATACCGAATATCGGTTCGTGTGCACACATAGATCGGTAATACTCTACACGAATGCAGTTGTGAACATTTCAATGTGTTTGTCACTGGAAAAAAATATCACTCGTTTTATCAGTCAGTCAGCTTCCTCAATATTGATACGCGACATACTATGTATGCATAGAATATAGATAGATATGTATTAATATAACACCGGGTATTTTATTAAAATCCACACATTCCGAATGAAACATTCTATACGATGATAGCCACGAAACAAATACGTGCACATATGCAGAGTAAAAAGCGATCCATTTCAATCATTCATTTGTTGGTCGTAATGACAAGTTGGGTTTTTTTTTTATCAGACCTTTCAGAACATATTGAAAACCCGAAACAAATTCCCCTGCATTCTTTAATTCTATTTAAAGTTTAATTTGAGTCATTCTATTGATCCACACAAATAAATCCAAATGAAATCTTTCCTTTCTCCTTCCATTTCCTCTTTTAGATTGTAATGAAATGTAATGTAAGTAAGAACTCTGTTCGACAGCTGGACACATTTGTAGTTCACACACAATATCAAATGGCAGCGGCGGCGCGCTGCAAATGCTTTAAATGCGTTTAAATAATTTATGTCCAATAAATAATAAATCCTCACTGCGTTGTATATTTATTTCTGAGTTGGCTGGAATATTTATGTGCAGCGGGCGCGCCGCGTTCTTTCTTGCAGGGTCTTAAATATAATTCGTTTCTGGCGTTGTATATATTATAAATGTGCTGTATGTATAAGTTATAAGCTAAACAAAATAAAGTGTTTTAAAATAAGTTTTTATATATAGCGTCTTTGGTTGCGGCATAGCCGGAGGGAGCGTGAGCGTCGACCAAGAAAAAATCTCAAGTGGCAGTCGATGAAGTGGAAGGAAAACTTGACTGCGTGGAATTTTTAATGTCAACTCACTTTCTTCAGACACATTGGAAACTGTAAACAACTCTGCAACTATTTCAGTTTCAGCATGTGCACTTGGAACAATACCGATTTCTTTCTCTGAATCTCAATAATTTCCAACAATGTATAAGCAGCACAGCAAGTCTAAAAAAAAAATAGATAGATTATTTAAAACCAATTAGCGAATGCAACAAAAGGAAATAATTGTTTCCCAGGCAGTGCGGTGTTGTGCAGTTTATAATTACGGAATACCAAAATAGATGTAATCGAATTTATTGCGCAATCGTTGAATAATTAACCCGCGGAGAATTGCTCGCAAAGTTAAAACTGATCCCTGCATTCACCACGCACTGCGTTAATAAATAGTTGCAAATCCACCAGGAGAACAACCCACTCTCAACTCTAAAGCTTGAAAAGAAATTAATAAGCACTGAAAGCTCGTATGTATGCAAGTGAAACTAGTTTAAACTCGCGCACAAGTTGTGTGGTGACGTGTTAAATGTGATAGACCCTCATAGACATACTGCATGAATATAATACATTTTAATAATTTATTAAAATCAGACATGACAGGGAAATTACACCCACCAGACGGCGGCGGCGCGGCTGTAAAATATATTTATTAATACCCAGCCCATCCATTTTAGATGAGCCGGAATGCATAGTGCACCGCGATCGGCAAATACTTGCGAGAATTATCATTCGCGCAGATATTCTTCGTTTCACGCGTCAACCCCGACAGGCTTGTAATCAAACTTTCATAGAACCTTTTTAGACTTCATACAGCTACAATTGCGGATGTAATATTCATATCTTGTTAATATCTAGTTTAACATCTTTCTATAACGTGGGATCATATTAAATACATAATAATCATCTCCTCATGAATATTTAAACGTTAAAGATTTTTGTTTCCATCAACGGTATAGACCATAAACTCTTTATGTTACCTCACCACAACCTTAAGTCACCTCAGCGAACGTGACAAAATGAGAAACAAACTTAAAGTTCACAAGCAATTAAATAATGTATAAATCGCGCACTCTAAATGCAGCATTAGTTTATGTCCATTTAATAGCCTTCACAATTCACCATTAATATTGGTTATAAATTTCATATTAAATGCACTCGCCATCGGGTCCGATATCGGAGCACCGATAATTTCAGTTTATAAATATATTAAACACAAACATTATTTACACATGCGGCGCGCTGCCGCGGCAAAGTATAATTTCTAATCTCCACTCCAATCGCATTGGTCGAATGAAATTATTTTAAAATATTAATGCGGAAGATATTCATTTGTTGTAAGCTGCTATCAGCAATATGTTAAATCAAGTTATAAGCAAATATTTTAGTCCACGTCGCGAGTGTAATTATATGCTCCATGCGTATTATTTATCAACCGATGATAATAGTAAATGTTTGAAATTGTTTTCCGAATGTATTATTCATTGCGGCTTCGAGTTCAGGACTTTACGAAGAAACTCAATAAAACGCATTTGTTCATGTTTATCAATAAATGCATCGTATATCGACTCGTATTTATATTTTATTATAAAAGTGTAAACGCGTCAATAATTCATGGCAAATTACAGCCATCATGAACACACAATGCAGACATAATAAATCCGTTAGAGTAATCATTGCAATTTTCTGCTCAACATATTAATAAATAATTTACAATCAAATACTTTAAAGCGTTACAATCTATTAATAGTGCGAGATAATAAAGCGGATATTCAAATACGCCGCGTAAATTTTTGTGTAAATTCCGCTCGTTAACGTCATATCAATGGCACCGTTGTGCCACCAACCAGCCGGGGCTATTATTTATAATCACTTTTATTTACATGTTGCCGACAAACACCATTATTGATACGTTAGTCAGCGTAAAATTATTTAAATTCTATTATACAATTTATACAAAATGTGTGAGCTAAATGGCCGCATGATGTTGCGCATTCGCTTGGAAAATGCTTGTTTTGTATTGCACTGCAATTGAATTAAATAAATAAATCAATTTTATTTTATTACGCGGCTTTCCATGCTGCCCCACAATTCGATGACCGATCATGTAAATAACACCAGTTTCGCGTGCAAAATATTTAGACAAATTCGGTAATATTCAGTGGCACGTGGAAAAAACTGAATAGACACATTTTCGTCGCTGGTAAAACTTGGTCTAACACCAACGATGATCTCGTCCAGGATAAACTTTGTTGAACTCGTCAAGAGAGGTGCAGGCGTTTCAATATTTGCCCAGCGCATTCTCAGCGCTCTCTTGAAACAGGTTGTCCGCGATGCATTTGTAGCGTAATCCTCGGAATAAAATGTAAAGCAAATTACACGCGAATGAAGCTCTTCCAGCGTTTTAGTGGCACATTACCGTTGTGGAAACGCAGTGAGAGAGGATGAAAGTGATATTGGCGGTTTACCTTGGTTAAGCGCAGTTTAACGTGGTTGGCAAAGTGATAAAAAGCGGCTAAAAAGCGCGTTAAGCGCGCGCGTCGCAGTTCGCCGAAAGCTGTAAAATCTGGCGGCGCACGACAATCCAAGCATGCGAAGTCGGGACACCACGCAGAGGAACCCTGGGCTTGTTATATTATGCCGTCGCAAAGGATCCTGAGCTTTGTGAACGCGTTGCATGGCAACCAACAAATGTCGCGAGTTAAACGGAGCTGAAAGTGTGACGAAAGCATGCTGTGCTCGGCATCACCAGGCCATCATCATAGTTTTACGAGTGAATTTACGGGCGGCGGGTCGGAGTTACGCACGCATCGTGCGCACCACGCTGATTTACAGCGTGTTGCCGGCGAGCGGCGGCACGCGACGGGCCCGCGAGAGTGCTATCTATACGGATGGATCTCTCTCTGCATGTGTGGGCCCGCCGACAAGTTCACATCGAACGCGAGCATCATTTGCTACCGTTGCAGCGATAAAACGAAACAACGTGTTCTAACACATGGTAAACATCAGAAGCACCTCATGTTGCAGCATCCTGAATCCTGAGACCTGCGGCAACTCCTAACGTCCAAGATTAAAGTTAATCAAGCCACACGCATGCCCTACTCACATCCGCCTGGCCAAAACACTGGAATATTCAATAATGTGTTATCCAGGGCAGCGCAGCTTTGAAATATTCACCACGTACACCAGGAAGCAATACAATTAATGGAATATGCAAGAAACACCGTGCGAGGGATTACATTGCGTCGCCAAAGTGAAAACACCGCCGCCACCGCACCACCCGCCGTATATAATAAACCGCAATAGTTGGAGTATTCGACGCCGGCAGCGCCACTGTCATAATAATTATAATCAGCTAGATATGTCTGCACTTAGTCAAAAACCAGACTTAATGCGCCAGACCTATTCCACGCTCTGCATTAAATTGTAAATTGCGAAAACTAGTTGGTAGCTAATGAAAGCAGCAATAATTTAATTTATAACGCGCATTTTAATGAACATTAGGTTAGATTAGACGAATTGTGTGAGTGGAAATGTCATTATTACCGTCCATATTCGACAACAAAGCCATAAATACAGACAAGCCGAACGCTATTTACCAAGTCTCATTATTCAAACTTGCACTCAAATATTAACTTCGCTTGTAACATAAATGTAGATATACGGCGAGAGCAAGAAGTACATGCATTGCAAACAATCTTATTCACACATTTTCCAACTTTCACTTAAGCAAACTTCGACTTTTAAGTTTGGTTGGAGCTTAATTTCGAACTGAGCACAAACTGAAAAGTACAAACTTAAATAAGTTGATCACACGTCGCTTGCGCAAATATAGCTAATTTACGAAGCAATTCTAACGTATGCGCTAGTGCATTAGTTAAATCAGTCATTTCTTTTTTTCAATTTGTGCATTTTCCCAGACTTGGCGGCATGTGTAGGTCGCCACGTACAATGCTCGCTGGTATTTTATAAAAATGAGCTTACATTAAATTGGTCATTTTCATCATTTCCACGTGACGCTTTGATTTCATTCCCGAGCGGACAAAAAAAAACTAATTTATTCAAACACACGGCCGGTAATACGCAAAGTGCGCCGATGAAAAAAACGTATTACCCATCGAAATAATAGACCTTTGTTTATGTAGACAATGTAATGTTGATTTCATGTACTTTTTTCTATTAAAGTATAATTTACTATATTTCGATTATAATGTAGGAGCAAAGCAAACCTTGTTATTCTACGATGCATATTCGTAATTCCAACGAGATTTTACAAGCATCAACAATTATTTACCAATCAGAATTTAACATAACGTACGTATAAACAGGGCTCAGATTAAAAGAAATGGTTAAATGCTGACTAAAAATTCCCTCTCTTCTCGACGTACATCTCAGCTTTTTGCATCATGCAATTTTTCATGCAGTCGCAAATTAATGTGAGTGATATTTTATATGCGGCAACAAAAAAGCTCGGTGGTAAAGACGAGCGAGCACAGAAGAAAAGAAGCGAAGAGACGCGAGAAGAACCGAAAAGCAAAACAAAGCGCGCATTAAAACACGACGCACGCAGGGTAGTCGTGGTGCATTGTGGATATCTCCCAAGATTAAAAAAGCACAAAGCTTTGTTTACACGAAAAACACAGAAACCGTTCTGCACGCTCTCTGCACACGTGTATTATGCACGTGCAACGCTGCAGCCCTGATGCAAATCTGCATTAAGCTATATGAAAAAGTATTAAGAAATTAATATTCAGATTGCAAGTTTTTTCAAATCCCTTGATTCATGATGTATTATCCGGGATTATGTTCCATTACGTCGACGACTCATTTATTTAATTTATTAGAGTTGTTATTGATTCAACACATAGAGCTCGGAAATTGTAAGTTTTTGATCGTTAATTTGTTACTTCATTGCATTGAAATGCATTCAAATCATTTCTCTATTTAAGGTCAGACATGGACAATTTGTTGAATGGCCGACGAGCTTGTGGTGTGGTATGCTCAGAAGTGGAATGTTTCCGACGAAATTTACTGGTATTAAATCAAAAGCTGAGGGGAAATCGAGCAATTTTACGAAATTCAAACAAATGCATCCATATTATCATCATGTTGAAACATGCAATGAAATCACTACTTCAATTCATGAATATATTAAAAGAAACAGCCCCACGATTTTTCTATGTGCTGAAGACTGAAGCAAAAATAGCCAATTATGGTGTAATTTGTTTTTTAAGACAATTTTCTACGATTAAACCACGACATAAACTTGGAGAACCAATAAAATAACTCACTTTGTCGTGGAATTACAACTAATTGAAAACTGTCTTACGTGAAACAAAGAGTACAAATTAATCTCGATGAAAAATTGTTTTACTTTATCACGTATGCCAGTAGCGAAACCTAGAGTAGATTCACTTCTGATTCCTTCCAACCTCCTCTTTTCAATCGTAATAATATATTAACACCGGTTTGTGAGCTGGAGTGTGCGCATAGGAATGATAATTCATAAATTCAGATTTTATAGTTCCTAATGCATCGGCGTAAAAGGATAAAAAGGGCACACAACAGGTAAACGTCTACCTGGACATTCCACGACAACCCTTCTTCTGTGTCTGATGCAAGAAGCAGAAACAGACCAAATCATAAAAGATCACCACGCAAGTGTGAAGTCACACAATCATGAGCAGGTTTCTAGATGGTTAATGACATTTTACGACTCGTACTAGTTTTATTCCTGTCCTCAAAACATTCTATGCGATGTCTTAACATTCTACGATCATGTTTGATTATGCAGGCCAAGTAATTTTTTTCAAATGAAAAAAGTTTGAATCAATAAAGTTCAATAGCACCCGCGACAATTAGACAGACCACTATCATGGTTACTCTACAGTGGTGAATAAAGTGCGTAACGCACCTTTTGTAGATCACCGCAATAAACAAATAATCAACAACGACCAGAGAAAATTACCAACGAACGCTCTATAATTACGTGCGTCAGGGCGGAAACGCATTCTCCTTTTTTCATGGATGAAACAGCCATCACTCTACATGTCCACACTCCCGTAATGGGCATTTTTATAAGTGAATCCATCATAATATGAAATATATTTAGGGCTACACATAGTGAAACCCTTTTCCGACCCCGAAAGACTGTCGGCGACGTCCATAGGCGGCCCATACAACAAAAACAATCATTATATTTTCTTTCCTTGTAGTGTTAACATAAAATTACCTCCGCCTAATAAAGAGCAGCTGGCATTGAACGATAATAATGATATACTGGTATTCCTTAAATATCAGCCTGATATATTCGTCGATATATTGCGATAGTACATATTATAAGTAATAATGGTTACCACTACTTTTGGCATTGCCAGTAAATTGTTGTAAAATATAAATATATTTTAACCGGTATTGTTTTCGAGTCACAATGCTGTGTTGAAAAATTGCCCACAATTAATATCATTCCGTCCTGATTCTCTGACAACTTCAAAGTCTATATGTACACACCGTCGTTTATTACTTTATTAATGTTACACCACAGTTGCAGTGCGATACGAGCAAATTAAGAAAATCAACGCTCAATATAAAACCGCATTAGAAAGCGATATAAATATGAAACGCATACACCATTAATAACTGGCGCGCTGGCACGAGAAATAGGAGCTCTTTTAGTGCATTTTATTTTATTTGATTCGCAGCATTACGAAACGGATGCATAATTAATACACACGTCGACGCGCTAGAAGCAAGCTCGTGTATCGGCTGGTCTCGTTTGTCGTTAAATTACATTAAATTACATCGAACGATATAAAATCACAAATTAATATGCAACTAAATCAAAACTAATAAACCAAAACACCAGCCGAGTGGCCGCAAGCGCATGTGATAAACATGAATATTTCAACAAATATCTCTCACTTTCGCACACAAGCGCAAAAAATATTTATAAATATTAATAGGAACAATGTTAAAATAGCGTTAATGGGTCGATTTATATCGCGTTTTATAAATATTTATACGCGCTTTGTCGCCGCGCATTTCAAACATTAGCCGGCCGCCGCGCTTTTTTCAATTCAATGCAGCGAAACGAGACTATGACAATCGAAATATTTAATTTTAATAGCAAATCCGGCGACAAATGCGACTATGCCACCATTCACATACCACGAGGCTGCTGTCACTTAGTATTGTTATTCACTTATTCAGCCATTCTCACGTTCACGCATTCAAATTTTATATTTTCTCACAAGCGTATGTGAGGATAATAGAATAATAGCTTAACAACTAAAAATATTTAAAGTTTCAAGCCTACATTGGGCATTTTCGAGAAATTCGTGCGTGACTGGTAGAAGCGACATGGAAATGCATGAGTGCGTATGTGGGCATCCTTGCGTATTCAAAAGCTTCATCGCGTAATTTTGCATTTTTCAAAAGTGCCCCCGCATTTTTTAACATTTGAGCGAATTTTTGAGTCCATATGAATGTTCCATGAGCGGGAGCTGAGCAGAAAAATGCTCGAGCCCATGTTTGATTGCCGATCGCGGCATTATCGCCGTGCATTATTGATGCTTGTGGCCTGAGCCACAAAACGTGCTGCGTTTGCTTCTTTTTTGTTGTCGAAGCTTTCTATAAAATATAAATACCGCTGGAATATTTAGATTTTTTCCAAAGCTCTCCCGCTTAGGTCGGGGGTTGCCGGTGCGCCGTAGTCGCGGTTGTCAGCCTGCAGCAAATGTGTTCGACGTGTGACATTTCTTGCACACCATCCTACCATGTAAGTGGAAAATAATTTGCTTGCCAAGTCGTTCGGAAACAGCTAGTATAATAGCGCCGCATTCAAATATCACCGTTCACTATTTATATTTTAAGCGCAGCATAATAATAAAAGTAATAATTTGTATGTGCTCGGCGCGACGGCAATGGCTCTCTCTTGTACGGCGAAGTCGTTAACGAGATTAAATGTGTACATTGTCGAGAAAACCATTTGGAATGTAAATATTTTTCCAACGTGTTGCCCGCCGCCCGGGCCCGTTGTGTACTGTTGTGTTGTACGCGCGCGTTTATCCCTTGCAGTCGTAAACTTGGTAATATTCCTGCTTTTATATGTGATATAGAGAAATGTATTTATTCTGCTCGGCGCGAGTCAGGAGTGAGCATGAGAGACTAGTTGGTGGAAATAAATGCAGCGGCAAAGCGGCGGAGAAAAAACGGCGACAAAAAGCCAAGTGTAAATAAAATTAAGCCCCTAGCACAAGAGTACAAACGAGCGAAAACAATATAACAAAATACGTTTACTGTCCTACGAGTCTATTTTCCCAGAAAACATGTGCGCATATCTTGTAGCCGGAAAAGAGCATTAAAGAGACCGGTGTTGAATCGATGGGAACACTGACAGACTTGTACCCCATAGAATAATAAATTAAAATCATCACATGCTTTCCCCCCGCTTACAAGTGTAAACCGCTAGAAAGAATGCAATTTTTCCTCCTGCTCACCACGACCACTCTCCCACCAACTTCTCTTAGATTTTACCAGTCTATCGTTTTCCGTCCAGAATCTGTGCGCACCCCGCACGTAGACTTGCACTCTAGAACGAGAGCGCGCACTTGTCTATTGATTCATATGACCCGAAGTGATACGCCAGACGTGCCCTTCGTGCTCTATGCTTTCCGACCCCGTGTCGCGCCGCATACTCCAGTTTCCTCGCCCCCCGCACGCGTGAACCCGCAGAGACGTGCCGTGTGTGCGGCGAACAAGTTGACGACATCTGGCAGCATCCGAGGAGGATCGGCGGCGACTTTAGGCATTAGAGCAACAGAGCCCAACCGTCTTTCGTTCTCCATTCTTCACTTCGACGCCAGCCACTTGGCCTGCCGCCTCTCGCCGACCGCATACACACTCGTATCATCGAAACCGGGCCGGCGGGGTGTTACGAGCCGCGTGCTCCGCTCGAAATTCAGTGTTTTCCGTGTTCGGTGCGAAAGGGTTGCTTCGGGATGATGCTCCCGCCAGCAATCATTTCGCTTTCAAATGAACCACTCCCACGGCAAGCATTATATTTTTAGCAGATATCTAAAAGTTTTGCTTTTCATACTTATGAATTACTTTCTGCGGTGTTTACTTCTTAAAATACGTTGTTTACTTTGCGTTTCAATTTGTATTTATCGTTTTTCTAGCATACCAACGGCATATTTACTCTTCACTGCGGTCTCGGTGCGTTTCCTCCAAGCCGTATCGCTTTATTTTCCCCAAGTCTTCTCTCTTTGCATTCCATGGCGGATGTGCGCGGTTATTAATCGCCCGAGCATGTTTCATTCCGTATTTAAATTCAGCAACTACATCATTGTAAGCATGTTCCCAAGAGACAGATAATAATTTCTTACAAGTTAATCCGAGAAAAAAAGCTTGACTCACCCTTTCTTCCTCACGAATCATCTCGGCGATGCCCGGCTTGATCTCTAAGTCGTCGGTGGCGTGGGAAATCTGTGGTTGTGGTGGCAGCGCGGACATGTTCAGCGGTAATGGTTCGGCTTTTACCGCAGCACCGGTAGAGGTAGCCGGCAAAGGAGTCGCTGGTGGTGCTGGGCTCATTTCAACCGAAGCAGGTTGTTCAGGAATGCCAGTGCTAGCGCTTTCAGCAGGACTACTTATGCTTGAACGTTCGCCCGAGGGACGACGACGCTTCTTAGGTCTCTGGCCATTCTCACCTGCCGGCTGCCCATCGCGACTACCGGGCGCATCTCGCGCTTCCCATTCTGGGCCGCTTAAAACAGTGGCTTGCGGATTCTTCACCGCTGTTCTGGTGCTGGTAATTTCAGGCGATGCTCCAACAACGTCCTGCTCCCCATTCACATCTGCCAACCCACGGATCTTCAAAGACTCTGCGACTTTCAACAACGGTCCAATCTGTTCCTGAGACACGTTGATCTCTCCCTTGTACATAAACTCAACCGCCGCCTTCAACTCCGGCCACTTGATGTCCCGCATGATGACGATCGGATGCTGGCACGGATTGTCGAAGAAAAGCGTTTGAAAGTACGGACTGCACGCGGATAAGACCATCTTGTGCGCCTTCACCGAATGCCCATCGCAGGCGAGTGTCACGTCGACAAACGACTCGCTCTGCAGAAGCTGGTCGAAGACATTGGTGAGGTTGCTCTGGTAGTTGTTCCATCGAAGGCAGAACTGCTGCGGCGATTCCGAAACGTGCTGCATCTTCGGTACGTCGGTTTTCAGGCGCACCTGAAAGTGTCCACAAATGCCAGAAAACAGTTAATCGCACCGCAGCACCGCACTACAACGGCACACACATTTCGTCAACTTAGCGGCGGCAGTCAATGCGTTTGTTTATAGTTTAATGCTTGCCGAACTACACAGTTTATATCCAAATGTTTGCGAGGAAATCGGCTGCAGGTTGTACGCGATGCGGGCGAGGTAAACACAAGTGGGCGAAGCACGCGCGAGCACGTGTTGTACGCACACGAGATCGGGATACGTTCAAACTGCTACTGAGCGGGTGTACACTCCCAGCAAGGACCGACGATGCTCTAGCGTACGCGGCCGACGCGATACTAACGCTAGCGTGCCGGCGCAAATGTGCGCGACTACACATCGCAGGCAGTGGGCGAACGCGCGCGTCCTGCAGACAGAGAACGCTGGGGGATCCTGCTGACAGAGAACGCAGGGGGGCCGGCCGCGCAACCCGCGTCGCACCGCAGCGGCTTGGCGGAAGACCGCCTTTCATCCAACCCACACACCCACGAGGACCGCGTGGACGGCGAAACCGCGCCGCCGCGCGCCGTCTCGCGTACTCGTCGATCACTGCTAGCTAATTATTCGAAATCTATCAACACCTGCACACCTCACAAATGCACGCGCTCCTCTTCATCCATTCTTTGCTTTCTTTGCTTAGCTCAATGCCTTCTACAACTTTTGCCTCCGCCAAAATCACCATACATGTTCCCGACCCAAGTTATTATCCAGTATTTATTTACTTAAGTAATATTAACATCGCGGCCATTAAAGCGTTGAAAGAAAATACAGTAATTTCAGCCCGTAATTTCCGGAATCCTTTTATTTTGTAAACACAAGACGCTAGAACTTGCCCAGTTTCAAAGCGGATCGATCAATCGCCTGCTTGGAAAATTAGTCGCCGCGCGTTGTTTATTATTTTATTATAATTACAGTGCGCATATGATAATTAAATGAAAACTCAGCGATTTTTAGTGTGGCGCGTTTGATGTCACCGTGCGTAATAATCTCTCGATGACGCACTAAATTCTTCAGCAGACCTGCTCCAATTTCTAATTTGTGATGTTTGTACAAAAACAGTGTGGCACTAGTGCTAATGAAATTTAGACGGAAATTAACCCTTGGTAAAAGCTGATGCATCATGCGGCGGCGGGTAAATAACCGCGGGCAAGTTGCTCTCGTGCGATGGAAACCACGTGGCAAAACAAATAGGCAAATACATTTTCGCAATAAAATTAACACAAAAACATGTTGATTGGGACCGCACTGCACCGCACGCGTTAGAGGGTAATTTACCTAAAACAAGTAATAAAGAATTTTGACATGTCTTTTTATTGTATATGTTGAAAAGTTAACGAAACGTTAAATTTGCCCGCCATAAAAGAAGCTAATCTTCAAGATACATTTGCTCAATTATAAAATGCAGCAAATTAAAGTTTAATATTAAACATCAGATAACATGTCTGGATGATGACATCAAAAATAATTTAACACTTGTTGAGCGTGAATCTTTTATTTAGCTGCAAGATTTTCCACACAAATTTCATATTTTATTAGCAGTAAAATAATAAAACGCGATGCGTCCTTAAATATTTCATTTAACCAAACATTGTAGGCAGAGTCGTCATTCATCGTCAACAAAACTTTATTGAAGTTTGACGCATGAGACACATCTCCGCAACTTAAATAAATACTCTACATATTTATCTCGTGTGTAATAAAACTAAATTACCAAAGTTGAATAATGAAATGCCATCATCGTTTGGCTGGATGGAATACATTCCCGGGTGGTATCCTTGAGCAATGTTGCGCACTTGTCATGCCGTCCAGCACTTTTAATTTTATGCAAGCCTGATGCATGTAATTGAATCGAAACGAAAGTTGATTGCGTTCACATAAGCCATTAAGCGGTAGCCCTTTATATTGCATTTATATTTATATTTTCAAGAGACAATAGAAGCCCGCCTGACGAGTTGGGCTGATGCTGGGCACTTGATTGAATAATGGCAGTGGCAAATTGACGTTGTTTTGCATTTTAATGCTTTGTAATCAATTTGTGAGCAAAGTCTACGAAGGACTTATGATTAAAATTGGATATTTATTGTTGGGCACTTAAGTTCTTCTTGTAGAGGTTAGTGGCATCAAACAGGCGATGCCATTGAATAAACAAAAAGAAAACGAAACTTGATTGTGGAGCAAAAAATTAAAATCCGACTAATATTACGCTATTAAAAATATGACAGCGGGAAGATTGAAAATAATACGAAGTGGAGTAAATTATTATTGCGGTTTCTGGTTTTTTTTTTTGTTTTTTTTTGTTTTGAGAAAGGAAGTAGGAATTATTCAACACCATTTACAGCTGTTGAATTTCATTTTTCGTTCAAAATAAATATGTTACCATTGGAAAAGTGCAATCAAAACCTTCCGCATTTATTGTATCATAATAATTCCTGCTTTTCTTTTGCTACACCACATTACCCATTAAATTAAAAGTGTTTAAGAACTAACTGCGCCGTTTTAGGATATCGACTAGCTATATAAGTCATTTTCATTACTTTTGGCGTATTTATTTACAAATATACAATTGTTGTTGAATTGTATTCATTGTGGTAAAGTATAGTCTAAATACCAATGGACATACATTTCCTTAATAATTATACTTTTAAATGCTTAAAATTATGTGTGTTATTAACCATTTGCCACTTTAATTAAAACGGCTAAAAATGATGTCAGAAACCATAGCCAGCACATTTATTACTAAAATATTTTGGCATTCCTAATTTGGAATGCATTTGCAGGTAGACGCAAGTCATGTAATACGACGCAATTGTTGCACTAAACATCACCACCAGTATCCATAAGTCTTAATTATTAATTGCCACAATAGCCATAACAATGTTGTAATATAATAGAATAGTCATCCACTGTTAATTCTTTGCATACGCGCGTATAAATAGCATCATAGTTAGAGCGTTAATAACTGATTGTCAAACTGTAACGTTAGTAATGAGTGTAATAAGTTATCGCTCGCCCGATACGCGCCTCTAATAATAATATCACATTACAAATAGAATAACAATTTCATCAAATTACAATTTCGATTGTTGCGAGTTTCGAGCGCACATTAATTGTCAGCGTGATGATATTTGTACGTTGCCACAATCTAATATTCAGCTAGATTTTGTCAATTTGGCCTAAAGTTGAGAGCACCGCCAGCAATTTTTGCAACAGGAGTGATTGATGCGCAAAAAGGATGCCGCAACAATCGTCATTGAATTTCCTCTGCGTCTACACAGAATTGGCGTGCAACAGCCATATTTCCATTTCCGGCCGCTGAAATAACTAGTGACAGCTGAAAAGGGTTCAGTCGAAGCATTCCGGTCAAGTTGGTGTCCGAGATGCGCTCTACGCGTAGGCGTCTCTCTTCGCCGTGCACAATGCACGCAGTTGGGTTTCGTTGGCGGCTGTTTTCGCACAGGTGAGGTGTGAGACTGGCCCCGCTGATTGGTGCATGTGCGCCCGTGTTATTATGCTTGTAAAAATAATGGAATTTAATGAAGGTGACAGCGCTGCTTTTTGCAATCGGCGCGCGGACTCGGCCGCGTTTTTAAAACAACAGTCAATTAGTAAGTCCTCTCCGGGGTCGCGCACCGGACGCCCGCTGGACCACCGCGCCGTGCGTTGTTTTAACGTAAAAACCTCCGGTGTACGAGATGGACAAAAAATTGTCGAGTCTGCTTCCACGGCAGGCCGTATGAAACCATAGATGATGGGAACGAAGTGAAAAAGTTTAAATTGTGATAATGGACGTAAATTGCTCAACTTAAGCGAAATCTTTTAAAATAACAAGGAAATCATTTTATTTAATTTCACCACTATGTGGCAGGATGCGCAATTAATTTCATCGACCTCTTCTTCTCGGAGAGTCTTTCCTTCGGTCAGCTTCAGCCTACATTGGCTCTGTTCACAAGCATGATTTATTAATCCAACTCTCCCCGGATCTAATTTGTCACTAATTAATAAATATTAATTTATCTATGTGGAAAATTTGCGTGCAGCTAGCGGGATAGCCAAAAGCCTAAGGCACGTCAAAATTAAAATATCATTTCGTGGCGCCAACGTCGCAGTGTCAAATATTCACGAAATAACCAGTCTCCAGAGTTTTCCCACTTTCCCAACACTTTGCAGGCCTCCATCAACACCACGCACAAGATTCACTCCAGGCCTTCTCCAGTGTATGATTGATTCAAATAAAACCAGGCTTTTCCAATCGTGTAATCGTAAATGCTTAAAAATACAATACAGACAATTGCAATGAGTCAGCTATTGAATAATTAATATTCAGAAACTAATGCAAGAAACAATAGTTTCATTGCACGTTGGTAATGACGAATAACAATGAGCGGTTATGTCCGGCGGTAATAACATCACCTTCGGCGTGCTGTGCGGCACCCAAAATGCGAATGCATTGAATACAATATGCCAAACAAGTAATTAATAGATTATCAGTTAATTAGATCTCCCGTGGGGGTCCCTCCGCTGCGGCAGCGCTCGTGTTAAGAAACTAAATTAAGAAAAATTTAATTAAACGAAAAACATTAGTAAATTCCAGCCGCATGGATGAATATTAATTAGACGTAATATTTATTATCAATCATATTCTCAACTATTTGGGTGGATGGGTGGTCAGTGCTGAGAAATCGACTTGGTGTTCATTTCACAATTGAGCATCACGCACATCAAGGTCCAGACATATAATAATTAATATTAAAAAAAAATTATGAGATTACTTAAAAAGGTTTGTAAAAAAATTCCAGAAGAAATGGGAAGCAATGCTTGCTGCTTGCGCACCAGAATTGCAGAACCCAAAATTTAAGGTAATCACGTAATACATTTAAAAATTTCCATCATATTAATTCGATTCAAAATCAAATTGCTCTGCGCACTATTATCATATGCAACACCCACTCTCTGCCCTCTCCCATCCCACCCTTTAGTTGTACCACTATCCCCTGGATCGAAGTTCCGCGTAAGTGGAAGCAACGGCCAGATACAACCAGGAATTACCGGCCTCTCTCTTCAGCAGCAACCAGCTCGTTCGGCCGACACAAGTGCTAGGTAAATGTATATTTTATCGAGCAAAGCAATCTAGCGAATTCAATTAGTTCAAGATTAGTTAGTTGTGCGCTCCGCGCTGGGCCACCGTTCTGGGGGGAGGGTGCTAGAATTACAGATTAGGTGCGCGGGATGGATGTTCGGTTTGTTCGCCGCCCGGTCCGATTACCCACGCTCCACCGCCGCCGCCTCCGGCGTACAAGTTACATTACGTCGCATTACGCCAACAATTACGGCTTAACATTAAAAAAAAAAAGATTAGCGCCGAAACAAAAGGACTGAGTCACTAGTCATAGTGGGAGAATAGTGGAGAAGATTGTGGCGGCTGTGCTGCCACCCGTAGGTGGGTTACTCGGCGAGTATGCATTAAACAAGTAAGCAAACGACGTAATTCGGAATTCAATTAGTCAGCGCGCGCGACGTTTGCGCCCGACAGCAACGTCGACGTCTAATGTAAGCAGTGTGCAATATTGTTGTTTATTTAATCTCTTGAGGGAGGGGAGGTCGAGTAATGTGAAGATTTGGTTTAGGGGTAATTTTCCAATAGAAAATTACAAATAATCCACAATGTAAATAGTTGCCCTGACAATTTCTTCCATTTTAGAATGTAGAATGTAATTTATTATTATTATTTTTTTTAATAAAGCAATAATTTCTGAAATTATCACCCAGGATAAACGTAATTTACGGCATTTTTCGTTGCAGTATTGTAATGTAAATTGGTATAAGTCCACATAAATTCCTAATCCATTTTTCGGACACACAATTATAATAATTTAAAACATTTCACGACCGACGCGTCGGTACGCAGTCGATTTTCCTCTAAGAAATATGCACGTTTGACACTGGTACAAAACATGCAGTAAGTGCAAGAAAACCACAAGATGTGTTCATATGCCAAGATGCTCGTTTTGCACATTAGCATTTATGTGCTTAACAGGTTCGCGCGCCGTTCGCATTATAATAAACCGCATCGCAAACGAGCAGACGCATAATGTTTAAGTAGCTCGTTTAATAATAATCGAATAAATTGTGTTTGTTAATGTCTTGCATCTTGCACACAATCATAAAGTATGGAGTAAAACGGCTACAAGTGTAAATAAAATCGAATTATACACGACATATTACAAACTATGCTATTCCGAGTTAAAGCATGATAGACGCGTGTTTGGAAGTGTTGCAAAAGCATTGCATCGCGTTGCAAAAGCTGTTCCTGACTGTAAAATCTCCATTGTCATTTCGCGGAGCACAACAAGCCCATCGTGCAGTCCATTACAACGTGGCTACATTTTGGCGCTGTTCGAGCACCGAGTGTGTAATGAGACTTCACAATTAATTTCCATAAATATCCGTGCGCCTTTGCCGGCCCGCCTCGGTCGCAGTGGCGTCGGCGTTGCTGACATTCCACCGGCCGGCTCTGTAAATGCACGGCTTTCCGCTCATTTACATGGCAATCAAAATTATTAAGATGTTTAAAAACGGCCAAGCGCCAGCACGCACCCGGCCACTTAAAATGGTAAACCGAATAAACTTAACGTTGCACGCACAGCGCCAGCGGTCGACGCCATATATATGTTATAATAAAAAAGAAATGCGCACCCCCGAAAAACGCGGGCGTATAGCGTAAAGAGGACGACTGCGAGCGAGATTTTTTTTTATTCGCTCCGCTCCTTTTTTTTTTATTCACTTCCCAGTTTCGTGGGGCCGTCCGAAACATAATCGAATTAAACTCGCATTTAAAAATGTGCCCGCTGCCGATATTCTTTCCTCCACCACAGCGGTATAAATGCAAATGCGCGTATGCCATCTAGGACTGCGACGCTTAACAACGGTGACAACGTCAAATGTCGCCACCGTCGTATAAGCCCACAGCTATATGTGAATTTTATCACGCCGTTGAATTTAAATTTGCGTAGTGCCCGCCCCTGCGATCGGAGTTTCGGTGTCGTTCGTCGTACGTTTAGCGCATTTTTACTGCCATAGGGGCTGATTTAATTAAAAATTATTCGGCGATATTCGAAATGTCCACCACACAGATATGTGTGGAAGGTCGTCAAAAATTTTGCGTATTATATGGGGCTGATGCGGACTTCTATTGTACGCAAAGCGGCGTAATTTAAATGCAATGTAATGTACAATTATCATTTTTGGCATTTACGATCGAGGCCCGGTTCGCAATAACAAAAAGTTGCCGCCCGCTCTTCCGTCCTTGCTCTCTGATATTGTGAATTCTGTAATCATTACATGTACGCCTAGCGATGCTGAACGGCATGCGGATGCGTTCTCTTTATTACGCATTATTGATAACAGTTCTACCGATTTCCCAACGCCGAGGACGTAGCAAATAATCGCAACACATCGCACTTGATATGCAAAACTTGACATCGCATCATAACTCTGTAGTACAATCACCAAGTAATATTATTTATCATTAAAATCCAATTATGTGATTTCAACAAAATACTCACAAATTATTTCCATGCGAACCATGCTTTGATTAGCCTAATTTAAGCATAGAAATATATTGCCGTGGGGGTAAATAAAATTTAAGTAACTCAGCGAAAATAGCGAAAACGATAGAGTCAAATAAGTAATTAACTTATAATACAGGAAGCGTTCGCCACCCCACGCCCGGTGTGGCAATAATCTGGGTTATAATTTGCATACATTGTAAACAGTTGGCAATTAAATAGATTTTCCACAATCGCATTCGCTCCATACACGGACAACTGCTGCATTCGTAGTGCCCAATGAGTGACTATCTCCCATCCGCGCGTTCGAATATCTACCGATTGCATTTTCATATTGGGCGCATCGGCCTAATGCAACCACGCGCACCAAGCCATCACACAATCAACAAAGTTTTCATTTACTCCCGCATGCCAGACGCCGACGCGCCTCCATTTCTATTCATATAAACTATAACTATTACGCGCAGCGTACGCATTGCAAACGTGCATAATGTTACGATGCATGTGTACACAGATAGCGGACCAAATTGCGAGGTGCATTGCATATTGTGCTGCATATTATGCGATGATCGCGCGATACTCATCGCGATCGCGTTCGATTTCGCATGCGTTTAGAAATTGCTTTAATATTTGAATGGCTTCATTTTCAAGCCGACTAGTCCAATTGCAGCGACGCGGTGAATTGTCAATTTAATAATTGTACAATCAACCTTATAAATGCAAACTTTGTTGCATCGAAAAGTGGAACTTTGTAATTGAGAACGGCATTACAACTTCACCCACAACACATTCCTCGATGGATCAACAAACTTGCAACACATAATGCGGATAATACCAATCAGCACTAAATAATTGCATGAGCTCTAAAGGAAGGGTTATTTATGACTGTGCCTGGAAAATCCAAATTTAGATCATTTGCACATAATTGAAACACAAATGAGACTCCGACTCGCGTATCTAATCATCGCCTCCATCAAAACATGAAAAACTTTTTCTACGCAACCACTTTTACTCGCAAAGTTTGATCGTAAATTCTGGAAGCAATAGACTCCTGGGAGATCTTTAGGCCACTCTGAGAGAATAATAATAATGGCGCATATGATGATAAATCTAAAATAATAGGACGTCCAACATAAAACAGTTGCTGTAAGTTATTCTAAAAGAGACGTCGTCGTGTAGTCGCGACTTGGAAGCCACTGGCTGCGCCGTGGAAAACTTCGCTCCGTCTCTTTGTTGTCTGTTTGGCTGTGGCGAGGTGCACGAAAACAGTTTCGGTGGTTTCGCGGCTTCAAGCGCACGCAATATTTTTGGTTCGAAAATTCCGCCGCCGAGAGCCTGACGAGTGCAGATCCTCGCGTATGAAGCATGCACCCATAAATATTTTAATTATAAATAAATACCAGAGACAGTGAGTACGCCGTACGCTCTCTTATGAGCAAATGCGCTCGCCGCGCGACTAAAAATAAAATGTGTAATTTTTTAAGTACATTGCTCCCAGCTGTAGACACGCTGCACATTTTCTTATACTTAGCAAGTTTAGTGAAAGAGAAAAATGCTCTCTGAGAAAAAAAAATAGACTTCACATGGGGTTATGGTTCATCTTGCAGCATTATTTGACATTCATACAATTTTCGGTCAAGACATGCGAAGGAAAAATAAAAGTCGCAGTACGTTTCAATGTCGTGCTGCTGCACAGTTTCAAATCTCCGAAGTAAATTCATCCAGCGATATCCAGGTATCATGATGGTGCAGCAGCACCTCGCTACCCTACACCCGCTCTGGACTCCCGGGTGCAGCACTAATGCATTAACAAATTGCATGGAGTAAGTCTAGGCAATGCGCATAAATAGTTAAGTCGTCGAATCAAACTCGGCGATAAGACACTGTGCGCGCGCTGCTTGCAGGCCTGCGAGCCAATCCTTGCCACCGTTCCTGCCGTGCATGCGAATCATAAATATTTCCCTGTGCATTGTAAATAACCCCTAAACGCGCAGACTACAAACTTATGCATTATTTGACTTCATTTATGCAATATTAAGCATTGCGCGCGCAATTTGAATAGGGACTCAGTCGCTCCTCGCGCTATGCCAATCCGTTTGGTAAATAATTGAATTGTTGGAGAAATGCTCCTGGTGGGTGAGGCAGCCAATTCGCGAGCTTTCCTTGCGTCCTCCTTCGCTGCCGCCGTCGACGATTTCGGCTACAAAGTCGACGACAACCCATCTTAATATTAACGCCGTTTTTAAGGCGAAAAACTACACTTTGTAATCTATCCTGAATCAATCTCAATCCTTAAAATCCTCAGCCTTACATCATACAAATACAACATAAACAACAAGCAAACTACAAGTTTCCACTTGGTTTTCTTGTACTATCTCTCCTATACGAGTTAAGATTGACTTAAAAATGCATATAATAAGAATATAATCTGCAGGGCTATAATTAGATTTGTTGAGCTTTATGAGTTTACAATGTCACTTGCATGAAGTCCTTGATGCACAGTGCAACAACCTCGCAATCAAAATAAATCCAAATCGTTTTTTTTTTGTTGCTCATATTCATCTTAGAAGCACCGTCTGAGAAAGCATAAATAAATATAAATCCTTAATGTCGCATGCCAAACACATTTCAGCAATTTGTTAAGCCCAACATCTTGTACCCAATGCATCTCCATCATCTACAATCACTTTCCCTGCGTAGTTTTTCATCTAAATTAATATCCCAGCCAGGCCGCCGCCGCCAATCATTCAGTTTGCAGCATATAAAGTCATAAAAATTAAAACTGGCGCTCAAACTTTATGTCCCGCAATGTTTTAAATAATTTTTAATCGCGTTTGACAAAATGACAAAACGTGTGAATATGCGATTAAATTACCCAGTTCGCTGGCGCTTTTTGTTGTCGCCACGATATAAAAATGATGTTTATTCTGGCGCCGCGCGTCGGAAACTAACTTTAAAAACTTTTAAAGCGCCCGTCGCCGCTTGTCCGCACTTTTCGCCCTGCACTGCATAGCAATAATAATTATTTCGACTACATGCATGCAATGTGTCGCTCAAACGACGCAAAAAATAAATATAAAAAAAAAAGTGCGCGACGGCTAGGATACCAAGTGGGGTGGTAATTTAATCTTGTTTGTTTCTGACTGTTCGCCTAGTGGCAACAACTGTTATTTTTACAACCCCATCACACCCAAATATGATACGCTGGAATATATTCTATAATTTTTATATTCACCGCTCTCGCCGCGTGTAGTCTCTTCGCAGTGTGCATGTTGTGTTGATGCGGATTGTATTTTAATTTCGCCTTTTTTCGTGCGACGCCCTGCTGCATTTGCATGCGTGTGAGTTTATTATATTCGGCGCCCCTATTCGGAAAACGCAACACGGCACAAGACACAATAGTAGCTCGTATTCACGCTGGGGAATATCGTCATCAGTCGAGATGGCTTTCGAATCGCAAGACTTGAAATTTATCGTCCGCAACATTCGCACACTTTGCCACAGTTGTTGCATGCTCAAACGGAAAACACACGCGCTTTGTGTCGAGAGTCAGAGAGTGCACGGGGGCAAGAAATGTTTTTAATTAATGAATCGTTTTTAATTAAAAAGCTTTTTACGATTTTTTGTTGCGCGCGAACAGCGATAATACAGATGCGATGTGTGAATGTTGAAAAGGGTGCGGAATATTTGCATGTTTAAATTTCGCGGCCTTTTCAGAATTATTCTGCTTGAATTTTTGTGCCTGGGCGATGTTCGTTTATTAGATATAATTGCCAGTGTTGAAAAAGCTAGTGAAAAGCTAATAAAATGTGTGCGTGTGTGTGTGTGCGTGTGTGTGTGTGTGTGCGGTACAACTCACTGCACGTGCATTTATTTAATTGCCGACAACATAGTTTTAATTAAAAATAAAAACGAGCGCTTGATCAGAGTAAATCAGCTTTTAGAAAAAATCTATACATATTAATTAGGCAATTGCACACTCTGAACACACTGTCGCCGGGGTCGTACGTCGTGAATTTGTCCCTACAATACCAGGAAATTAATTGGAAACATTATCATAGTTCTATTGCAAAGGACTAATATAATGTAACTCTAACTACAGCAGCATTTCTACACATTTATTAGGCAATTTAATAATTATTAAATTCTCTCTACCTGCTTATGATTTGCATTGAGTTTTTATAGTAACGTTTTTATGACGCAAAGCGTAACCTTTTATGGTTTTTAATTAATATTCAGTTCAGATAAAATTGAAATAACACGAGATAGGCGTTTAAAGGTTTATATACAAATCTTAGAAATTAAAATGGAACAAATTATTCAAGCTGATCATTTCGCGTCCGCATTTGCAAAGCTGGAAAGTTCTCGAGTTCAATTGCATTCAATTTTTAGCGACCATGACGATGTATCGAATGTGAAATGAAGAAATAAATCGCGCCACATAAGAAAGCGATATTCAAAGAATAAACAGAAGCAATTCGAATGCTAACGTCTATGTATGTTTGTTTGATTTGCGAGAGGCAAAGGAGTGCGGGGCAGAGTGCCGCGAGGGAAGTCGACCTCGTGGGTGGTCATTTTCTGTAATTATAAGAGCAAGTATCGCACTCGCGCACCGCGAACCAAACGCTAACGAGAAACACGGCGCGATTCGATTATTAAACGCGTGTTTTATACGCTCATGCGTTCCGGCACGCTGCCGCCACGCCAGCACGAGAAAAACGCCGAGTGGAAAATCGCCGGCCCCTTAATAGCGAGCAACACAACGCGCACGTTTTGTAAACTTATAAAATAAGTTCGCGGAACGCGTAAATATAATATGAGATTGTCGTGAACGATCGCAGGCGATAGAAATCTAATACGGATTCATTACTTGGCGATAATCCAATGTCAAACGCGTGAAAATTACGTTCTTAATTCCGGCGCTTGATGAAAAGTTGGCGCCATGGAAAAAAATAATAAATTTTAATAACATTTCTAATTGACGGAAACTTTAATAAAAATAGACATTTCTCGCTATCTGCCCGGAAAGGCGGATGAAAATTTAGTTTTCACATTCTCTCCATCTGGATATTTTTTGTGTTTTTAATTGAGAAATGTTCAGCAAGTTTTCTTAATTAAATTAAACCCGAGCGAATTATTGCAACGGCCAATCGGCTGCAAGGCGAGAAAACGAAAGAAAATTAATTAAAGAAAAACTTATCGCTCTCCCGGCTACGTTTAGTAATATATTATAATCGTTAATAACAAAAATGAATTCCATCGATTCGCCTGATTTTCGGCCGGGATGCAGAAAACACCATCGAGGGTGCGCGCATTCCTGATGTGCAAAGTTAGGGCGCAGTTTGTTTTATGACGACGAGCATTTAAAAAGTTTCCAAGTTTCGTTTTGCACGCGGTGCGATGAAGAAGGAAGGGGAGAGTGATTTGCACTTCTTTATTTTTAGGTAGGATGCTAACTAGTTCGCAGTGGGAAGTCGCAGAATTCGAAATCACTTTGGAATCACTTCCCGATGTTTGCAAAGCGGACGCTAATGGACTGGACGCGCAAATATATTACCAGCCAGAAAATTAACGAAATGTTTCAACATTGTGTGCCGTAAATACTCAACAAAAACAAATAAATGCTCTGACTTACCCTACGTTAAGTGATTCATGAGCGAAAAGGTCTCCGCATGCAAACATCCGAAACGATACAATTGCTCAATCCTCGCCAAATCCAGCCAGAATCCTCTCGTCCCTTGCGAGTGATGGAGGAGAACTTCCGTGTGTCAGAGAATCTGAAATTAAAACACACACGTTAGTAACACACACGTTAGTGGATGACCATCCACTTGCTTGTAATGCTTTTTGGAGTCTTTTGTGGTTCGATTTAATAAAAGAGGAATATTCCACTTAAAATAACCAGCTTGACATTAACTGGACCGTATGTATATTGGATTTCTGGACTTCTTTCCGCTCGTACTTTCAACACGTACACTATGCACACACACACACACACACACGTTCATAATGCAAGAGAAAACATTGTAGTAATATTACATTTTTATTGGTTCAACGGACAAGGAAAAAGTATTCCCCATGTCCTGGATAGTATCCTCTCTTAAGTGCAGTTACAATTGAATCGCAATAATAAATCTCTCATATGACACTGAAGCTAGTATTTTCTTTTAATTAAAACTCGTGAATTATGCAAACAATAATTTTTCCAGTACTGTCCTCGACTTGAAAAATGTAGAAAACAAACCCTGCGCAATATATCAGTGCTATCTACATAGTATAAATCGATTTGTGATCGCTGCATTCTCAACCAATATTTTTTACCACATAAATTTCCTTAGAAGGTAAAAAGTTAATACTTAAGCATATAGTCCGCGACTTTGCGAGGAGATAAAACACCTGAGAAAGCAGCTCAGGTGTGTCGTCGCGGCATCGCTTAAACACTTCGTACAAAGACACTCACCGTTGCACATTTATAAATATGATGAATAATGTAATGTTTAAAAAGTGTGGCTGTATTTCATCCGCGCCATTATTGGTTTCGGCCGGTAATCCCACTCGTAAATTCTACAACCCGGTTAATTTAGAAAAAACACATTCACAACACGCTCGCGGTGAAAAGCAAACAAAGCATTTCAGCGTCCAACGGCGGCGGCGACGGGCGGAAAATTCACAAAGCGGCAGCCAATAAATTTGCTCGTTAGAATAAGACCCGCCAGTGAAATGTACACTTTTCGAGTAAAAAACAATAACAAAAATGCGCCCGCAAACGCCAAGTGTTTGCAAAGCGTTCACGCCTATAAATAATACAAAAACGGGGAAAACTTTTCGACTTTGTGACCGAATGGTAAACCACAGCGACAACCCAAACGCCGCCGCCGTGACAAACGCTGGCGTGTAAGTACGATATTTTTATTTGTGCATGTTTTAACTTTAACTTAAAATGTGCGACGCGCTAATGGCATTGCTTTTCTTCGCCTGCAAACATGCTGCTAACTGGAGGAAATAAATTCCGGCCGCCCCTTAGAATTATTGTAAAAGCGTGCCGACCGCACGCAAAAAGTATGATCGTAAGACGCAGTTTGTTTCGATTTTCAGCTTCTGTTTAGGGCAATTTTAAGCCAGGCCGACGTGGGCGTAAACCGAGTGATGTATATTTTAATTTCGAAACTAACGGCCGTTTTTCGCCGCCACCGAGCATTGGAAGCCATAAAAACGCAACACACACTTGCAGCGAATGTAAAACGGCCGCGCGGCGGCGTTTAGTGGTGGAAAATTAAAAATGTCATAATTTACATCCCTTTTTTGACGCTCGCCTGCTTTTCTCCGCTGTAAAGTAAACACTTAACTGTGAGCAGCTAAGAAGTAAGACGCTCAGCCAAGCAGCAAGCTGATGAGGAAAAGGAGATGAAAAATGAAGCAATGGAAAGCAGAAACGAAAAATCCGTAGGACGTAAATCTTCGGGTACAACTCCACTCCGCGCGGTTTGCGCTCCTTGCCTGAGAGTTCATATAGAAAAAAAGTACAATATTTTAATGCAATTAAAACATTCTTTTGCGCGCACGGCGAGGGCAAAGTTAATTCAGCGTTGACGTTGCCGACGTCGAGTCTATGTCGCCGCGACGCCTTTCTTTGGTCTTCCCTTCGTATTCGCTCTATTTTCGTCTGTGCGTAATCAGCGTCAGACTTCCTATACTATAACCTCCCCCGCCCCCGCCCCACCCCACTCCCCCGCAACGCAACAATCCTTAATAAACTATTTCAGAAAATTTGCAAGCAATTTTAAAATAATCATTAGTATTTGCATAAAATCCGCTTAGCAGCAACCAGTTTATGACTTAATTTGTGATTTCAAATTTAAATATGAAAATGTTGAGGCGTTGAAATAGAATTTACCCTTCACCAGCCAGCCCTGACTAGACAAAAAGAACGCGAAAGCGGAGAAGCCAAGAAAGAAAATCTTGGCGCACAAAAAATGTGAGTTTAAATTGCATTATATATGTATTAGAGAATAAAAACGTATATTTTAATGAAACGCCCGGCTTTTCCCTCCAGGTTATATTTAAATTTCTTTTAATTTAAATCGGTAATCTCGCTGAATCTGCGTGCGAAAGTGAACGACTAGCAGTCAGTGGCAGCAATGCAAGAAAATGGAACGAAATGAGATGCCAGCACAACGTGGAAAATACAAATCATGATGAAAAATAATAATAAAAGAATGTTTTTAATTTATGTGGCCGCAATTTTAATACACAGCAGATTTCTGCAGATTGCTGGCAAATTATAATAAGTTATAAATGAGACAATCATTACATTCTCAAGTACGGAATCCAGTTTTATAACAATATTACAAAATTGTTTAACTTACTGGAAAGTCAATCAATTCAGATAATAAATATTACCTATTGCCTGCCACCTTGTCAGGTAAAATGCACCAAATTTTTTCAATGCATACTCGGACATATGCCTGACACTCTTCGAAAAAATCTGTGATGTAACAAAAAAAAAATCAGTTCGTGCTGTACACCCGCCCACTATATGCACACATATTCGACGCTCCTAGGAAAAAATTACATTCGTAGCAAATAAATCTAAACGATTCGCGTCTGTTTTAAATTAAAAGTCCGATTTACTTTGCAAATATTAAAAACGCGGAAACGAAATAAATAACACGCGGGCACGGACGAACTGTGGCAAACAAAGCACAAAAAGTGCGACGCACGTGCATGAAGCCTAGTGCATATTTGAAAAGCACACATTCGCCGTCGCCGCCACCGCATGCATATACGAAAAAGGCATAAAAAAGCCGCAGGCGCAAAAAATAATCGTCAGTGAACCTACTGCTCCTCGGCGGCAACAGACTGCTGGAAAATCGCGGACTATGTGTGTACACAACACTGAGTAGATAGTGAGATGAGCAGAAAAAATTATATAAATGGCATTCGGTGAATCTATGCACTCAGCTTGTGTGTAACCGCAATTGCTAATGCGTACGAATATGCATATGAACCACAAATAAACAATGAGCTTTTTACTTTTTGCAAATACGACGCTTTTTTCGTTGACTTCCCTTCCTCAACGCATATGAGCCCCATGCAATGCAGTGCAATGCAATCGTGCATGCTTTTATTAAATTAAAAAGTGCTCGTAATTGGTCACACTGATATAAAAGCAGTAAAATTATGTTGTCAAGTATTAATGAACACACATTTTAATTCTCGGACATAAATGTCCGCTGGCCTCTCAACCACTTCATACAATGTCCCATTCGCAATTAGTTATAAGCATCTGCATCTGCATGCGAGGCTAATATATTAATTTATTATAATGGGGCTATTAACGAGCTCGTGAACGACACACGCGGTGACTCGCCCGAAGAGCTTTTCCTCCAGCATCGCCGCCGTTGCAGCTTGTTTGGCGTCCTGCACACAATCAATCTCTGATCCCGATTGTGCTCGTGGCGGTTGCGCAACGAAATCGAGTTTGAATTGCCCCGGCGCTACTGCATTACGCGTGCATATCTCAACAGCGAGTCAAGTGCGGAAGAGCGCGGCATATGTGGACGCTTAATCATTGACAATTAACAAAACACAGCTACCAGATGACGCGAGCGCGACGCTTCTAACGTAAATATAACTGGGCACGAGCGTCCAAGAGAAGCGTAATGCGCATGCAAACAACACGTGTTTGTTCAGGCGAATATGTTTTGCATTCGATCATTAATCCTATGCATACTCTACTACTGTCTGCGCTGTTGGTACTCGCAGAAATTCATGATGAAGATTTAGCTGTAGGCATTTCTCTACGAATAATATTTATTCGTCAAGAATCCCATGCAAAGTAATCCTGAATTATTATACTATTGTCCTCGTAATGAACAGCATAACCATTTTACACAGACAGTTCTTGATTTCATTCGATTGAAAATGCGCTGTGATGTGTCTTCGTTCAATCTGCTCTTCCGATTGATTTTAATCGAAACATACAACTGGATCTTCTATGAACCACGAAACAATACAGCCAGCACACGACATAACCTCCTTAAGATGAAAGCAAAAGAAGAATATCCTGACCTCAATAAGAAGGCTGAAGAAGTCAAGACTCCTTAGTAGTATCATTACTATAAGTACAACATTTATATCTCATTGATTTATTATATTTTCACCGGTAAGACATCCCTTTTGTTTGTTTTCATACAGAATCCTTCCCTCAATTACACATCTCCTCCGTATTTGCCATTTGTTATTATTGCGGTGTAATTGTGGAATGACCGAATGCAAGACCCGCCGTAAAACAAACCAAGTCATCTAGCAGATGATATCAAAACATGCCGGAAATTACTAACTACACCACTTACAATGTACGCACGTACGGCAACTTTTACCTGCCGTTGTATAACAATAAGTAACTTACAAAAAAAGTACAAAATTCCATATACAATGAACAATAAAATAATGATGAATCGTCAAAAAGCCGCGTGGCGAATGCCGCCCGCCCGCAGCGAGAGCGAAAATAATTAAAACAAGCACGTTTTACTTGTTACATATTTATGAAAGTTCCGCATTCACCTCCCGCACTTCCAGCGCTTCTTAGAAAAACAACGCCGCACTGCCGTGATGGGCGATGAATCAAATTCGCATTCCATCATTGACTGATGATATCGACTGATGTTTATACCGCCACAATCTATGTAACTATGTAACAAAGCGCCATTATGCAAATGTTAATTGTTCGCAAAATAATTAAACGAATTACTTTCACACAAACAACACAAGCTACAAGAGATGATTCCCGTTCATCACAAGATTTACAACGTTGAACTCAGTTCAGAAAGCAGTACATGAGGATAAAATCGTACAACTTCCTCGTAGCTTCTGTCCAGCGTAGATTCGGCATGCAATACTTGTAAATGTAAATTGTAACTATGTGCGATGCGCGCGGAACGTGATATGAGCGTATTTATTACCCGAGAGCCTTTCTCAACATCCGAAGAAAAGTCACCTCGTACTTGTTCGCATATGAAAATTTATTTTATTGACTCTTTATTATGCCACGTTTTTCACCTTCGTTGCACGTTAGAGCTCAACATACTGCAAATATCTTAACTTTTTACTTTGGGACGTTTACAATATTGGAGCCTCAAATCATTCACGCCGATGATACTTCAAACAAAGAGTAGGGAAGGAGTTGTGAACCACATTAAACCTAACCAACAACACCTAATAAATTGTTGTTCTTCCAAGCCGCCAAAACCTCTATCTACTCCTATTCTATTCCCGCAATGCAACAGCCAACTATTTATGACACTGCAGAGCGGAAAACAATGGCCTGCTTTACATTTTACACGGCTGGTTGTAACATTTTATAAAACAGTTTATATTATTAACCTATTATAAATATATCAGATACGCTAAGCGAATTGCGGCCGGTGAATTGTGAATGCGAATTAGCATAACAGCGCATCGGACGCACACAGAAAGTGGAATTTCAATAAGAATCGTAATAAAGTAATAAAGAGCGCAGAGGCCCACCACTGGCCGCCTTCCGCCGGCGGGAATTATTGCACATCCAGAAATAGTAAACTTTCTTGCACTATTTACATATTTATCAACGCTTTGGAGCAGAAATACGTGCAGCTACAACAATACGCTTTTCAACAATAAGATTTGTTTAATGGGCAGCGTGGGCTGCAGAGCGTGCAAGTTCTCCAAGCCGGGAAATTTTAGCGTGTCAAATAATTCTGCGGTAACACAATTAAAGCAGAAAGCCGTATGTATTTTAATTAATAGATAATTAACCGATTAATTTCTACAAACGAGTACGGCTGCATGTTAGAAGCAAATGTGGAGTAAATGTAAAAATCGCGTGAATATAAATAAAACCATTATGCCGCACAGGATAACACGACTTTGTGTTAGATGACAATGAATACTCAATTCATCTCGACAGATAAGTTAATTCCTTCAAAACAACCGTAAAATTTGTTTAAGCTTCCTAGTATTATCTTTGACATTCTCCGTTTTTTCAAGATCAACCCTGTAGATCACTGAAGATAGTTTATGTAGGCATGTCTGTCTCTACCATCACCGCCAATAATCTAGCCACAGATTTATCAGCTGATTGTACTCCATAACATTTGTTTTCAGGTCGCGCGGAAAAGCCAAGGATGCATCATTTTGTCAACTCATCGCGCGCGTCACGTGTATACGCGGCAGCGGCGGCGGCGGCGAGTGGTAATTGACATGCTCGACTGGTGCAAACGGGCGCCCAGAGGCTTTCAACCTACCGTTTAAAACACACGCGTACACCGGTTGCATTCGCATTATCCACTGCAACATGCTGGAAAATGCACGCGGCGCAATAACACACCGACGTGGCGCGGTTGGCAGCGTGTCGACGCCGTGTAACGCTTGTTGCCGGCCCCGAGCGAGAGATGCACTTTTAACGTGGTTTATTTGAAAACTCGTGTAAATCGCGCCCGCCACATAATACCGATTTAGGGACTGGTGTACACCACGCTAGTCACTGGTGAATACACATAATGTGCTGACAACAATGCTTGCCGAATGCGCTCCGGTGTCCTCATTTGTGAAAACTATTCCAAACTTAAATTAACTACAATCAAGCAGATAATAAACCGAAATACGAAGGTGTTTTGAAATAAAATAAAAGAAACTTTATTGTGTTAGGCTGGTGTGTGAAGTTCCCACCAAAATCAGCTATCAATTGCCTGGAAAATAAAACCGGAGGAAAAAATCGTCTATTGTTTACTTGTCTCATTTTCACATTTGCATAAATTATTCGCCAAATTACGGACACACAACATTTCGACCATGATAGATGAACGTGTACGTAATCCACTCATTATAAACGTTTACTAAGGATACTTGTATATAATTAATTGTTTTCATAAAAGTTGTAAACAATCCAGCGTTAGTAAGTATATAATAACAGCCCTCAGTCATTAACAGCAATTAATAAATATATGCCACAATATTGCAATGTGTTTTCTTGCGCCCAGCGGAAGAACAAGAGTATGAAGTAAGAATAAATCAGTATACTAGGTGTAACTACAAATTAAATCCAAAAACATTTCGTTAAACACCTAATTTTCCCCTAAAACTATCACTAGCATTCAAACACACGTTGTTAAGTGTGACAAGCTAAAACAATAGCCAAACGCTGTTATACCTTAGCTGAAAACAAAGCGCAATATATTTGTAAAATTGATGCGTATGTGTGAGCCATGATAATAGCACCGGTGCACATTTAAAGAAACGCTAATTACACGCTTACGGCTCCCCGTTTCAAACACGCGCATCGATCTGAGACGGCAGAGATGTTTTTAATTGCGTGTTTCTATAATTTATACAAGCCATTTAACAAATTAACATATCATATACCTGCTTTATATTTCTGCCGACAAACAACTCAAGCATAGACTCAACTAGGCGGTCTATTACTGTCGACAATGCATAATCGCAGAAAGAAAGAAAGAAAGAAAGAAAGAAGGAAGGAAAGGAAGTCGAGTGAAAGAAATTGTCAATTTGACGCAAGTTTAGCTAAATAATTCAGGCTATCAAATTGATTTCGGCTTGTGTTTCAGTTTGATCCTTTCTACCTGGTAAATCATAGATTTTTCCACTCATTAATTTATGAATAACACACCTCAGGCTTAACACAAATAACATTTCGAGCGTCCTAATAAATTCCACTTTGCTGCTGTGTTCTTGACACGGGAATTACATATTCATAAATCGAGGATGTATCCGTATGCATTGGAGAATATAAAAATGCATGTAATATGTTAGGTTTAGCAATACGTTTCGTAAACTATAATTTTCCCTTGTGGCGAGAAATGAATTAATAAATTTCTCATTCACAGCCGGACCACGTTTGTATACAATCATGCAGACGGAGTTGTTGAAAACCTTCTACGATATACTTGGGCAGCAGGACGTTTATCTTGTAAGAAATTAGCGTGTGAAGATGATTATTATTCATTTTGTTACTTATCCTCGTATATCGTAAAATATCTTTTGTTTGCATCACAATAAACTCCTGCTTTTCATCTCAAAAAATTATTGAAATACAATAATTCCTAACCATTTAAAATGACAAACCCACTTCCTGTTTTCCTCATTTCAAATCATTCTTCTAGAGCTTTTGATGACCTACCTGCTCAATATGGAAACACTTGCCTCTTCTACAATTTCCAGCAATCGCATTTGTTTTATTTGCCCCAAAACACACTCGGGACACAACGCTTTCTGCATTAAATATTCACATCGCAATTTTCTTCAAATTCGTTGTATAAATGTTAATACCAAATGCGTATGCATACACGACAAGTATATAGATACACAAGAGCCGCAAGCACCATCAATAAGCTATGCAGATGTTGCACGTCATGGAGATTCTTTGCATATTTCAAAACGCATTTCATTGTTTCCTGCAGCTAAACACAATTCTTATCACAAGACAGCATAAATAAGTCCTTAGCTTTTCCATTTTTCGACTAAGCAGAAAAAATTCCATTAAAATTTCACAAATAATTTTATTTTCCCCCATTGTGCAAAATAATAGGAGGCAATTGAAAATGAAAATAATAACAATACAACCCAGCTAAGCATACTGAAGTCCGTAAGAAACTTCCACAAGAAGTGCAGTGCTCTAGAAAAAGATACGACACAAACTAATAAAAGAAGCAAATATAACATAAGATAAAATTTAATAAGGCTCGGAAATCTGGTTAGTCCTTCTAAATGAACTTTAAAATACTTGAATGAACTCGAATCGCAATCGGCTGAGGCCGGAAATTCTAATAAAAGTTGCGCGCACGACGGAGACGCTGGTCTCGTCGGCCGGAAAACTTTCGAAACAATTAAGAACTTTTTCCGCTTGTTTTTGTGCTATGCCTTCTCCCCCGCCGCCGCCCTTTGTATACGCGTGATATAATATACATATAAAACGACCGTTTGAAAGGACAGCACGAAGGCAATCTTTCCAGATAGGATGACTGTTTTCGCTCCCCAAAAAAAACTCCACTCCTAGAAGTATAACACGTCGCATCCACCTCCATCATCCTTGATGCGCTGACGTTCCTCTAGCTTTTTTTTATATTGTGCCACCTTTTCCGGGGAAAGCGTCGTTAAACTCGGCAACAATTTTCGCAACTTTCTCGCCGCTGGTTTCGAGATTTATATTAAAATAAGAAAATAATAATGTCGCGCGTCGTGCGAAATTAAAATTTCAAATTAAAATTTACATACATAGTGAGACGGCCGGCTTGTCGAGCCGCGATAGAGAAACGTGTAAATTAAATTTCACCCTGCGCTCTTA